>OZ034972.1:21894682-22379682 GCA_964030785.1 Siderastrea siderea
CGTTGGGGTCATCGAAGACATCTGGAGATCCTCCGCATCCAAGACTTCTCGCCACATGACAAACGCTTCTTGCTGCTCTCCGAAACTGTTTACAAACAATATATAGCAAAGAAATAGATAAATAAATAAATGCGTTAAAACCTTGTATTTTAACTGGACGTGTCTATCCTAGGAATGAGTGTCCTTTACTGACGTCGTTTAATCATTTCCCCTTCCGGTTCTCGATGTCACTTGCAAGTACAATGGCTCTGACTACCTAGACTTTTCATCGCAAATTGTGAAGGGAAAAATAGACCCTATATTGCTGTCATAGTGCTACCAAAATTCAAACTTGCACTTTTTTGTGAGCGTTACAAGAATCACTAAAACTTATCCTACCGCAGAAAGGCTTAGGCTTAGAATTACTTGAAGATACTTAAAATTCTTTGTATAGACTAGCGTAAATATCACCGGAACAAAGCTGACAGCAGTGAATCATGGGTATACTTTTCTTTAAAAGTTTTAAGCCTCAATTTATCTTTTAAAACTTTATTTTCAGGTAAACCGTCTCATCGATGACAATTGGCAAAAAGATTTCCCAATATCAAAATGAAAAAATTAACTGAAACTTAAAATAGACGATAAAATTTTCTGCCCTCATCGATAACAATTGCCAGAAAGCTAAAAAGCTCTTCAAAATCAAAACAAAGAAATTGTTGTGACTTTAAAGAAATGATAAAATTTTCAACTGACATTTCTTAAAGCTTGTTTTATAACATACTACGGTCTATGTAATTCAGTCCGTCAAAATTGGAATGCTATCTCCAAAGAATCCCATGGCGTTTTAGAATTAATTTCAAATTGGCGTACTAACAACTCGAACTTAACCACTGCAGATCTGCTGCGTGTTATCGCAGATAATAAATTTGTGCCTCCTTCAGCCGAGCAAAAAATTCTTAATTCAGGTGTATCTAAAGATAACTTATCAAAAGTATATCTTCTACCATGGAGTATAACAAAGGAAATTAAATTGTGCATGTTTCAGTTTAAATTATTCATAACGCAGTGTTCACAAAGGACAAGCTTTTCAAAGCAAATATTTTACAGGATAACAAATGTTTTCACTGCAAAGACAAAGCAGAAACACTTTTGCATTTGCTTGTCCACTGTCCGCATACAGTGGCTTTTTGGGATGATTTTCGGGAATGGTGGCGCACAAATACCCATATTGTACTGAACCTTACACCTACTATGGTGTTATATGGTGTGATAGATAACTCAAGGTTCTGCACGCTACTCAATTTGGCCCTGTTAGTTGCCAAGTTCTACATCTACCGATGCAGTCTAGACGATACGCCTCTATACTTCCCTGTGTTTGAAACAGAATTACGTGAAAAAGCAAGGATTGAGAAAGATATTGCTACGAGAAATGGTAATCTAAAGCATTTCAAGATTAAATGGGAACCTCTGATCCGCAGCAAATTTATTGGAGATGTCGATATTTGAGAGACTTTTGACCCGCTTTGCAATTTATATAGTTATTTATTTGGATGTTTTTATTTGTCAATTTTTTTTTATTTAATGTAATTGCTTTATACGTCTGTTGACTTTTTATCTACTGGCTCTATTTGTAAAGATCTGTATAGTACTCTTGTAATTGCTTATCTATTGTATTGCAAATTTTTTTTGTGTGTGTTCTTTAATAAATAACATTAAAAAAAAATAAAAAAAATAATAAAAAAAAACTGACATTTTCTTTCACCTATGTTTTTCCGGGACTTAAGCAGTTACCCTCGGAAACCAAAGTTGCGATCATAAGAAGTGTGAAAAGAACAACAATTGCCGTGGTCTTCATCTTCAGATCACTAAGCATGTACAGTGAACAGCTGGGTTCTTCGTCAGACTGCTTTTTCGACTATGAAAATTGTATTCTTTCATAGAGTTTTTCCGTCAGAACGTTGACATTCAAAACCAGTCCATTAACAACCATAATGAGAAATTTTATAGTACTGAAACAGAATCCCTTGATTTTACTGCCGCCTTTTCTCGCCAGGGACAGATGATATGTTTAGCCAGCATTTTAAAATTTAATGGAGGGTGCAACCATTTGGATCTTCTCTCTATCTAGTTGCAAATCGTTTTAGAAAGATAGAGATGTGAAATTACAAAAAGTTAAAGCTGCATTTCTTATTTTGGTTTCGATAGCATTGTGGGAAGATGAACGATAAAACTGAACACATATAAACCCAACAGGAAAAGTAAAGTGTTTACAGTCTTCTTTTCCATTTTAATTGGTATTTTCCTGAAATGGCTTCTACCTGAAATTTGCAGCTACAACCAGGTGGTCTTTTAAAGCCATTACTCTAAACAAGCTGTTTCAGAAATTGTGTAAAGTATACCTTGTACTTAACAGGCACCTAATTGGCACAGTAATAAGTGCATAAAAACCTTGTAATAATAAGTGCATTAGAAACCTTGTATTTTACTTCAGTAGACCTGACGTTTGTCACCTACGCATGAGTGCCCTTTACATACTTTATCCATACTCTATCCCAGACCCCTTGGTTTGTGATGGCCCAGAGAAAAGCAGTATAAATATTGCTAAAGTCTGACTACTGAAGTTTTTACAGCGCGAGTAGAGACGCTGTGGTCGAGAAAAATCCCTGCTATTCATCACACGATTAGCATTCGTTATCAAATTTCTTGTTATTGATATAAAAACTGGGTTGATTAAAAACAAGTTCCATTTTTTCTTTCTTTGGTTAGGAGCAACTTGTACCGTCTTAGTACTAGAAGCGTTACTGTAACAAGTCGACTTTTCTTTTAAAACCTACCATCTTAGGTTGGTTTTCCCATCATTAAAATTTATTATTTTGGAAGTAATTACTTTTGCCTAAGTCTAGACAACGTTGCAGATGAAGATTTTAAAAACACAAATTTTATTGCTACTTTCAGTACGAGATATTTCACAGACCTTTCCTTCCTTCAGTGTTTTAGTGTCATTCTTTAGAAGCGAAGTAACAAAGCAATTACTCTCGGAAACCAAAGTTAAACCACAAGAAGCGTTGAAAGAACAACTATAGCTCGGGTCTTCATCTTAATATTGAACCGTGACAAAGCGGGAACAGGGAACACACTATCCTTTACCAAAACTTAACTGGTGTGATCGTAAAAATCATGGTCTTTATATTTGGTTTCAAGCCAGAGCGACGAACATTTAAATTTGTTAAAAATAAAAGGTTCATTGAAAACCATGGTGGGAGGCTAGTAAAGTAATGAAACAGAATCCCCACATTTTACTGCGCCCACCTCGCTTAAGGACTGACGAGATGGGCGCAGCGATTAGCTTACTTGTTATGTGCCTAACGTAAAATGTTTTTTACAGAACATGATATAACAACGACATTTAATCTTTTTCAAAAGAACTGGTCCGTGGTTAGAGAAAGTGAAGTAATGAAACAGTATCCAAACATAACACTAGGCCCGCCCCCGCTGAAGGACTAATGAGTTGGGGGCAGCGATTAGTTTACTTAATTGTTATGTGCCTAACTTAAAATGTTTTACCAGAACGTGGTAGAGCATTTAAAAACTTAATGACAAGTCCCAAGGGAAAGAAAATAACTACTTTCCCTCGAAAACAGACATTAAGTGATTTGTTTTATAGCAAAACAATTCGGCACTGCACCCGTCAAATGACATCAATAACTGGCCGTAAAAGAAAACACATTAAAATTTCCTATCATAAAAAATAGTAATCATGGGATTCCCAAATGCAGCACTAGCAACAAAAACATGAATTGAACTCAAGCTAAAAACACTAAAAAAATTCTATTGAAACAGACTGCTTAATTTAACAAATGGTCCGCATGCATGCAGATATGGGAGGAGCGTCCTGGGGCATGCGCGCCGTTAAATAAGTTATGATAATGTTATGGATACAATTGATAGCGTGGTTGCTGAAAAACGAGTCACGTTTTCTGTGACTTTAACTTACATTTCTCCACGTCTTGCGTGACTAGGACATTTTACAAACCTTTCCTTCCATTTGTTTTTGTGTTTAGTTAGTTTGTTTCTTTGATTGTTTTTTTGTTCGGTAAAGAAAGAACAAGACAGTTAGTCTCGGCAACCAAAGTTAAGGTCACAAAAAGCGTTAACAACCTGAAGCAATAACTCCGGTCTTCAACGTAATAGGAAAAGTAACAAAAAAAGCGAGAAAAAGGAAAGATGATATGTGTCGCCAGCAGTTTAAAAATTATAAAATTATGAAAAATTATAGAAGAGATTATTTTTGCCTTAGTGTAGACAACTTTACAGAAGAAAATTTTTAGGAAACAAATTTTACTGATACATTCTGTAAGAGACATTTCACAAACCTTTCCTTCCGGTGGTAGCGAAAGAACAAGGCAGTTACTCTCGGAAACCAAAGTTAAGATCTCAAAAAGAGTAAAAAGAACAACCATAGTTCCAGTCTTCATCTTAAGATCAAATGATCAAGCGCGAACAGTTAACACATCGATACTTCATCAAACTTAACTGGTGCAATTGTTAAAATCGTTGACTTTATATTTGATTTCGACGCCAAAACGACGACATTTAAATTTGTTCAAACGGACAGGTCCATTAACAACCACGGTGCGTGGAAAGTACATTTTACTGCGTCCACCTCGCTTAGGGACTGATGATGGTGAGGGCGGTGATTAGTTTGCTTGTTTTTAAATGCCTAACGTAAAAAGTTTTACCAGAACATGGCAGAACATCAAACACTTTATGAAAGGTCCCGGCAACAGTCATTAAGTGATTTGTTTTACAGCAAAATAATTCGGCAATCCACCTGTCAAAGGAACTCAACAAATGGCAATAAATTAAAAGGTACATTAGAATCTCATACAGAAAATAATGGTAGGATTCCGAAGTACAGTACTCTGATAAATGAAAAAAATCAATTTAAAAAACTCTAAAAGGACTGTTGAAACAAAACTCTTTATTTAAACAATTACAATATATAAAGTTTTACAGATAAGCGGCTGAACTGTAACTACTCAGTTGCAAGCGCAAGATTCACCAAAATGCTGGGGGAGAAGTTTCAGTAAGACCGCCAGTTCGTTCCCGTCTATTATCGAGATGAAAGCCAACTCGACGTTTATGACCCTGCCTTATCAAAGTTTCTGCTCGAAAATAAATGTTGGGCCTCCTCAAACCGTTTTCTTCTCAAAGGCTAGGAGAGTCAGAAGCGCATTTTTAATGACCATGTCTGTCATTATGAAAAATTATTATCGATAAATTTTGATGATTATGTCCGAGGTACGTCATCCTCGGAGTCCTATGGCCATCTCCGCCAATCCGAAGATGATACAGTAAGTCAGTTTACGGATTTTTCGTTTAAAGAATGCGCGTTTTAGAAAAATTGTCTTCAGTCGACTCATTTAGTGCTTTATTAGGATCTTTATTGGGATTTAGTGCCTTAATGGGATCTTCGAGACAATCTTTTTCGCCCTGCATCCTAGATTTCGCGCCACAGGACAACCGTTCCTTCCTTCTCTTCAAAACTGTTTGCAAAGAACATGCAACAAAAAACCCAGTTGCCAGTAGCTGTTAGAGACTACGATCGACGATAACCCGAGGAGAGACCTTTATATGAGAAATTTTAAAGTAAAGTAGCCTTATCTCTAACTAGGAAATACATCGGCGTTGAAGAAAGCCTTTGAACAAAAAAAAAAAAAAAACAAAACAAAACAAAACAATACAAAAACTATCATTTCGTGCACTGACTGTTATCGATTAAATGCCTCTAATTATGCATTCTCACTTTTAGTGCAGGCAGCGAAAAATGCTTAATTGTAAAATGGTTTAATTGCACGATGACGGCCATTGAAATAAATATCTTTGATCTTGCCGGCACAAAATAAATCGACTTTTATATTGAGCTGAAAACAAACAAGGACTATACTTTCCTTCCCTCGCTAAGCCCTACTCCCATGTCCAAAACTTTGTTGCCGATCTTGGGTGAAGAGAAGAGAAGGTAGTACGGCACAAAAATTCTTCTCACCTGTAAGTCTACTGTAGTTGAGAATTGTATAATGGATATTAATGGAATATCAATTTATTTCTAAGGCAAGGTCAAGTTATTCCTTTAAAAAGTTCTTTGCACCCAAACCGATAGAAACCGGTAAAAACTGTTAAAGCGTATTTACAAACCTCGCAAAGTTGCAATTAATTATGTTCGATGCCTGTTAAGTGCAAGGTATACTTTACACAGCTTCTTGAAACAGCTTGCTTTGAGCAGTGGCCTTAAAGGGCATTTGGTTATAGCTGCAAAGTGCCAGATAAAAGCCATTTTAGCGAAAATACCAATTAAAATTCAAGAAAAAAGAAGTGAAAATAAGTTAAACATTTTCATCTTGGTATGGATTCGACTGTAAACACTTCCATTTTCTCCTTGGGTTTATGTGTTAGTCCTAAATTTTGTCTATCTACAGTGCTAGGGAAACAAAAAAAGACACGGCATATTTTTTTTTTATTGTTTTACGTCTCTATCTTTCAGAAAACGACATGCAACTAGATGACAGGACAATCGTAATGGTCGCACCTTGCCTAAATTACATCATCTTTCCCTGACGAGAAAGGGCAGTGGCAGTTGAAATGAAGCGATCCTTTTTCAATGCTTTAAATTTTCCTATTACGCTACTTAATGGACCAATTCTCTTGATCAAATTTAAATGTCAACGTTCTGGCGGTAAAACCCTACAAAACAAATTGGTTGTCACAAATAAAAAAGCAGTTTGACGAAGAATTTAGCTGTTGACTGTTCATGCTTCGTGATCTGAAGATGAAGACTAAAGCCATTGTTGTTCTGATCGCAGCTTTAGTTTCGAAAGCCGCACGGCAAAAGAAAGCTTTTCATTCAGTTTCATTCAAGTTTTTGTTTGATAGTGGCACGTTAGTTAGCTTTTGAACGACAAGAAGACCTATCTAAAAATAAAGTTTTAAAAGATACATTGAGACTAAAAAGGACACTGTCACCAATTTTTATGATAACTTTAGAAAGCGGAAAGAAATATTCTAATCACAGAAAACCCAAAAATAGAGGTTAAGTTTTGTTTAAAACTACTCTACCAGTTCTCTGAGTCTATAATTAACTGCGTTTGGCTGCGGATCGCTAGGATGGAAATGGTTGCACTTGACAACATCAGGTTGATGTTTTCAAGTTTCTCCTTTGTTTCGTGAAAAACCACCAGAAACTGACCATGGTTTGTTCTTCCTTTGAGAAAACCATTTGATTTCTTTCTCTTGACGTTCTCCGAGTATTATGTGTACGAGAACAGGCATAAAATTTAAATTTCAGCACATTTTTCACTCCAAAACGTAAAAATCCCCTCGACAGTGTTATTTTAAAAGTTTCATAGAAAAGTCTGCCCACGATTCACTGCCATCAATTTTATTAGCACAAAGTTTAAGAAATACGAAAAGACATTAAGCTCCACGTCATAACTTTATAATTCTACGCAAGACGCGCGTTTACAGTAAGTTGTCCAGAATTCCATTTAGTCAGGGGGCCAGGCGTGCGTTTCTCGAAAATCGCGGTAACTTTTCGGGCTCAGAGCTGTATTTTAAAATCAAAATCTATAGAATGGTGGTGTAGCTTTTAGCCTGCAAACCAGCTCGACTTGTTTCGTCAACTTACAATTTTACTGCTTAGCTTTAAAAACCAACAAAATTTGAATCTTTAAGGTAAACGTTGCGCTCACAAAATAGCTTTGCGGTCCCGAAAAGTTATCAGGACTTTCGAGAAACAGGCCCCAGGTGCCCGAAAAGAGGTCGAAACATGGACGGCCTGATATAAAATTCTAACACACCGTATTTCCTCGATTAAACGCCGGGGGCGTTTATTTAAAACTAGGCCTCGTAGACCGGGCGTTTATTCGAACCTGACGTTTACTCGGAGCCCGGCGTTTATTTGTTAAATGCATTTTTCAGTATTGGAAGTTTATTGAACCAAGAACCAAATTTCAACAAAAACATTTAAAAAATTTGAAACAATCATCACGTTTGTCTCATCTAAGTGAATCTGGTAAGTTATTTATCAAAAAAAATATTACTGACAGAAACAGTGACAGAACTCTTCTCAACAATACGTTTCTCCGTGCATGAAACACGGAGGAAGTGTATCGGTAACTGTTCGACAGCAAACGTACTGTGCAAGCAGTATAGAACAAGGTGGTGGCGAGGTTCCTTCTCCATCAGTTCTGAGATAAGGCAAAATTATGGAACGATTCAATTGCAAGGAGCTGCTGAAGAAACGCTGTAGAGACCCTCGAGATGATCCTTGTTTGATGTACAAGCCCGCAGAAAAGTTACCATGATTTAAAAGAGATTGACACGATACCTGATGCGTCGTTTGTTTCATCTGTTTTAATGACAAGTACTTTGTAAAAGGTAGTTTAGTTTGAATATTAGTGTGTAAATTCAAATATAATGGTAGAAAAAGAACTAGTATGCAGTCACGACACATAATCCTGATTTAATATACCCAACTCGAATAAACGCCGGGACCCCGAGTAAACGCCGGGGGCGTTTATTTTAAACTCGGCCCTGTAGGCCCGGCGTTTATTTGCACCCGGCGTTTATTCGGGGTCCGGCGTTTAATCGAAAATACGGTACACTAATTGAAAGGAGTATTGTTGTAGTATGTGAAATGCGATGTTGGACGTTGCCAAACTCTTGCAAACCTCCCACAGAGACGCTGTTATGACGTCACCCACATACGTCACAGCACTCCAGAGGACTGTTGAAAAGAAAGAACAAGTGTTACTTTTTCTTGTTGAAACCATGTAAACTATCTAGCACTTGAATAATTAATACATACCTCCAAACCTCACATCCTTATTCGGGCATATGACGTCATCTACATGGTCACGTGACTCAGATGTGGGGAAAAACAATAAAAGAGTAAGAACAACTGTCATGCCATACCCTAGAGGGTGAATTAACGCTTTCCAGGATATTATTTTAAAACTGAGAAGATTATTAATACTGTTTTCTCATTACTATCAAGGAGAGTCACAACTCTGTTGAACTTTTCTTTACAAGCCTGACATCGAAATATATGATTATTTCATATATTCATATTCAAGCCTGATATCGTTAGAGTGTACGGTAGAGGGCTGTGCATATATGCAGTTAAACGAACGTTTTGCAAAGCGCACAGCCAAGTCTTTGCTATCACTGTAAATTCTTGCAAGGAAAAAAGTAAACATCTTGCAAGCTTAGTCTGAGGACATGTTTTAAAGTTATACAGGAGCCCATTAGCTCCTGAGTTATGTCAACAACTTTCTCACTTTAATAGAGAAAGTCTGATCTATGTCCGATCTTAGGTTTTCTGAGAAGCTCGCAGTTAGTCATTCTTTGAACTTGCCCGTTTCGCATTTTTATTATATTTTTTCGCTTTAATTGTCCATTTGTTTTGTCTGGTGTCCCCTTTTATCTGTCAAAATAATAATAAAAAACATTTATTGCACAACAAGCAATTAACTGATTGGGTACACGCTATTTTCAGAATTATTGATATCGCGGATGTAATGACCGTTGAAAAACCGTTTCGCTCGCTTCGGCTTTACTGTTTTAGCCTTTAATCGTTGAATATTGCACAGGAACTAAAGGAAAATACTATAACGTTGCCTATGCTGAAACACGTTAGTCTTTCAATGTACATTCTGAAGCAGACTGGAAGTAAGCAATTAGTGAGAGTTATGAACAAATTTGGACACGCGATAGGTTACGAAAGATACATATCTGAAACATACGTATCTGCTCAAGCTCATCGAGTAGACCTGCAGACCAAGGAGAACGGCGCGTTTTTACCACCTGATATCACAGCTGGAAGGTTCACGCAATGCGCTTTGATAATCTTGACTTCAAGAAAACACAAAAGACGGCTCCACGCTTAATGCAACGAGTCACGCTATTTGCCACTGAGTATCCTATTGATGACAACCATCAAGTAAGTGATCCGCCGCAATTCCTGTTACTAAAGCAAGGCGAAGAACGATAGACAAGTTCGATTCATTGGCTGTGAGTGATCCTGGAGTTACTTTGAACGTTCGACGAAAAGCAAGGTTTGTATCTGGTATACCCTTAGCAAGTGGACAAAGACAAGTAGTAGAAGAGATAACAGATGAGAACTTTGCGTGGGCTCTAATCCGCCTGCTTATTGCCAGAGATGATGATGAAGAAACTGCTCCCTCTTGAAATACGTTCAATGAAGTGCTCATGGACAACAAACCGCAAAAGTCCGGCAATGTAATTGGCTACGGTCCTCTCCACCCGGATTCTCCCACAAATCCGGCTGTGCTGGTGTGTGGGCATCATTGGATTACTTTATGTCAGTATCAAGAAAAGCAGGGCAAGACAGTACAGTTGTTACCTTAGACGAGCCATTTATGATATAGTAAAACGTAAGTCAGACGCCTTCCCGGCCATTGGGTACCACACAAGACCAGGTTGTCAGTTTTCTAACAACAAACAAAAAAACAGCATCGCGCAGCGTAGTCAATTGCAGAAAAGAACCGGCGACAGGTATCCTAAGTTTAAGCCAAGACAGGAGAAATGACAAGACAGAAGAAATGAATAGTATTAGGGAAGGATTTAACAAATTTAAGAACGCATTTATGGTCTTTGTATCATTATATGCACGCCCCTGTTAGTCAACTGCTTATAGAATCCAGGTGCTCTTTTTCACGTGCTATTACGCAAAAGTTAGAAAATGACCATTCAGATTTAATCTGAATTTGTAGGCATTGTCAAGAAGTACCCGCAGAAATGTGAGTGGTTGGTGGAGAGACTCGGAGGTTTCCACATAGCAGAAAACGTCATGGAATGCATTGGCTATTCAATGAAAGAGGGTGAAATTAAAGACATCCTGTTTGAGAGTGGTGTTTTTAAACGAGGAACGGCCAATAAAGTCATCGCTAGGAGGTATTACTATAAGATGGTAAGATGCCCGACCCTTGTCAGTGAAGGGGTGGTTGGACTTGCCTGGGATGCGTTTGAGGAGTGGCTGTTAGCTGAAGGGCACCATGAAATTCTGGAATTTGGTGGCAGGCTGGATGACTTTCACGAAGCCTTAAGGAACAAACACGCAGAGGCAGCCCTGGCCAGCAGTGTTTGTATAATGTCAACTTTACAAGAAATCTGTCCAGAGTGGAGGGAGTTTTTTGCGTCGCTAGGAAAAACTGCTAAATACTGGTTGATGTACGTTAAAATGGTGAGCATCCTGAGAGGATACATTAAAGCTGAGAGAGAAGGAGACTGGCAAGAACGAACCTCGGCAAGTTCAAAACATGCTACCATTCGTCGTGGCTGCAAAGCATACAGATTACATGTCGTGCTTGCCTCTGTACCTGAAGGATGTAAGACAACTCTGTGAGAAGCACACCGCAGTTTATGACAACTTCATGTGCTTGGACTTCATGGCACTGGAGCAGACGTACGACAAAGAGAGCAAAACGTCACTGTTGAAGAGAACCACACAGAGCCCTGCTGCCCGTGAAAAGTATGTAAAGACCGCACTGCTTCTAACCAAGATTTCTGAAAGTGTTAAGGACATGGCACAGCTGTGGCAGACTATATTCCATCATCACGGGGAATCTGCTAGACAAGTTCTTGGTGACCGGAAGCTAGTAGACAATATCAGGGAGATCGAGAATAAGAAGTTGGTCAACCCATTTACATCCACTCATTTCGATGATCTCATTAATATAGCGCCTGGAGAAAAAGCATCTTCCTTGGAAGTCATCAAGGCTCGAGACCTTGGATTGAAAGCCACGAGGAAAGCAGAAGAGGAAAAAAGCGCCAAACTCGTGCCACCAAATTTGACAACCTGCTTCTCTAGGAAGAAATCAGCCCTCAAAAGCTCAAAATATACCGAGATGACACTAGAGCCTTTGTTTTTCTTTCAGTCCTGTGATGACCAAACAGGAAACATTGCGTTCTCACATGAATGGACAAAGTAACTCGCATCTCTTTTTGGAGTTGATTTCAGAGTACAAGGGGGATACAGCATGAGGAAGGGCATCAAGTCGGACTACTTGACTGCTCTCAAGGCACTCATTTCACCCGAATCTGGTCAGTTGGCAACACTTCCTCCATCAGTTTACCCCCTGTCTTTCTTGTTGACACTATGGCATTTGTGAACCGCTTCCAGTAACCCGGTGCCAAAAAATTTGATGAAGTGACGCAAATATACGTTAACGACAAGGTACGCGAAAAATATCATACAACCTTACAGCAGTATAAGAAACTGCTCAACCATAAAAGAAGCGAATACTACGAATTAGAGAATATCACGTACAACTTTTGAGCTCGGACACTAAAACATTTTGGAATTGTGTAAAATCAATGGATGACTCTATAAAATATGAAGTCACTCCGCCAATAAGTGAGGCGAATTGGCTGAATTATTTCCAAAACTTACATTTTAATAAGCCACTTACCTCTGACTACCCTGGGTACCAGAGGCTTTTTCCTCGCTAACGTCGGCCGAAGGGCGACGCAACGAGCGTCTTGCCGCGAGATAAAACCTCTGGGCCAGAGCGCTTTGATTTACTGTCCTCGTTGAACTTTGATCTTTTTTTATCCTATTACGTTCAAACCAATCACAGCGTATGTCTCGTGCTGTGATCACATGCAATGGCACGTGAAGATATGACAGATCTGGGTTGATTACACGCTAGTATTGGGGGTGTCAAATGGATCGCTTTAAAACGGCGTTCGCAAACAAAAACAAACCCCGGCCCGGTAAAAATTATTGTCCACACAATTTACTGGCAAAAGTAAGCATAGTTACTCGAGGGACTGGTTATGAAACCTTGCAAGTTTCAAAGGCCATAGCAAAGGTGCTGCAATTTATGTTGAAAGTACTACGACCGTGCACAATCTTTTGTTTTACGTTCGCACACTATAGCTGAATAACTTAGCTGTGACATGTTTATTGGTTAGTTGCTCATGTAAAATTCAAAACCTATTGCTGTTTGTGCACGGTCAAGGCTAAAAACGATAACAAAAACATAAAACAAAGGACTTTGCTGAGCTTCATAACCAGATTCTTTTATTAACTAGAAGTAAGTTGTGTCGCCTTTAAATCGTCTCGATCAAAGGGACAAAGCTGTTGCGATTGCACATAGGAAAACAAGCACGAGTCGTGTTTGGCCTGTCATTTTACATTCTATCAATATTTTCAATATTTTCGCGCGGGTCACAATAGAGAACATAAGCTGCAACTGGAAACCGCGCATGAAAAGCCTCTGGCACCCAGGGTAACCTCTGACCAACAGAAAGTTGTTAGTGAGTTACGAAAACGAGAAGACACCCTAATGCAATCACGCCCACTGGACTACCCCATTACAGAAGTTAAAATACTCTCAGCGGCAAAAAAATTAAAAAACAACAAAAGCGCATATTCGGACAAGATAAGAAACGAAATTATTAAAGCTAGCTTACCTATGCTGCTGCCTGTTTACCATAAACTTTTTAATGCTATTCTCAGCTGTACCAAATATTTGGTGCAACGGCATTATAACTCCAATATTTAAATCTGGTGCGAGAAACGATCCGTTGAATTACCGCGGAATTTGTGTTTCAAGCTGTCTGGGAAAGCTATTATTTTCAATTTTAAACCAAAGACTACTTGGTCATGCCGCTTCGCTGAACATACTTCATAAATCTCAAATCGGTTTCTTACCAAAAAATCGAACATCAGATCATGTTCTTACCTTACGACCCCTTATAGACAAGTACGTGCACGGTCATCGTGAAAAAATATACGCTTGTTTTGTTGATTTCAAAAAGGCATTTGACTCCGTCTTGCATGAAGGACTCTTACATAAATTACTGCAAATCGATGTAGGAAGATGTTTCTGTAAGTTGATACAGAACCTATATTCAAACTCCTCCTCTACCTTAAAAATTGGTAGGAGTCAAACCAGACCCTTCCATTACTTGAGAGGAGTACACCAGGAGTGCATCTTAAGCCCCTTGCTTTTCAATTTATACATTAATGATTTACCATATGCATTTCAAAATACTTTATCAGATCCCATCATTCTTCCAAATGGTACCAAATTAAATTCCCTCTTATACGCTGATGACTTGATTATTTTATCCCGATCCAAAGTAGGTCTGCAAAATTGTCTAAACACGTTGTATTCTTTTAGCAGTTCTTGGATGTTAGATATCAATTCTAAAAAGACTAAAATTATGATCTTTCAAAAACGTGCAAAGAAAAACTCCGATCTAGAATTCCACATACGAAAACAGAACATCGATATTGTACACGAATACACATATTTAGGAACCCAAATCTCCTCAACTGGTAATTTTAATGTGTCTCTCGAACACTTGAAAGAAAAAGCTCTTCACGCTCTCTTCGGCTTAAGAAAAAACACAGACTTTAGTAGATTAAAACCTTCTTTGGCTTGTAGAATATTCGATACGATGATCACACCCATACTATCCTACAACTGCGAAATTTGGGGAGCTTACCAGAAACGGGATTTTAAGACGTGGGATAGCTCTCCAACTGAAAAAACCCACTTACACTTCTGCAAGCGCTACTTGGAAGTAAGTAATAAGGCTTCTAACGCTGCATGTATAGGTGAATTAGGTAGATTTCCATTAATAGTTGGTATTAATGAAAAAATTCTTAACTACATTATGTATCTCTTTGAGTAGGATGAAGACTCTATTGTAAAACAAGCATTACTTTTATCTATAAATCTTCATTCTAATGGCAATACTAGTTTTTATAGTAATATTATGGAACTATCCAAATCTTATAATCTACCGAATTTTGTTCCCAACAATTTAGATAAAACCAAAACATCGAGATATAAAGATATAATGAAACAGAAGTATATCACTCAGTGGCGGCATTCAGTTAATTATACAAGGAAATTAGAGTTTTATAATACGTTTAAACATTGTTATGAAATTTCAAGTTATTTAAACCTAACTAGAAAAACAATCAATAGAAAGGCTCTGGTAAAATTACGCGTAAGCAATCATAAACTTATGATCGAAACTGGAAGGTATAACCAAACTCCTCACGACAAAAGGTTATGTCCAGTTTGTGACTCCAATGCAATTGAAGATGAAATTCACTTCCTCTGCTATTGCCCGAAATATTTCAAACTTAGAAATGAATTTTTCGCTCAAATACAAAGTCGTCTCCATAATTTTCAGCAGCTATCTTACTCGGACCTGGTGATTAAACTGATGAACTCCGAAGATAAATTATCTTAATTTACGATTGACGAATTATATTTCATTATTGAATAATTTGCGTGACAGTATCCTGTCATCTGTTAAGTGACAAAAAATTTTAAATGCTACCAAAAGCAATCACATTATACCTTGCAAGCTTAAAAAGTTTTCAACTTAAGCTTCTTCTTAGTCAAAATCCAAGATTGCGGCCAAGATGGAGGCCATTTGGGATGACGTTACAAGTCCCCAGCGGTGCTATAAACTATAATATTAAACTTATTTTGCAAAGCACAACACAAGCAAATTGTTTGCAGTAGAATATTGTCAATCCTTTAACCATCCCCTTTTGTTTCATGTTCGGAATATGAGTTTCCTTGTGCACTCGAGGGTTAAAAGAACGTCTCGGTTGGCAGACAATGCTAGAAGAAAAGTGGCTGCTACAATGTTGTGCGAGAGTATCAGTGCGTCCAACATCCATTTTTGCATAGTTGAATGATCCCTCTTATCAGTTATCAACATTAAAATTTTATATCAAGGTGTCCACCATCTTCGGAAAAATCTCGGGTCTGGCCCCCTGACTAATTGCTCCTGCCATAAGAAAAGGAATTTTAATTCGAATAACTTTTTTTTTTGATGAGCCTAATTTGGGTATCGCTATGACAGCGTAAATTCGGGTCTCTTTTCCATTCACAACTTGCGATGAAAAGTCTAGGTTTTCAGAGCCATTGTACTTACGAGAGCGAGAAACCAAGGGGTCTGAAGAAATGATCAAACAACGTCAGTGAGGGACGCTCATGACCAATTCATACACGTCAAGTTAAAATACAAGGTTTCTAAAGCATTTATTGTTATTAATTTAAATTAAATTAAATTTTATTTATTTATTTATTTATTTATTTATTTATTTATTTATTGTTCCAAATTCTTTTCAAAAAATTTCAGAGAGCAGCAAGACCTCTCGTCATGTGGCGAGAGGTCTTGGATGCGGAGTATCTCCGGAAGCCTTCGATGACACCAACGATGAAGATAAACAATAAACGAGACAGGTACTCAAAAGAAGCGCATTGTAACGTAAAAATGTAAACTGATTTAATGTATAATGTTTAAATGAAATAAAGTGATGTAAGGAGGCACCAGCGATTTGTGAGTTCGAATGTAGGATAACGTTTTCAACGGGGATTCAAAACTGTTCTTCCACGTTAGCAGCCTAACGCCTGCTCAAGGGTGCCAACACAAAAATGAAACTGTTCTGTTGCGTTCAAACATTACAGTCAAGATTTTATTTGCATCCCTGAAGAATTCAACAGAAAGAAAAGGTAGGACAAAGAAAATAATAGGAGATATGAAATACCTATAATGTCGAAAAACAACCACAAAAAACATGCCTGATTTTTCATCCTTAATTGATCGGATCTCGGCTTCCAAAGTTGCCCCCATCATCATCATCATCACCATCATCACCATTATCATCATCATCATTATTAATTTATTTTACAAGGGTACGTCTTCGAGCTTTGGATGCAAGGTTAATGGATTAACGTTGCTGCGAAATGATGCGATCATCTTAAGACCAGGTATTAAGCACATCTACTATTAGAATTTCTTAACATCCTGCGCTTCTCTAAGAAGTTGTAGAGGGCCGGCGTGATGCACTCCCACAACCAACGAACTATGAAAAACATCCTCAGCATTCACTGATGAAAAAAAGACATGTTCTTCGTGTGTTGTTTCGCAATGTTACATACATTACATATCTGTCATTTTTCTTTGTCTCACCTTCTGTTTCTCCCCTTGACGAGAGAGACGGATACAGACAAATCTTGACAGTACTGACTGAATGTTGCCTGCATTGTGCCCCTGTAGGTAACATTGTATTTACCCTCCACCCCAGTGTCGTTATTGCGTCATACTATCATTTACAACTCTTATCCTCCCGCCCCCTCCCCTCCTGAAGAACTGTTGCCCACCGAAGGTTCAAATCTCCAGTCGGCCAACTTGAATTTCGCTCATATGCAACTACCTATTGTATCCTCTTTAGACTTTTATGACCTTATAAGACAAATAAAGAGAAGAAAACAAAATCTATTGTTTTCAAAGTCGAACCACTTTTCTTGATACTTAGCAGGAGTAACACTTTCCAAGGTAAGCATCAATGAACGAATATTTTGTCATGCACTTAAACTCACAAATCATTTGTACGGTCTTACATCATTTTATTTTAATTTAACATGATATAGCAAACTAGTTACACCATGTCTCTTGTGAACATGTCCTTAATCGTCTCGTTTACTGTTTTTTCTTCATTGTGATCGACCGCATTCCCCGCATCCAAGACTCCTTGCAACATGACAGACGCTCCTTGCTTCTCTCTCAATCTGTTTGCAAAGAACATGGAACAAAAGCGCACTAAAAAGTGCATTAGAAAGCTTGTTCGTTTCTGAAGCAAGCTTGACGTGCATGTACTGCGCGTGAATGGCTATTACTGACTTCCTTCCACCTTTACCGCTTGTCTCCCCCCCCCCCCCCTGCGCGCCCCCGTTGTTTCTTAAAAATGCAAGTACGATGGCGCTAGGAAACTCGGAAATCATACCTAAAATCTGACTGTATCTCAACTTTTATATGGAGCAAGAAGACCCTACATTGTACTATGGTCTAGAAAAATCCTTAATATTTGATTATCATCACACACTGTGCATTAGTTAATTTTTGTAAGGAAAAAACAATAGAAAGTGATCTAAGTAAGTGACAAAAAAGTTCTCACTTAGTGGCCGTTGTTGTGGTAAATAGAACTTTTTCACTAAATTTGCTTGTATATCCTTAGAATGGCTTGTATGAGCTTTGAGCTACAAATCAAACTGGCAAACCTGATAAAAGAAGACCAGAAGTCACCATCACTTATCGGACTTCTCGTCATGTAATTAAGCCTTATGGAAAATCGGTTGCTTTTGCCTTAGACTTAACAAGTTTGCAAATGACGATATTTAGTGAGAAAAATTTTCCAAACCTTTCCTTCCCTCGGTTTGTTTGGTAAAGATGCAGTTACACAGTCACTTTTGGAAACCAAATAAAATATTACGAGAAACCTTAAAAGAACAACAACAGCCTGGGTCTTCATCTGAAGATCAACAAAGCGGGAACAGATCAGCTCTTCATCAAACTTAGCTGGTGCAACACTGAAAACTGTCTTTTTTTAATCGGTTTCAGCACGAGAACGACAACATTTAAATTTGTTCAAAAGAACTGGTCCATTAACGACTATGATGGAAGAGGGTAAAGTAATAAAATAGAATCCTCAAAGTATTGGGGCAAGGATGGGGATGGCGCTCAGCTAAGACAACTCAGTATACTTCCTGTTCTGTGCCACAATTATCTTACAAAGTCTCTGATTTTTGCCGTCTAAAAGTGGTTAATGTCAACAAAATATATATGCAAAAAATAGATTTATTGTGCGGACAAGATCAAGGACCGTTGCAGTGCAATAAAGTATTGTGCAGTGCAATTAAAGCATTTTTAGTGACTGCGGCATCCAGATCGCAGACATATCTGCCCGAATAACCGTCACCGTGAAATTAAAGCATTTTTCACCAAGGTGCCATAATGGCATCACGTGTTTTCGAACGCAAAATAGCAGGTTTATAGTCATCTTAAGATGAGCTATCATCCATTCTATTTAAAAGCAGTAAATCTACACGATGGTTTCGTGTTTTGGCTAAATTGGTTTTACCGTGTTTACGCTATACTCCACAAATCTAGCTGTACTGCTCATCCAACTAATATTAGCTACATCATCAGAGCAAGCCCTGGGGATGAAGATGTCCTACAGGTTAAGGGACATATGACTACGCAGCTATGCGCCTACGCGTGGGTGCCATCAGTAGTGCACGTCTCGTTCTATAAACGTCAGATTCCTGTAAAACTACCGACAACAATGTATTCTGCGCTTTCACGGCGTAGACGTGAGAGTTAAAGTTCCACGAGGTGGACACATCAGACGCATGGCCTTTTTTTCTAGGGAACTTGGAGAGCTACGACTGCGTAGACGCGACGCCAGTAACAACAATTTTGAACAGGTCATGTTTCCTGAAATCTTTACTATTAAAAGGCACAAACCTTAACTCAACTATGGCATCAAAGGTGCCAAAGAACTTTTTGATTTAATTTTTGCATTTAGCTTCCACTTTAACATTCATTCGAAGTTGTTATGATAATGTAGCTACTAAAAACATTCTTGAATTCCTAATTTTATCAGATCTTTGCAGTGTGTATTTTGTGAGGGCAGTCTCATATTAGCAGACGTCATCTTAGAATGAAAACTCCATCATACAACCTCACAAATCAAATGTATGCTCTTGAATCGAAGATGATACAGTAAATCAGCTTACAGATTTTGCGTTACAATGCGCGTTACTTGTCTTCAATCGTCTCGTTTAGTGCTTTTCTTCATTGACATCAGCGACGAAATCTTTTGCGACCTGCATCCTACACTTCTCGCCACATGTCAAACGCTCCTTGCTTCTCTCCAAAACTGATTGCAAAGTACATGCAACAAAAGAACATATAGCTGCCAGTTGACTGTTTAGAGCCCACGATCAAAGATAACACGGAGAGAGACCTACCGTATGTAAGAATTTTTAGTAGCCTTATTTGGGCGTTGACGAAGGTCTTTGAACGAAAGAAACAAATGCTATTAATTCTTGCAATGACTGCTACCATTAAAAGCACTAATTATGCATTCTCACTTTCAGTGCAGGCGGCCAAAAATGCTTTAATCCTCGGACGTACAAGCAAAGTCACACCCCCACCGTGGTACAAGGGGGGGTTGATGGAACCCCCCCCCCCCCTTGGGTTTTCGTTATGTTACAATATTTTGAAAAGATTTCACCTTTAGTAGAAACCCTGTGATGTGCTCTACAAGATGAGGTACATATTATGGGTTGCCACGCTGCTGGGGGCCTGTGACGTTATTCAAGATGGCCACCATATTGGCCCCCATCTTGGATTTTACCAAAAATTAGAAATCGTTAAAAACGTTAATTTTTGAAGCTGGGCATGTATAATATCACATAATTAAACACTTTGCTACTTTTTGTTCACATTTTTTTCATTTTTTACCTAAAAATGGGTTAAAAAATAGGAGCTTTCCTTGAAAAATGGCTTGACCACCTGCTACTTATGACGTCATATCTCGTAACCATAGCAACCGATTCTCACCAAACCTATGTCAAAATGTGTCTTAGGGATAGGGGCACAGCTATTGAAAACGGCAGGTATAGATGGTAATTCGTCTTGGAAAAATTCAAGGAAAGCCGTATGGGGGGGGGTGGCATCCCCCCCCCCCTTGTACGCCCGAGGGTTAATTTTAACTGTAAATATCTTCGATCTTATCGGCTCCAGAAATCGACTTTCATACTGAGTTGAAAACAGAACATGGAGTACACTTAGCTGACTTACCTGAGCCCCACTTCCATGTCCGATACTTTGTTGCCTATCTTGGGAGAAGAGAAGGGAAGCTAAAACGGCCTACAATTCTTCTCAGCTGTAAATTTACAGTAGCTGAGAATTGTCTAATGGATATTAATGAGAATATGAATTTATTTCTAAGGCAAAGTGAAGTTATTCCTTAAGGAAGCTCTTTACAACGCAAGCCGATAGGTAACCGGTAAAAACTGTCTAAAAAAACTGTTAGAGAGCATTTAATAAGGTTGCAAACCCTTTAATAAATTATGGGTACCCATTAAGGGCAATGAACACATTACACAGTTTCTTGAAAGAGCTTGCTTTGAGCAGTAGTCTTAAAGTGATTCCATCGAAAAAGCCGGTGAGAAATATATAAAATTTTCCCAAGCCTGTTCCAGTTGGCTAACATTGATTTGAACGAGAATAGATGGAATATTCAACGTGGGGCAAAGAAAACCCGCACTATTTTCACTATGTTTTGAACATTTCAAAAATGCAATAAAAATAGGGGTCACCGTGCTCGTCTTTCCACAACAAGGATAGCACCTTTCATTTCGAACGCGCGCGCGCATTCGTGTGCGCGCTAATCACGCTAATCACGTTGGGTTTGAACATGGTTTCAGTTTTATCTTTTATCTACCTACAGTGCCATCGACGCAAAAGAAAAAAAAAACAGTAATACCGTTTTTTTTTTTTTTTTTCACTTCTCTATCTTCCAAAAAAACTGTATACAACTGAAGGAATTCTCCCGCATGAAAATGGTCGCACCTTTACTAGATATTTAAACTACGGCTTATATGAAACGTATCATCTGTCCCTGACAGCAAAGTGTGCGGCAGTTGAGGTAAAGGGATGCTTTTTCAATGCTTCAAATTTGCCATTATACTACTTAATGAACCGGTTCTTTTGCTCAAATTTAGATGTCGACGTTCTGGCGGCAAAACCCTATAAAAGAAATCGATTTTTACAGTTGAAAAAGCAGTTTGACGAAGAAGCCACCTCTCCACAGTTTAAGTTTGGTGATTTGAAGATGAAGACCAAAGCTGTTGTTGGTCTTCTTATGCTTCTTGTGATGGCAGTTTTGGTTTCCGAGAGTAACTGCATTGGGCCAATGTTCGACCGCAATAGAGAGCTGAAAGAAAAGGTTTGAAAATTAATGTTATCATTTCCTTAAAGTTTCCGTTAAAGTTTTTGCTTTAATATTGGCGAGTCATTTGATTAGCTTTTTGACAACCTTTACCGGTGAGAAGGCTTACTTGAAAATACTAGTTTTAAAAGATAAATTAAGGTTCAGAATTGAAAAACGTGCGCCCACTGATCACTTCCACATCTCCCATAATACTCTTTGTTTGCCCCCAATTTTGCACGAACGATTGTTTTCTATTGTGGAAGTAGTCAATGATTCACTGTCGTCAATTGTCTTAAAAGAAAGTTCAATAAAGACGAAACGAAGTTCAACTGAACGTCATTAGTGGCTAATTTCTATGACTGTCAGTTTTCCAGAGTTCCTTAATGTTCCTGTCATAAGAACGAAAATTTTAATTCCCCGAACTTCTTAAACTTATGGAATGCTGTACAATTTGTTTTGATGGCTATTTTTACAGACGATATTATGATAGTCTATCATGAAAAGGAAATTCAGTTTACAAGATGTAACACGCTTACAAACTACGACGTAATTTCCATTTCTCTAGCAAAAGACTATAATTGTATATTCAGAAAAACGAATAACAAGTTTTATTAATCAGCCAGATCTGGGCATCGCTATGACAGCGTAATTTAGGAACTCTTTCCCCTTCACAACTTGCGATGAAACGTCGAGATAGTCAGAGCCATTGTACTTACGACATCGATAAACCAAGGGGCCTTCGGAAATGACTAAACAACGTCAGTAAAGGACCCTCGTGCCTGGGGACGTACATTAGGTTAAAATAACAAGGTCCGGTAAACCAATTACTATTTTTTAAAATCGTATTTATTGTTCCATATTCTTAGCAAACAGTTTTAGAGGGCCATAAGGAGCGTTTGCCATGTGGGAAGTATTGGATGCGGAGGCGCTCCGGAAGCCTTCGATGCACAAACGATGAAGAAAAACAATAAATGAGACGATAAAGTTAAACTATTTAAAGACGCTCATTGTAACGCAAAACCTGTAAACTGACTTAATGTATTATGTTAAATTAAAATAAAGTGATGTAAGAACCGGCACTAGTGATTTGTGAGTTTGAGTGCAGGATAAATTATATATTCATTGACGGATTCAAACTTGTTCTTCCATGTTAGCAGTCTAACGCCTGCTCAAGAGTGTAAACACAAAAATAAAAAGCTGTTCTGTTACTTTCAAACAGTACAGGTGATAAAGTACTGGTAAAGGTTTATACTGGGAAATGATCAAAGTTTAAATAAGAGCATTTACAATTAAATGTTCTAAGCAAAAAGCAAAGCAGTCTCACAATGAGGAGAAATGTCTCCTGTCAAAATTAATAGAGCTACAATCAAATTTACAAAGGAAATACAGTGACTCCGATAAAGCTGAAATGGAAAGAGTAAAAGCCAAACTATCAAAAATTTCGTCAATCAAAACGCGTACCTTGCTACGCGTTTTGTCTGACCATGATACCGACATAGTAGAGCACGCTGTTACAAGCACGGTAAACATTTTAATAATCTCGAAACAACCAACTCAGAAGACATTTTGCAGGAAGAAGAAACCTTTTTTAAAACGTTATACACGCCTGACGGCACAGATCCAAATCTCTCAGATTTTAACCACTTCTTTGAAGTTGATAACGTATTATCACACGAAATGGCTGAGACCTGTGGGGGGTGCAGTATCCATTGAAGAGTGCGCTAACGCCTAAAAAACATAGAAAACAACAAAAGTCCTGGTACAGACAGTTTAACTGTACGGTTTTGCAAGCACGTCTGGGATATTATGGGAACGAACACGGCGAACAGTTTTTAGTACACATTTCGAACTGGAAAATTATCGATTTCTCAAAGGCAAGGGATTATTTCCTCTATACCTGAGAAAAAAAGAATGCCGAATACTAAAACAATTGGCGCTCGGTATCACTGTGAAACATTGAGTATAAAATTGCCACCAAGACTATTGCAACCCTCTTAGAAAAGGACTTTCCTAGCATAATTCACCCTTCTCAGTCAGGTTACATCAAAGGGACATCAGGCGTTGGTAAAAGCATTAGACAAATCGCAGATATAATGGATTTCACAAAACATTTGAAAATTCCAGGAATTGCTATGATTTTGGATCTCGAAAAAGCTTTGATTCCCACGAATCGGATTATATTCAAAAGTCCCTTTTAACTTTTAACTTCGGTTCCCAACTTCGACAGTGGATCAGTGTATTTTATAGCAGAGCACCATTGCTAAGCAAATTTGGTAACGTATCAAGCCAAGAATTTTGGTAGTGACGTAGTAGTCACGTGACCGTCTGTCCGTCCGCACCATAGGGTCACCAATATGAGGTGGCGCACACTTGAGATAAGCCTATGCTGTATCCCGACTTTTTTGGCGCGAAATCGCATGGTGACCCGCGTTTTAGCAAAGACAACATAAGTCAAAAACAATTTTATTAATCATCATCATCATTATCATCATTATCGCCATCGCCATCGTCATCATCATCATCATCATCATCATCATCATCATCATCATCATCACCATCACCATCACCATCACCATCATCATTACCACAACCATCATCACCACTGTCATCATCATCATCATCATCATTATTATTATTATTATTTCACAAGGGTACGTATTCGAGCTTTGGATACAAGGCTAATGGCTTAACGTTGCTGGTAAATCAAGCAATCATCTAAAGACCAGGTGTTAAGCACATCTACTATTAAACTTACTTAACGTCCTGCGCTTCTCTCTGAGGTTTCAGAGGGCCCGGCGTGATGCACGCCTACAACCAACAGACTAAGAAAAACATCCTCAGCATTCATTAATGAAAAACAGACATGTTCTTAGTGTTTTGTTTCGCAATATTACATACGTTACATATCTGTGATTTTTCTTCGTCCTACTTTCTATTTTTCCCCTTGACGATGGATACAAACACTAACTGAATTTGCAATGTTGTCTGCAGTGACCCCCAGCAGACAATATTGTATTTACCCTCCACCCCAGTGTCGTTATTACGCCGTATCATCATTTACAACTCTTATTCCTCCCACCCCCTCCCGTCCTGAAGAACTGTTGCCCACCGAAGTTTCAAACCCTCGCGAGTCAAGTAATCAGCCGTCTTGAATTTCGCTCATATGCAACTAGCTATTGTATCCTCCTTAGACTTTTATTACCTTATAAGAAAAATACTTATTATTTTCAAAGTCGAACCACTTTTCTGAATACATTTTTTTATTTTTATGTTGAGGCTCTTATGTTAGCAAGCGTAACACTTTCCAAGGTTAGGATAAATTTAAAACGAAAACATTTTGTAATGCATGTCAACTCAGAAATCATTTGTACGATTTTACATCATGTTATTTTATTTAACATGATATAATAAACTAGTTACATCGTGTCTTTTGTGAACATGTCCTTAATCGTCTCGTTTGTTGTTTTTCTTCATTGTGATCAACCGACATTCTCAATTCCCCGCATTCAAGACTTCTAGCGACATGACAGACGCTCCTTGCTTCTCTCTCAAACTGTTTGCTAAGAAAAGGGAACAAAAGTACAATGAAAAGTGCATTAGAAACCTCGGTTCGTTTCTGAAGCAAGCTTGACGTGCATGTACTGCGCATGATTGGCTCTTACTGACTTCCTTCCACCTTTGCCGCTTGTCCCCCACCCCCCCCCCCCCCGCGCACCCATTGTTTCTTAAAAATGCAAGTACGATGGCGCTAGGAAACTCGGAGATCATACCTAAAATCTGACTGTATCTCAATTTTTATTGGGCGCAAGAAGACCCTAAATTGTACTATGGTCGAGAAAAATCCTTAATATTTGATTATCTTCACACACTTTGCATTAGTTATCAATTTTTTAAAGGAAAAAACAATAAAAAGTGATTTTAATAAGTGATAAAAAAGTTCTCATTTTTTATTTTCATTTTCTTAGAGCAATTTGCAGCTTCTTTTGCCACCGTCATTATGATAAATAGAACTTTTTTCCGTAACATTGCCTGTATAGCCTTAGAATCACTTGCATGGGCTTGGATGCAAATGTTATTCTTAAAAAGGAAACCTACCACTGGTAAAAGAAGACCATAAGAAGTCGCCACTTATCTTAAAAAAACTTCCTGTCTCAGTTTGGTCTTCTGGACATGTAATTAAGTTTTATGGAAATTTGGTTGCTTTTGCCTTAGTCTTAACAAGTTTGCAAATGAAGATTTGAAAAGGCAAATTTACCAATACATTAAGTGAGAAACATTTTCCAAACCTTTCCTTCCCTCGGTTTGTTTGGTAAAAATGCAGTTACACAGTCACTTTTGGAAACCAAATAAAAGATTACGAGAAACGTTAAAAGAACAACAACAGGCTGGGTCTTCATCTGAAGTTCAACAAAGCGGGAACAGATCGGCACTTCATCAAACTTAGCTGGTGCAACACTGAAAATTGTCTTTTTGAAATCGTTTTCAGCACGAGCTGAGAACGACAACAATTAAATTTGTTCAAAAGAACCGGTCCATTAACTACTATTATGGAGGAGGGTAAAGTAATGAAATAGAATCCCTGCATTTTACGGCACCCACGTGACCCTTGCTTAGGGACCAATGACACGAAGCCAGCAATTAGTTTACTTTTTACGTTCCTAGCTTCAAAGGGAAGGGCACGTGCGACCATTTTATATGAACTATGGCTGTGTAACTGCTACGTTTTTGATGTTCTATTTCATGGGCGGTAAATTAAAAAAAAAACATGTAAACCCTTTCGAAAGAAGAAACAAAGCAAAGGAAATAGGAAACGCTTGCACGCAGGCTACATTTTTTGGGCAAAATTCCTTAAGAGTTTCTGTTTTTACTTCAAACGGCGATACATTTTTTATCTCGCAAGGTCATGGCAATAATTTATCCCACCATTGTCTTTTATAGGGTCTTAACGCCAGAACGTCGATATTTAAAATTGTCAAAAAACTGGTCCATTAACTACAATAATCGGAAACTTTAAAGCATTAAAATAGGATGTCTTCCTTTTAATTGCCGCACCCTTTCCTTTTAGGGACAGATGATACGTTTCATATGAACCGCCGTTTAAAAATTTTGAAAAGGCGCGGCTATTTTGATCTTCTTTTAGTCTAGTTGCAGGTCTTTTTTTGAAAGATAGAAACGTGAAATTACAAAGAAATGTTGTGTTTCTACTTTTTTTTCCATAGCACTCTAGGTAGTTAAACTAAAACTGAAAACGAACCCAAAAGAACACCGAAAGCATGCCAAGACGTATTTTCTCTTCTTTGTTCATTTTAATTGGTATTCCCACTTAAAAGAATTTTTCCCGACATTTGCAACTACAACCAGGTGGCCCTTTAAGCGATTACCCAAACCAAACTGTTTCTAGAAACTGTGAAAACTATAGCGGAGCCTGCGGGCAAAGCCCGCCAGCGGAGCTCCATTGCTAAGGAAATTTGGTAATGTATCGATGCGAAAAAGTTTGGTTGTGACGTCAGCGTACGTCCGTCCGTCCGACCGTCTGT
The DNA here is from genome assembly GCA_964030785.1 of Siderastrea siderea. Taxonomy (NCBI): domain Eukaryota; kingdom Metazoa; phylum Cnidaria; class Anthozoa; order Scleractinia; family Rhizangiidae; genus Siderastrea; species Siderastrea siderea. The sequence continues at coordinate 21,922,040 of OZ034972.1, forward strand.
ACAGACTCTGGGGGAGGGGGAGGGAAGTCCCAAGGCAACCCGACCGGGAGTGGGGAATGCCATCTTTTCTTGGCGGGAAATCGCGCGGTGCTTTTGGGCAACCGGCGTGAAATCGCATGACCATCGTCGCTTTTGAAAAAGAGGTTTCTTTAAAAAGCTTAAGTTTATTTAGCAAAACGATTGTTCGACGATACTGTAGTTTTAAACTTGAGAAAAAAACATTTAATACCTATAAATGGAAAGAAAAAGTCCAAAAGAATACTGGTAGTAGGCGAAAACTTCAAGTTACGAAAGCTGCCTTCAAATAACCTCATCGCTTTGTTTTCTTCACGGCGGAGAGCTTGCCTTGTTCTGAAATACAACCGAGTAAGTGAAGTTTTTAAAGGGTTTAAGGTGCATGATTTTGAGTATTTATTACGGTCAAAGAAATTGCATTTTGAAATTGAATTTATGTCATTAGAAATGTGTCATTTACTTTCGAATTCAAAAAATTATTAGAAAACGAGCTCAGATTTGTGACAGATGTAGTCTTAGAATATTTTGCCATGCTGGAAGTGTAATGCGAATTGCATTTAAGTATAAACTTACGGGTGTTCGAATAAACTTTTTCAAAAATGATTTCTCTGTTTATTATTTTGTGTTTGTTTATTCATAACAGTAGGTCAAAGCACAGTCGCAAGGCGACTGCACAAGCATCACTTACGGCGAACAATTGCTTTCAATTTTAACTGTCGGATCGGTTTGTGCAATTGTCGATTTTCTTGTCCTAGAACTTTTCAATAGTAAGCGAAGCAGTTGTCGGTTTAAGACTATTTTATCCGAAAAGCTTCCGAAAAACAAGTTATTTTGCGTTCCTCAAAGCGCCTAACTTTAAATGGGCTTACTTCGCATCCGGCAAAACTTATGCCATAATTTAAAGCGTGTTTGGTGTTTGCTCGTTTTCAATCTTGATGGTATAAATTTTGACCAGACTAATAGGGGCAGTTCATGTTATTTGTTAACTGAACATCCGAACGCGATGAAGATAACCCATTTACTCCAGAATAAGTTTTATTTTGTTGTTGTACATGAGCGCCGTTTCAAGTTCATTCAAGCCAACAGCCAATAATCCAAGGAGATTTGACAAGCCTTGACAGTTATTGACAGGATATGGAAACATTTAAAAAACCAAGCAAGACTGCTCCTGAGTAAAATATGTGTTCAGTTTGATGCCCGAAAAAAAAAATTAAGCTGTGCTCAGCCTCTAGAATGACCTTTCGAGCTTGGTTTTACAGAACAGATCCTCAAAATCTTGGAGGACAATTCGGAACACTTTCGGGCTTTTTGAGAAACACTTTTCGAAAGGGAACGAGCCAAAGAAAGCCCCGAAATATATTTCAGAGCGAAAAGTTTCAGGACTATTTTTGAGAAACGAGCACCAGTTTATTCCTTGGAGGCTCCGCTTTTAGGCGTGGCTAAATTAATATATTACAGCTTGTTTTGAGCAGTGGCCTTAAAGAGCAACTGGTTATAGCTACAAAAAGCCAGGTCAAAGCCATTTGAGTGAAAATATCAATTGATTTCAAGAAAAAAGAAGTGAACATATAAGTTAAGCACTTTCATCTTGGTATGGTTTCGGCTGTAAACATTTTCATTTTGTCGTTGGGTTTATTTTTTCAGTTTTATCTTTTATCTACCTACAGTACTATCGAAGCAAATAAAAATACAGGCTTTTCTTTTACTATTTAAATTTGTTTCTGTCTTCCAAAACCGGCATACAGCTGGGGGAAGAGAAAATCATAATGGTCACACCTTGCCTTAGTTTTTAAACTGCGGTTTATTTGAAACGTATCATCTGTCCCTGACAAGAAAAGGTGTGGCAGTTAAAATGAAGCGATTCTTTTTAAATGCTTTAAACTTTTCTCTGATGCTAGTTAATGGACCCGTTCTTTTGATCAAACATTTAAAAATGTCAACGCTCTGGCGGTAAAACCATATGAAAGAAATCGATTTTAACAGTTGAAAAAGCAGTTTGACGAAGAATTTAGCTGTTCACTGTTCATCCTTAAGAGGCTCTGACTGTAAATATCAGGAGCTTATCACCCCGGAGCCTCTATCTCTCATGTTGACCCTGTGTCACAGCGTATTTACACCTTAGGTTATTTTTAGAGTGGCTGTTCCCGCGATAATAGTAGCCTCACGCGCCCCACTTCGCCTCCAACTTTCAACCAATCAAACATTTGTCTCACTTGTTTTCTTGATAATGCATTCATTGTAAAATGGCGAGCAGTTCTCCAATCTGAATACTCCAACATAAGTGAAGAACTTTCCATTAGAATCACGCTGCACAGAAAGTGAATCTGAAGGAAGTGAAAATGGCGCTATGGATCTCACGGGAAATCATTGAGTCATAATTCGAAACCGGCAGAAAGAGGAAAAATATCGCCCTGAGTCAGACAAGCACGAGTGGTGGTAGTCGGGGAATGAAACAGCCTAAAAAGTGTACGAAATCTACTAATAAAACTGCAAAGAAGGGACTGAGTCCATATGAAATGGAGGAATTATTGTCATTATAGGTGTTCTCTGCTGAAGAAGCGAAGAAAGTGGAAAGTGAATTACGCGAATGGCCGTTTGAAGTCGCCTAGGTTGATAACCTTCGAAGAGCGCCGGAGATTCGATTGACACGCGAAGAACAGTGGGGTAATTTCGGCCTTTTAGTTTAATTACTGTTTTTCGTCGAAAATTTGCCATATTAGTAAAAGAATAATACAGCGCTAATATCCCAAAGCGAGAGAAGCTAGTGCATGTTTCACCGGGCCATTCTGATCAGTATAATGTTGCTCTCTCGAGGATATCTGCTCCATGTTTTTGGTTGCCCCTTTTTATTTCAGTCTTTCGGCCAATTTTGTTTCTTGTATATTTATAACGGGTTAATTTAGTATGGTACGCAAAATTAAATAGTGACTGAACTGATCCGTTTATTGAAACGTCGCATGAAGATTTTCAAATCTCCACTGAGGTCATGTATCCTGTTTAATATCTGATATTTCAAAGAGATCTTGTGTGGCTTCTGCGTGTTATATTCTTGTCAGTTGACTTTGACCTCTATAGTTGTGTCTGTTAGCGATTGTGGCTTTTATGTCTTAGGGTTTGCTCGTTTGAATCTCTAACATTAAAAGATTTAGACGTAGAATTGACTGAAGTACAGTTCAGCCTTCAATTCCCTGCAGCTCAGACACGTTGCATAGCTGTAAAGAAGCTGTAACGCCAACATCTCAGGTAAAAGGGAAAGGAATCTAATTACGGTCTAAGAAATACGAAGACCAGAGAAATATTTCAATCCTCTCTGAATTTCTATCCAGAGAGGATAGTTTTCCCTTTTACCGCATCCTGAAATTCAAATCTCGAGCACTGTTGACGCCAAGAACCATCGCGAACGACTGAAAGTATTACCGGTTGAAAAGGCTGCTGCATTTGTAGCTTGGAATCAAAGATTCGACTCTCTTCTTTGGGAAGAAACGGCATGTATCGATCAATTAGGAAATCACTTTACAAATTAATCATTTTCAACTTAATCTTCAAGATGCCTGTGTATTTTCTATGAAGAATCCCCATACTTCTTTGTTATGCTTTGCTTCTGTTGGATTTTCTGCTTTATCAGGATTTTACCAGACCGTTTCTCTGGAGTCGTCGAAGAGGGCGATGAAAACTAAACACTTCCATCACTTGGCAATCCAGACCTAGAGTCGTCGGTCTTGTCCGCAATCTTTTTTGGTTTCTGGACTTGTAAAGAACCTGTTTCACCAAACCCGTTTCAATTTATCGGCAGACACACCTCTGATCGGGTAGAAAGCAAATTTGTACACGAGCTTTTTGCAAAATGCGTGGAGCGGCGCCTCTCCGAACTATTGAACTACACTAAACATTTTTGCCAGAATTTGCCCCTTTTTAAGTCTCTCACGGGCGTGCTAACCATGTACGAGAAATAACAGGAAATGAACGACAAAACTGTGTCTAATCAAAGACTCAGTCGCCTCCAAGAGTCCAAGTTTCAGAAGACATGAACCTCCGATAACTTTCCCACTCGAACGCCGTGAAAGCATACAACGTCCGAACAAGGTATGCAGCAAATACTGCACTGTATCATGGGTAAATAGCCCGAAAACCGAGGAATGGAGAGTGCAAACAAATAAGGGACTTTAGAACGCTGGATCTTGGCGGACTAATTAAAGTGCGGACGCAGAAGGCAACAAGGTTTCGCGGGAACCCTCATTCTAAAAATAGCCCAAGGTGTAAATACGCTGTTGCCCGTAGGTATGGGAGATCGAGGCTCCGTGATATGCTCCTGAAAATATCGAGAATCGTTGGACAAGCTCAAAAAATCGAGAATCCTGATAACTTGCCAGAAGAACACCTTTGGGGAGCTATCTTCGAAAATATTACTTAAACCTTCTGTGATTCTATTGTTTTCGAGAAATTCGGAAAAAACGGTTTTGCTTAATTCATTATGCAAAAATCAGGTTTAAAATTAAACAAATTGAATGCGCTTGTTTGTAAACAACTTGCAACCCCAGAAAACAATTTCAAATTTTAAATGATAGCAATACTCTTCTCCTTTCTATCAATGAGAATTGCATGGAGTTTTGCTTTATTTATGTGGTTTGGTGGTTCTTTGAAACAAAGGCATTTTGCACACTTCCGAAAAAGGCAAAAATTAGTAATCTTCAGAGGCTTAAAATGGGTCTTGGTATGTCTCATATCGAATTGAAATAAACACTGTGATAAAGTTTGGCCCTACTTCTATTATGATATGAAATAAAAAATCTGGGCAATTCAGGCTCGCGCTGACAAAAACAAAACTTCGCGAACTAGTGTTGCCAAAATTTGCATAATTTGGATAATAGGACAAAAACTGTAGTGGAAGGACGACTTGAAATATGACAAATCGTTTACTGTAACTATTTTCGGATAGATCATGCATTCGCTGGTATCTTCATTTATCTTTCTGAAGAATAACGAACAAAGTTGGAAAACTGTTGGTGAAACTAGAGTGCAGTGGGTGATCATATTTTACCAGAGGTCTACACTCTGCAGCACCAATGGCCTTTCTTTGTTGTTTGCAGTTTCTTTGGGAAAATAGGTAATGTTCTCCAAAATCCAAACGGTTTCTTTTGCAAATCATGAAAGTTGACGTACACGTATAAATTGAGAGCTAAAATGGCTTTGTAAGGTAAGGAACACAAAGTACCACTCAAAATAATCAAGTCACGCAACCGATCACTGCCGACGTTCATGCAAACGTGAAAATATTCTTCAATGAAAATCTTTTCCTCCAAAACTGTGGAAGAGTTCTCAGCGATCTTGCAAAGTAAAACCAAACAAACTGTGTACTGATATCTCTTAGATATACAGCCGCATTAAGAACTCATAAATACCGATCCCGCTGCCAGGACGTCCGTGGTTTGCGTTTAATTTTAAACATATTCATACAAGTGTAATAATATCGATAGAAACAGCACATGTTTTGACAAATACGTATAAATCATAATAATGATGATGCACTTTTGCTTCCTGGCCAAAATAGTGTCATTTCAAAAAGTCGCCCAAAATCTTAGTGGCCGTTTGAAAAGAGCCATCGAGTCACGTACACAACAACATACTATGTCGCAGTTTCTTCTCTCGAAGAGAAAGGTGTCATATGTATACGAAACTAATTGTAGACTTGCCTGTCGGAATTTTCGTCCCAGTAAAATATAAACTACACATGACAGTATGCGCCAAACACAGGGATGCGTACGGTATTCGCTGGAGAACTAGCCATGCATAAAACAGCGGCCAATGTAGGAGACCGCATTCAAAAACGGGTGTCTGTAAAACCCGGAACACCCCGGAACACCCCGGAACACCCCGGAACACCCCCGGAACACCCCGGAACATCCCCGGAACATCCCCGGAACACCCCAGAACAGCCCGGAACACCCCGCAACAACCCCGGAACACCCCTGGAACATCCCATAATACCCCCAAACACCCTCGAAACAGCAAGCAACACCCCCAGAACACCAAAAATAGTGATCAGCGGTCAGACTGCTCACGAATTGACTAAGCCGAAGACCTCCGAGGATTCCCAATTCTTCATAAGACTTTTGCGGATCACCCTGAGATTTCCGAGCATTTCAAGAATGCTTGGAATATTTTCGAAGCTTTTAAGAACAGCGAAAAGACCATTAATTAATGGGAAAAATATATCATGCACGTGACCTTCATATCAATAACTTACGATTTTCAGCGATATGAAAATGTGACAGTTGAACTGTTAATTCTGCATTGATTTTTCTCGTGCGAGATTTGCATTATCACGTTCAAAAAACAGGTGTGACCTCAAGGACATAACAAAGTCAAATGATAGTGTCACGCAACGCTATAAGGTCATTATTCCGATGTCACACGATCGTCATCGTTTTATTTCCACAGGCGCATGGAAATGTTTGGCCGCCGGTTCGTTACGCTAATATATACACCTCATTTAACAAAACCTCAGTTTCTATAAATTTGAAGTATCATACCGTAGCCTTGAGTGCTTCAGGAATGTTAAAACCCGAGAACGTTTTTCCATGTCCAATAAATTGCCATCTTGCAGCTTTCTCTTGTCATATTTGAATGACAACGTTTTTGCAGTTAGGCCTGCATATATTTTTGGTTAACAAAAGAGCGTAGCTCGGAAGATAAATGAGTAGGAGAAATGTGCGCTTGCAAAAAAGTACTCACTATAATTTTGTAGAGGTATCCGAGGGCTTATAATGTAGGATGTCACAACGTAACCCGGGAGCAAACGGATCGAACGGGTTTACACTCTTATAGCGAGAAAAGGAACAAGTATTTTATTTACTTTCACAGGATCTAGTTAGACTTTAAGAGAAAAAATTCAGTAAACGAAAAAAGGGAAATATCAACAATGAGAGTACATATCACATTTCCTTGAACTTTGCAAAGTTCGTGTGCTCCATCAATAAGCCAACTTTATACGTTGCGATAAACCTTGAGTTACAACTTACTTCTCAAAACTATTCAAACATTTTTCTAATTGGTCTTTAGAAGGAACGGCGGTGTTTCTTTGCCCAGTTCGTACAGTAACAGCACGTGGGGCACTTATTGAGAAAATGCGGTAGTACTAGCTACAAAATTTGAAAAGGAACAGCCTTTACGGAAACAAAATAAATCTTATAGACGTTTAGCAGCCTGCAAAATCTGTTTTGTTTTGCGTGCAAAATCTGTCACGCAATGCCCAAGAGTAAGTTATCGCGACCGTGACGTGTTATATGGTGAATTGAATTATTATTCGGGATGCCCACCCCCAGAATTTTACTTATAGACGTCACATCGGTTTGTCAAGAGTTATAATGCAAATCTCGCATGAGTTACAACAACTTCAATAATTGAATTGAAATATTCAAAATCAAATCTTTGTCGATCTAAAGGACACCAATGTTATTTTTTATTTTATTTTTATCATTTTGTCTTCGGGTGATCCGCAAAGGTCTTCGGAAAAATTCGGAAATCTTCGTTAATCTTCGGAGGTCCTCGGGACAGTCTATGCGTGAGCGGTCTGACCGCTGACCAGAATTTTTGGTGTTCAAGAGTGTTCCTGGCTGTATTGAGGGTATTCCGGGGCATTATGGGATGTTCGGGGGTATTGTGGGATGTTCCAGGGGTGTTCCGGGGTTGTTCCGGGCTGTTCGGGGCTGTTCCAGTGGTGTTCCGGGGGTGTTCCGGGGTGTTCCGGGGTGTTCCGGGTGTGTTCCGGGTTTTACAGACACCCTTCAAAAACTGCCATAACTAGTAGGTTGACAAATTGACAAAAATATTCACGTGACACGGGTCACGCAACAGCTTGTGTAGAACTTTTAAAACTTCTTCTCCTTCTCTTTAGTTTAACGTAGAAATAGTACAAGCCCAAAACAATGCGAGAATAGATTGAAGAAATGTTTTAGTTCATTCTTTATGTGTCTTCAGTGAATAAAATCCTCTAAATTGAGCTCACCCAAACTACTACTTTTCATTTCATTCATTTCATTATGCAAATTTTGGCAACACTGGTTCACACATTTTTGTTTTTGTCAGCGCGAGCCTGAATTGCCCAGATTTTTTATTTCATATCATAATAGAAGTAGGGCCAAACTTTATCACAGTGTTTATATCAATTCGATATTAGACATACCAAGACCCATTTTAAGCCTCTGTAGTTTACTAATTTTTGCCTTTTTCCGAAGTGCGCAAAATGCCTTTGTTTCAAAGAACCACCAAACCACATAAATAAAGCAAAAGTCCATGCAATTCCCATTGATAGAACGTATAAGGGTATTGCTATCATTTAAAATTAAAATTGTTTTCTTGCGTTGCAAACGGTTTTAAAGCAAGCGTTTCCAATTTGTTTAATTTTAAGCCTGGTTATTGCGTAATAAATCAAGCAAACCCGTTTTTTCCGAATTTCCCGAAAACAATAGAATTCGAGAAGGTTTAAGTAGTATTTTCGAAGATAGCTCCCCAAAAGTGTTCTTCTGGCAAGTTATCAGGATTTTCGATTTTCTGAGCTTGTCCGCCGATTCTCGATATTTACAGTCAGAGCCTCTTAATGATCTGAAGATGAAGACCACAGCCATTGTTGTTCTATTTACTGTTCTTGTGATGGCAGCTTTCTTCTCCTAGAGTAACTGCTATAACTTTGGACTCGGCAAGATTGCCATTAAAAGAGAAATCAAAGAAAAGGTTTGAAAATTTTATTTTACCATTTCCATAAATTTTCATTCAACCTTTTTGTTTGATACTGCCAAGTTAGTTACTAGCTTTTGAACAATTGTTATCGATGAAAAGACCTATCTAAAAATAAATTTTTAAAAGATACATTAAGCCTTAAGAGTTTCAAAGAAAAGTCTGCCCACGATTCACTCCCGTCAATTATAATAGCACAAAGTTTAAGAAAGACTAAAAGACGTTTACTTAGTTCAACGTCAATACTTGCTACTTTCTATGCAAGACTCGGGTCAGTTAGAGTCAATATTCCAGAGTTCCTTTTTCCTGCAATAAAAAAACATAAGAACTTTAATTCCCTGAAATTCTTTACCTCATGATTTGCTATACAAACAGTTTCGTTTCCGTGACTTTTTCTAAAGACGATATGTATCATAGTCTATACAAGGAATTTTAAGTATGTTCAAGTGATTCTTAGTCTTTACAAGACAAGTTCAGCGATTCTTGTAACGCTTAAAAAATACGATGCAATTCGATTTCTCTACCAAATATATTTAAAATAACAAACAACATATTTCTTAATCAGCCAAATTTGGATATCACTATAACAGCGTAAATTGAAGCCGGGTCTATTTTCCCTTTACATCTTGCGGTGAAAAGTTTAGGTAGTCAGAGCTACTGTACTTGCGACATCGAGAAACGGAGGGAAAAATGTTTAAAAAACGTTAGTAAGAGACGCTCATGCCAAGGAAATACACGTCGAGGTAAAATAGGAGGTTTTTAAAGCGCTTATTATTTTGTATTTCTATTTATTTATTGTTCCATAATCTTTGCAAACAGTTTCAGAGAGCAGTAAGGAGTGTTTGTCATGTGGCGAGAAGTCTTGGATGCGGAGGAACTTTGAATGCCTTCAATGACCCCAACGATGAAGAAAAACGAAGGTTAAACTTTTCCTCGTCGAATTCAAACCTGGTCTTCCATGTTAGCAGTCTAACGCCTGCTCAAGCGCGTGAACACAAAAATAAAAAGCTGTTCTGTAAAGTTCAAACAGCACAGTCAAGATTTTATTGGTATCCCTAAAGGAAGGAAACAGATGAAGAAGGTATTACAAAGAGTAATAGGAGATGTGAAATGCGTCGAAAAACAACCAATAAACAAGATGTGTGATTTTCCATCAGTAAATGCGATGGATGAGATAGGACGTCAGCTTTCAAAGTTCCCCTGGCTCCCACCCTGCCGATGAGGTGTGTGATGAAGAACAATGTGAATAGGCCAGATTACGACACCGAGGACGTCACTGAGGACCAATACGCAGTTTCTTTAACGTTCCCTATTGTTATTCTATTTTTTAATTTGAAAAGGATACGTCTGCGAGCAAGCTTTCGGATACAAGCCAACTGCTTAACGTTGCTGCCAAATGATGCAAAAATCTAAAGACAACGTGTTAAGCACCGTCTACCATTAGACTTTGTCAAAGTCCTGCGCTTGCCTAGGAGGCCTAGGAGCTTGAGAGCCCAGTGCTATGAAAAACATCCTCAGCATTCATTGATTCAAAACAGAGACGTTGCTCAATCAATCAATCAATCAATCAATCAATCAATTAATCAATCAATCAATCAATCAGTCAATCAATTACTCGATCAATCAATCAATCAATCAATGAAAACCTTTATTTATACAAGATGCCATTAAAAGCTTAGTAGCTTGAGGGGTCGTGTATAGGATATCTAATTGCACAAAATGTTCAACTAAAATAAGTTTAAAAGACGCTAGAATAAAACACTAAAAAAATCTTAAAATACTTTTAAATTAACTCTTTCTAACAAGTTCACGGATGTTTCGACAATGAAATTATTAAAAACATCTAAAACGTCTTACTGTACGGGTTACTAAGATCAATGTCTTCAATTGCATTCTACTCGTGAATACTTTTAATAAGACTACATAGGGATATTGTTCGTGTGCTCTTTCGCGATATTACATACAAAACATATCTCTCATTTTTCTTTGTCCTGCCTTTCTATTTCTCTCCTTGACTATGGATAAAGTAGCCTGAGAAAACAGCCGACGTTTCGGGAGGTCGCCACTTGAGCCCTCGCAAAACGACGTCTGAGTAACGAGGGCAGAAATTCCATACTGATGACGTGCACTACCCAGATCTTGGTAGTGCTTCTTTTTGGTTGAAAGAAAATTCCCTCGCGGCACAGCCAATCAGAAGCACTACCAAGATCTGGGTAGTGCACGTCATCAGTATGGAATTTCTGCGCTCGTTACTCAGACGTCGTTTTGACTATATTACAAATCAACATAATCTCGAAGCTGCCTTAGACCATTTATGGAGCGACCTATCTTTGAACACATATTATCAATATCTTCTTCCCATTTGAGGTTTTCATCCGAGTGAAGTCAGTAGTTATAGAGTTGGCGATTCTGGCGCAGTTTTATAAAAACTTCGCTAAAACCGAACCAACTCTAACTACTTTCCATCGGATGGTAATCATTTTTTATGGAGACATACATATAATAACAATAATATGGAGATATACATATAAGAACAATAATATGGAGATATATATATTGTAAAATAATTTGGAAATCTATATGTTTTTATTTCATGTGGAAACGAACACATTTTCCATTGCGTGACTTCATACAACAGGAAGTCTTAACATTCTCAGAAAAACAGGAAATGAGTCATCAGATTGCTATCGTTTTTAAGGACAATGAAGAAGAAGCAATTCAATGGGTTTAAATAATATTAAGCCACAAAACGCCACAGCTGTGGCGTGACGTCATGTTGTAGTAACATAAAAATAATATCTCATATAATAGTATAGAATGAATTGTAACAAGGAATTACATGATGAACTAATAATTTGTGGAGAAATTTCATGCCCTTTCTGTGACAAAAATTTGGATTCTAATGAAAAACCACGTTTAGCAAAGTATGAGTTATGCTGTGATTGTCAGGATATCATTAACGACGACGGAATGTCGGTATGTCTGAGTTGTGGCATTGTTCAAGGATATAATATAGCTAGCGAATATGTAGATTTCTATGAGAATATACATCGGTTCAAAAGAAAATCTGTTTACCATCGAGAGTACCACATCCAAAATATATTACTCGATATTGAAGAAAAATATAACATTAAAATATCAAACTGTCAGAAACATAAGATTGATGCTATATATGTTGAGATAGGTAAGGTTCTTAATGAAGTTAACGGCTTGAGGAAAAGAATGATCAGCGTTAAATTTATTATGAGAAAGATATTCAAGATGATGGGGATACCTCATAAACAAATTCCAATTAGTAAATCGAAAAAAACTTTAGCTTTCTGCGATAAATATTGGGCTAGTATTATGTCTCTTATTGGTGATAAGAAAAAATCTATTATTGGATGAATACCTTATTATATTTCTTTTCAAATTTGTCAGTTAACGGACACATATCAATGATTATATCATCGAGAACTTTAACATAATCAAGAAATTCTTTGTCATTATACTCCAGTCCTCTCATAAAGGACCGTAAATCAGTTAAAACCTTTTCATACGTAGTGTACGCGAATTTACACATCTCAATCTTTCTTTTGTAATTTTTAGCCTCTGAATATGTTTTAAGCAAGAGCCCGGAACCAGATACTGTTCCGAGAACAATAGGGTTTAGCGTTACACCACCAACTACTGTCCCTATTACTACCAATAAAACAGATCCGATATTACATGCAAGTTCTGCTTTTTTGAAATATTTAAAAGTCATTTTGAAAAGCCAATATTTTTTATGATAGAATTTATACAATTCTTTCAGCTCAGATATTTGATCTTCCGTTAAATTTTCTGAGACATGGTTCCAATTAAATATGCTTTTACGTCTATCCATATATATATATATATTATATTAATAGATAATTTTTATTCACTGGTGAAACTTATGACATCAGCTGGGAGACCTGAATTTGCGTCCAATTTTAAACCGGCTATCTCTTGAACCTCAATTGAGCTCACAGTGTAACTGTTCCAATTTGCATCTTTATTATTAGCGATGTGATTCACTGTGAAGGTTCCCCCATCTGTTACTCTTGTCTGTAATTTAAATTTATGAAGCTTGTTTTTGTTTACAACCTTGAAAAAAGAAGCGTTTGAGAGTGTGGCGATGTTTTCATAGTCTGGAGCCAGCTGAATACCAAAACCGGACCGGAATCTTTTTCCTAAAAAAATGGAGTTAGTTATATTGACTTGTATTATATGGGTTTTTTCGACGTTGTTTGTCACTGGGTTTATAATATTGACAACCCAACGACACCAAAGATTGCCTCCGTATTGATCATTACTTACCTGTAGATATGTTACTAGTTTCACGACATTGCCAACAGTTGGTTGATTGAAATTCACATAATAGTTGGGTAGGTCTTGCCAAGGACCATCTGTTAACCATGTAATAGTGGAAACAATCTTATTTACATACTTAACGATTCTCATTCCATGGTTGTTGTGATCATAGTCGTACACTTCTGGATTGACAGTGTCTTGCCAATCTCTGACTCCATAAATGATGAGAAAAGCCTGTGGTGAGGATAATGTTGAGCTTCCATGTAGGTTGAAATAGATGTAATCAGGGGTATTCCTGCTCCCATTGTTGAATTGTACGAGAATCTTTACGTGATCTGAGAAGCTCTTTTGGATTGTTTTGTGAATATAAGCTGTGGTAGTCTGAGAGGATAGTTGGATGTTGGTATGTGACCCTAGCGGATAATATTCCAAGACCAATGTGAATTTGCCGATACTGAGAGGATATAGATTGAATCCGATTCTCGATTGATAATCATCACTCTAAGGATTTTTTTGCAGTCCGACTTTGTAAGCTAATTTGTTCTTGTGAGGGCTTTGTGTGAAATCAGAGATGCCAATAACCACTATATTACTCTCACTGGAGCTCTCATCTGCATCAAGGAGGTACTTAAATGCATTCTTTTTGTTGCTGGAATTGATATGAGATTGTGCCAACGTTTCGTCAATGTAGCTCTTACTAGCAGCATCTGTATTACTTGTTGGTGTTTTTAAATTGGTGATTTTATTGCTACCCATATCTAAATCATCAGTCATTGCTCTCGAACCGTCTATTTTCAAATATGTTTTTGTATCGATTTTTGCTATTTCACCGTCGACGTATCGTTTGTTTGCAGCACTACTAATAAATTTAGGTGATCCGAGGTTGTGAATCTGTTTTTGATCGTTTGGTAGAGAACTGGGAAATGCTATCGGATTCCTAAGAAGACCTCCTTTGTATTTATTCAAAAAGGCATCGTTAATATATCTTAGATTCACGATATCCGATCCATTATGTGATCCTGAATTGAAATTAGGGACCTGTACTCTACCCTGAAATGTTTGTGTTGTTGTCTTTGAAAGGTCTGCTTTATTTTTTACTGAATTGTCGACATACACCTTATTACTAGCGTGATTAGAAGCAGTTGGTGATTTCAGATTTACGATGTTTAAACCACCCATGTCAATATGTTGCTCCATTCGACCTCCTTCCTTCTTTGACAAGAATATCTCTCTTTGCGATTCATAACTGATAACCTTGTTGAGATTACCATGAACTGGATAATTGTATTTTGGGACAATGAGTGACCCTGTCATCGTATCACCTGCTTTTAGCATGAATTGAGATGTATCCACACTTGGAATCTTGGCTATCTCTGAATCAAGATAAGATTTTGTAACCACGTCATTATTATTAGTTCCCTGTTTTACATTAACCAGTTTTTTGTTTTGCATATCATAATCATTATTTGAATCTATTTTGAATCCAATGCCTGGTAAACCTCTTTGACCTTGTCCTTGAGAATCAACATGATTAAGAATACCGTTTGTATAACTCATATAATATTAGTTTAGATTTTTTCGTCGAAATTTCGAGCTACCTTTTTTTTGACCTTATCGACATACAAAAAACTATATGGATCCTTAGTAGCTTTCTGATAATCTGATTTATTTATGTTCAGTTCTCGGCAAATCATCGATTGCTCGTTTATAGAAGGAAAATCAAAAACACAAAAATGTGAACTATTCAGTCTTATTGTTTTATCAGTTCCGTAATAGCTTTGACTTAAATATACACAACAACAATTCTTATTTCTAGAATTGGTAAAGTAGTCTCGTATCCGTTCGTCATTTTTCTTACCTGTATTCAGATAATCATCGAAGATCACAAGCTTTTGGTTTTCATCAGACAAATCTGTCAGAGGGATGATTTCATCGTTACTTGCTTCTATCACGTCATAACCGACCTCTTTTGATATTGGTTCAAGAGATTTCAACAGATGCTTATATTTGCTTTGTTGGAGATTGCGAGCGTAAAGATATATTTTATCAAAGTATAAGAGCCTGTATATCATATCAAGCAGAAGGTTTGTTTTACCACCACCAGAGGGAGCACAAATAAGCATCCTGAAACATCGGTTTGGCATGAAACTCTTTAATTGAACAAAATCGTTGTTTTCATCATCTTGAATGTCGTAATTTTGAATCTTCATATGATATTATGTTATACAATTTTATCGCATAGCGTGTCGCTATGCGACACGCTATGCGACACGCTATGCGAGCGTTTTTATATATGATAACCCTAATTTTTCCGAACAAAATACGAAATTTTATGTAAACAAATGATATAATGAGTTTACTCAAATGGAAAGAAATGGCTGAGAAACGATCCGAGCTTGGTAAAAAGATTAACACAGTAAGAGAGACAATAAAACAAAAAACGATATCTGATCAAATGGGTGAAGTCGAGGCAGAGAAACTTTTCAAACCTATAACATCAGAGTTAAAGGAACTCACATCTCCAAAAATGCCATTGAGAAGATTATCAAAGAAAAAGCGACCTGTTCCAGATTATGGAATAGCTATTGATGATGAAGTGCCTGATTATGGATTGGAAGATCTATTTGGTGATCAAGTTCTACCACAAAATGACAAACAATTGATTCCAAAACCTCCAAGTTATGAAGACGTCCTCGAGGATATAGCATCAGGTGAAAAACAAATGTATATAGATCCAGCATTTATGTATGAACCTGAAGATCTTCCACCTGAATACGAAGAAGAAGAAGGACCTGATTATAACATTCTCGAGGAGGATGCAATTAACCAAGCTTTAGATAAATTGAATATTCCGAACTACAATGATGTTGAATTACGTCTAACAGAAAAGGATATGGATAATAAAAAGAGTAAAGCTTATCTGAACAAAATCTTGAAAAATGCTAAAGATCAACGTTTGAAACTAAATGGTTATTTGAGTGATATCAGTAAAAAATTAAAAAGTGGTTTAATGACTGAAGCTGAGGCTCAATATCGAAGAAAAATTATTCAAGATACAAGAAAGGTTCTTACTGATTATATCGATTACAACAATCAAAGATTAAAAAATATTAAAGGGTCTGGTTTGAAGAAAAAAACAAAAAGAGGTGGACAGGTAATGTTTTTCAATAATCCGACAGAAATGATGAAAAAACTGGAACTGATTATCGGATCAAAGGTTGCTGGTAATAATAGCATAGAGCTAAGAAACACAGGTGTCGCTCTTCTCGACATCTTGTTGAGAAATTCAATACTCAATAAGTCACAATACAACAAAATATACAAAAACTATTTTAGTCTAAACTAATCATATAAATGAATAGACAACTTGTATTATCCAGTCATACCGTCAAAGGTATAAGTGGTAATAAACCATCGGATTTCACAATCAAATACAGTAATCCGATAATTCTAGATTCAAACAGACAATATGAAATCGGCCTAGACCGAATCATTTCGATGTCATTCACTTGGTTTAACATTACGAAAGAACTCAATAATCAGAAAATAAGATATTCGACAGATAGTGGTGCTAATTGGACGGAAATTATATTCAACCCTGGAGTATGGAATTACATTGATTTTGACAATTTAATCAAAGAAAAAACAAAAACAGGGACCTCATCAAACCCTCAATATCCAATCACTCTGGAGTTTAACGATACTGTATTCAGGACAATAATAACACTAGCCTCAAATTACAGATTAGATCTTACTCAAAGTAATTTTAATGATCTTATTGGATTCAATAAAAAGATTCTAACAAGTAGTGTAAATGTTGGAGATTACATTCCTAATCTCTCACAAGACAGAGAAATATTGAATGTTCATTGTGATTTGATAAGTGATAGTCTTGTCGATGGTGAAGAGTCAGATATTATATATAGTTTCAGTACTAGTACTTTGACACCAAGTTTTTCATTCACACAAGAGCCTCGACGAGTTCAGTAGAACCCGTGTAATAAAAATACGATCAATAAAATAAGAATTTATATCACAGATGGTAAGAGGAGAATCATCGATCTTAATCATAGTGACACTTCATTCAGTTTGATTTTAAGAGAGAAGAGAGATTAATCTAACTAATAGTTATATATGTCGTCGTATGAATACAAGCGTATTTATCATCCAAAACTTGGACGATTTGTTTATGAACATAAAAGATCTGGGATCATTGTTGACAACATTTTCAAACCGGTTGGAAGGGTGTTAAGTAAAGTTCCAGAAATGGTTTTAAAACCTTTTGCCAAAAAAGCGCTTGAATCTGGTATTTCACATGCTGGAGACAAACTGGGAAAAAAAGCAGCTGAAAAAAGCGGAGAGCTTATTATGAGAAAATTACATGGTTCAACTAAATAATCAATGAATAAAACCATGAAACCAACCAAACCTACTAAACCAAAACAAGAAGAAGATTACAACACAATTCTGAATAGACTTATATCTGGTACTGGATTAAGACGATAAAATGTTATTAAAAAGTGAATTTTATCCAATTATAAATAGACTAATAAGTGGGAAATGGTTTATATAAAAAGTGAAATTTATCTAAACTACTCATATAAATGAGTTTCAGAACAAATGAAAATCTGCAACGATATGAATACGTTCGTTTCCATTTGGACAATGTCATTGAGCAACCTGCTAACAATCAATCACAGAAAAAGACGGGTTACAGATTCACAATCAACGATAGGTCGACTATGTTCGATTTTTTTAATGGGTATTTCGAAGTAACTAAAGAGCTTCAAAAAAAGGCAGATGGTACTGGATATGCTCAAGCAGATCGAATCACTATGATCAACGGATCTCAGTCACTTATTAGGCATATGGTTATTAAATCTTCAGGCAAAATCGTGTACGAGAGTGATAATTTGCATCGAATAACAAATGTCAAAAATCTTCTTGAATACAGCGAGGACTTCAGTCGATCCGTTGGAAAGAATTCATTCTGGTATCTTGATACTGATGGAACTACAGCAAATACAAATACTGGATTCGAGGCCCGTCGTATTTTAACCCAGGCTCATCAGAATAACGGCGGCGGAGGAGCTAAATCGATTAACGAGATGATACCGTTGAACCGATACAGTTTTTTCCAAGAATTAGAAAAAAAAATGTTGCCCCCAATGCAGTTCACATTTGAACTTACACTTAACGAAGACAGTGAAATGATTCACATGGCAAATGGCACAGACGGTGGTCGTGTTGTAGTAAAGAGATTGTATCTTTGGCTCCCTAGATTAATCCCAAAAGACAGCATGTATAGTAATTTCGTTTCAGAGTTTCTTAAGCCAACAACCTGGACATATATGCGAGATCTCTACAATCAGTCAGCAAATACCAGAGCTATCCAGAATATGTTTCAAATCAGTCCAGCTATCGACAACGTTAAACACGTTTTTATATATCTCCAGCGGACAGACGGACCAAATAATGATGAAGCTGAAAGGTCTCCGTATGTATTCGACACTTTCAAGTTGAATGCTGCTGACGCTAATAGCTCTCTATCAAGCTGTCGTTTAGAGTATGGTAACAATACATTTTACCCAGAGCTGGAATATGATGCGGATAGTAAAGTAAGAGTATTTAACGATTTAATGTCATATGCATATAGAAAAAATGATTTTAATTCAGGGACACAATTGAATATAGCCAATTTCACCAGTTTGTACGGATTAATATATTTCGATTTGACATATCAAAAAGAGGTAGTGACAAGAGATCCTAAACAGTTGATTCTCCATTATCGTCTCAATGTAGCCCCGACAGCAAACGTCCGAGCTCATAGCATCGTATTTTACGAGAGTGAGGTTGTTGTTAAGACAATTGGAAACGAATTGATGATAGTATAATGAATAAGATTTTTAACATCGATAAAATTTTAATTGAATATGTTTTTTAAAACAGAATTTATCTAACATATAATATATGACACAACTATACGAAATAACAGTTAGATTATCGCCAAACCAGAAAAAGAATCTTAGTAACGCGTATCATAAAAGAGAAACAATAGTTCTAAGGCTCACAAAGGACTCTCTATCTGGGAATGACACACTTTATGTTCCATTAAACATTGTAAAAAGATTGGAAAAAAATCGGAAACTTAAGAAAGGGATGGACATTAAACTTTCTAAAACAAACATTCGAAAGCAAGTAGGTGGATCTCTACTGTCTACAGTTCTGACGCTTGGAAGAACTTTTGGTCCCACTATTGCTAAGACCATCGGTTTGTCAGCTTTAGCTGGAGCAGCTAGTGAAGGAGCATCTCAGATTGTTAAGAAGATATCCGGAAAAGGTGTTCAAACCGGTGGGTTCCTCATACCACAAAATAAAATCGATCAGTTGATAACATATAAACATCTTTTAACAACCAAACAAAAGAAGGATATATTAAATGCTCTACAAACCGGTTCTGGTGTTCATATAAAACCAACAAAAGTACAAACAGGTGGGTTCTTAGGTACTCTTCTCGCATCAATTGGAGTCCCTTTAGCTATTGAGGCAATAAAGAAGATGACTGGTAAAGGTGCCCCTCAGATGGGACAGCCTAAACAAAGACCACCCAGATCTATACCAAAACCAACTACTGTTAACAATCAAGATGGTGGTTTGTTAGTCCCAATGTATAGAACTCCACCTTTTTATGGAAATTGGCCTGATCAAACATTAGGTATGGGAATTTTAAAAAAAAGCTCCAAAAAAAAAGCTCAGAAAAAGGGCAAAGGTCTACTATTAGGCAAAAACTCACCATTCAAAAACGTCCCTCTTCTAAACATTCTATTGTAAAACCAAATTTTCATCAAAATATTCCTTTGTCAAATTATGATTTAATTGATTGGTGCAAATACTTGAATATACCAATTAATGATGTTCTGTCTCGAGATGAAACTGTCCCACATAATCATCAACAAGCATTATTCATTTACAATCTTGAACCGAGTTATATGTCAGGGAGCCATTGGGTTGCTACATATGTAAAGGACAAAGTCATTAATTACTTTGATAGCTTTGGTTTACCTCCCTTCCAAGAAATGGTCAATCATGCGAGAAAAAAGAATTTAACATTGCTTCATCAGAACAATCAAATACAAAATTTACTAACGACAACATGTGGATACTTCTGTTTATACTTTTTGAATGAGATGAATAAGGGCAAATCATATTTTGATCTGCTTCAGGTATTTGATATATATGATACAATGAAGAATGAGAGGTTTCTAGAAAGGTATTTCAAAAATATCTAATCATATTATATATGAAATCTTATTGCGTGAAACAAAAGAAGGTCACAGAATGTGTACCTGGGAGTGAAAGATATGAAAAGGCTAAGAATGGGAGGCTTATGCTTAAATGCAAATGCTCTGAATGCGGAATCACTAAGACGAAATTCGTCAAACAGGCGGGAAACGGGTTGGCCCGTCGAAAGGGGCGGGCGTACTAGATACAGTAGCATCGACTGGTGCTGATTTATTGATTCACCACGGTATTCCTTGGCTTGGAAAAAAGGCAGTTGAAATGGGAAGATATTATGGATCAGAAGCCTTGAGAAACCCAAAACTGCAGAAAAAGGCTATCGATTATGCTCTGGATAAGTTGAATCCAATGATTCAAAATGTCGGAAGTCAAGCTCTTGATCAATTATCTACTAAAATCAGACCGAATAGAAAGTATAAAACTGACAGAAAGGATTTGGATGGTGCTGGTGTTGATATACATAAACTAATTGGGAAAATACCGAAACCAAAAGCTGGATGGACCCCTGGAAAATATAAGTACATGGGACCATATAACCCTCTTGAAAAACAGCTAGAATATGATAAAAACACTGGTGAGGTCACCAAGTGGCACGTACAACCTTACAATCAAGTGGATAAAATAGCGGCTTATCACGATATTTGTTATGATATGGGGAAAAACAAAGGTGAATGTGACAAGAAAATGGTTAAGTCATTGGATGAAATACCTTATGGACAGATGCCAAAATGGGGACAAACCGCTCGGTTCTTGATTAACACAAAGCAGAAACTAGGTCTCGGTGTAAAACAAAGGAAGCCAAAAAAACGGGAAAGGCCGTCGAGTGAAGAAAACTGGCAAAAAGAATTAGCTGATGAGCTTCATAAACCGATAAAGCGAAACTTCACTCGACGGCGTGTTATTGTAAATCATATTGACGAGATATGGTGCTCTGATCTTGTTGAGATGCAACAGTTTAGTCGATGGAACGCTGGCTACAGATACCTTCTCATGGTTTTAGATATATTCTCTAAATACGGTTGGATCGTCCCATTAAAAGATAAAAAGGGTGAAACCGTTATGAATGCTTTTAAAACAATCCTTAAAGAAGGCAGAAAACCACAATATCTTTGGACAGACAAAGGCAAAGAGTATTACAACAAACATGTTAAGGAACTACTTGATAAGAATAAAATAACCTTGTACTCAACTGAGAATGAGGAAAAGTCGTCAGTTTGTGAAAGATGGAACAGAACAATTAAAACCAAGATGTGGAAGCAGTTTACTGTTCAAGGTAATACACAGTATTTAGACATGTTACCCAAATTAGTGAAAGAATACAATAATACAAAACATTCAAGCATAAAGATGACGCCGACAGAAGCCAGTAAAAAGAAGAATGAAGGGACTGTTTACTTTAATCTGTATGGTAATTTGGAGCAAGTATCATCTAAACCGAAATTCAAAATAGGTGATAAAGTTAGAATAAGTAAGTATAAACGGAATGTGTTTGATAAGGGCTATACACCAAATTGGTCTGAGGAAGTTTTTACAATTGATGAAATACAACATACGAATCCAATAACTTACAAACTAAAGGATCTCAGAGGTGAAGATATTCAAGGGAGTTTTTATGAACCTGAATTATTAAAAGCTAAACAGGAGGTATTCCGTATCGACAAAGTTATTAGGAGAGATTACAAGAAGAAACAAGCTTTAGTGAAATGGAAAGGATATAGTGATGACTTTAATAGTTGGATACCATTCAAGGACTTAAAGGATATATAAAAGCGGTTTAAAAAGAAATATCTAATATATATTATATCAATCGATACAGTATATGCTGTCTTTTGCTTTTGGTAGCCAAAAATATCATTGTTTCTGGCTATCTTATTTAAACAGAAAATAATATATAGCATTAATACATACATATGGAAATTTTCACTTATGAAGGAAAAAAACTGAATATTATCAAAAAGGATGATGATATTTGGTTTCGTGGTAAAACAGTTGCTAGCATTTTGGGATATGAAGATACAAAGAACGCGATTTTCAAACATGTTGATGAAGAAGATAAATGTTCACTTAAGAGGCTCAAATCCAAGGGGGACGATTCGTCCCCTTTAACACGGAACACCGGAAACACGATTTATATAAATGAATCTGGATTGTACAGCCTAATATTGAGATCAAAAATGGATAAAGCTAAAGATTTCCAACGATGGGTTACTAAGGAAGTTTTACCATCAATCAGAAAAACCGGTAAGTATGAATTCAACAACAGGCCATACAAAATGCTGACATTCAATATCAACACAGAATATGATTTACATAAAAAGGTAGTCAACTTTATTAGAAACAATTATCCTAAAGCAATCCTAATCCCAACATTAGGTGAAAACCAAATTAATGGTAACATGAGAATAAAATCATACAACATGGGTTATCAGAAGGGAGCTTGTGATCTATTCATTGGAAATATGCATTTGAAGTACTCAGGTTTTGCAATCGAATTTAAAACACCAACTGGTTATGGAAAGCTTTCAGAAGAACAGGAGATGATGCTACAAGAGTACGAAAACAACAATTACAAAATATTAGTCAGCAACGATTATGATGAAATCATTAAAGAAATCATACTTTATTTCCAGGGTGTAAGAATCAAATGCAAACATTGTTCCAGAAAATTCAAGTCAACAGAAACATTAAGCAATCATTTGAAATTCATACACAAACACTTATAAAGAGAAAAATAATATATAGATTATATATATGGAAAATCAAAATGTAAAGAGAGGTCGAGGTAGACCAAAAAAGTATTCAACTGAAGAGGAGAAGAAGGAGGCTATAAAACAACAAAAATCGAAGTACATGCTAAATAAGGAATGGTATTGTGATATATGCAATACTGGTCGTAATTATACTCTAGCTGGTAAATGGTGTCATTTGAACACAAAAAAGCATATTAATAATAGCAGATAAAATTAAATTATTTCACAGTTTGAAGGATCTAATAAATCCTTTAAACTCTTACTTATATTTAAACTCACTATTGAAAAGGCTTAAAAGAATATCAATACTATAGTATATATATATGGAAATAAAAGAATATAATTATATAGAAATGAACAAAGCTAGTTTGAAGAAACTCAGCAAATCGGAACTTATCAAATTGCTATTAAAGCAAGAGAAAAAGCTCAAAACAATTGTGGTAGATGATACCAAACCAGTTCCAGCACAAAGGACTTATAAACCAAGACCACCTGTACCAACACCTCGCAAGAGTGTCAAACAGATGGCTAAAGAATATGAAGAAAACATCATTCTACCGCCTCCAGAATTCAGGGATAATTATAAACCCATTCCAACACCACGAACTAAACAACATGCAGTTAAAAAACCAGTTCCAACACCTAGAACCAAAATAGAACAAACAAACAAAGCCTTGAAGGGTTATACTAAGTCATACGAAATAGGTATTAAACACAACATAGACCCTTTAATTCAAATGCAAAACACTAGAAAGGCTATAGAATATCATATTAACACACTATTGAATGAAATGAAAGGTTTCAAATTCGTAGAAACACTGAAAGTAACATTCAAAAAACTCACAGATGGTGAAACAGTATATAGGTCAGCATATTTTAACAGTTCAGCTCAAACAATAATAAACCAAACAGAAATCAATAACTCATTACAAATGTCTAAACAGCAGATACTAAATAAGATAGCTGAATGGATTTCTCAAGGATCCGGTTGGACAATTAAATCAGTTGATAGTCATTATCTTAATATTGTAAAATACAAGCCTATGAGTGGATCATCCTATATCCAATTACCTTCTGAATTACGAAATGGTAAAAAAGGCTTGATTAATTTAAAAAACATGGATAATGAATGCTTCAGATGGTGTCACATCAGACATTTAAACCCACAAGACAAGGACCCTCAACGTATAAAAAAGACTGACAAGCAATACATTGAAAAGTTAGATTATTCTGGTATTGAATTTCCGGTTAATGTCAAACAGTTCAACAAAATTGAGAAGCAAAATAAAATTAACATCAGTGTATTTGGATATGAAGAAAAGCAACCATTTCCCATTTATGTTTCCAAAGAAAAGTTTGAAGATCATAGGGAACTACTATTAATAACAAAAGACGAAAACAAGCATTATATCCTCATAAAAGATTTCAACACATTCATGTTCAATCAAACAAAACACGAACATAGGAAACACTTTTGTATGTATTGTCTACAATGTTTTAGCTCTGAAAGGGTATTAAATAATCATAAAGACAATTGCATTCAAGTGAACGGTACTCAAGCAATTAAAATGCCAACTAAAGATAACAACATACTGAAATTCAATAATTTTCATAAACAGCAACAAGTTCCATTTGTTGTATATGCTGATTTCGAAGCTATAACAGAGAAAGTGTATGGATGTATGCCTAGTGATGATAAATCATATACTGAAACATACCAAAAACATACAGACTGTGGATATGGATATAAGGTTGTGTGCTGTTATGACAACAAATATACTAAACCAGAGCAGATATATAGAGGTCAAAATGCTGTTTATCAATTCATGGAAAATATGTTAGAAGAAGTTAAATATTGCAAAAATATTATGAAGAAACGTTTCAACAAACCATTGAGAATGACTGAAAATGATGAAGAGAAATTTCAAAAAGCGGAAGAATGTCACATCTGTGATAAAAGATATACTGAAAAAGATATTCGAGTTAGAGATCATTGTCATATTACTGGTGAATACAGAGGTTCAGCACATCAAGACTGTAATCTGAAACTTAGAATAAATCCTGAAGAAATAAAAATTCCTGTTATATTCCATAATCTAAGAGGTTATGACAGCCATTTCATTATGCAGCAGATTGGTGAAATAGTCAAAAAGCATACATACAAAAACAAACAAATGAATATCAATGCTATCCCCAACAACATGGAAAAATACATGGCATTCATGCTTGGTAATCATCTGACATTCATTGATAGTTTCCAATTCATGAGCTCAAGTTTGGATAAATTAGTCAGCAACTTACCTAGTGAAGCTTTAAAATATACAAACAAACAATTCAAAGGTGGAAAATTCGAATTGATGACGCGTAAGGGAGTTTATCCTTACGATTACATGGATAGTTTCGAAAAATTCAATAAAACAGAATTACCAACAAAAGAAGAATTTTACAGCATATTGAGTGATGAACACATAACAGATGAAGATTATCAACATGCTAAAAATGTTTGGAACACTTTCAAATTACAATCAATGGGTGAATACCATAATCTATATATTAAGTCTGATATCCTTTTATTAGCGGACGTGTTTGAAAACTTCCGTAAGACCTGTCTTCAGTATTACAAACTTGATCCTTGTCACTATTTCACATCTCCTGGTTTGTCATGGGATGCTATGTTGAAGATGACTAATATCAAATTGGAACTAATGACAGACATAGACATGTTTCAATTTATTGAAAAAGGCATGCGTGGTGGTATATCTTATATTGCCAATCGATATGGAAAAGCAAACAATAAGTACATGAGAGAATACGACGAGAAGGCGCCCTCAAAGTATATTATGTACCTTGATGCTAATAATTTATACGGTTGGGCTATGAGTCAATATCTCCCTACTGGTGGTTTCAAATGGTTAACAGAAAAGCAGATTAATAAAATCAATTTAGCTCAGTATAATGAAGACAGCAATAAAGGGTTAATACTAGAAGTTGATCTAGAATACCCCAAAGAGTTGCATGATCTTCATAACGACTACCCTCTAGGACCGGAAAAGGTTAAAGTAACTGATGACATGTTGTCTGAATATTGTAAGAAGATACAAAACAAGTTCAAAATATCAACTGGTCTGGTATACAAACTGATCCCTACTTTATGCGACAAAGAAAAATACGTCATACACTACAGAAACCTTCAATTATATACAGATCTTGGATTGAAAGTAAAGAAAGTGCATAGAGTATTAGAATTCAATCAGTCACCTTGGCTCAAACAATACATTGACTTCAATACACAAAAACGTACTCAAGCGAAAAATTCATTCGAAAAAGATTTCTTCAAGCTAATGAATAACTCAGTGTTTGGAAAGACAATGGAGAACATAAGAAAACGTGTCGATGTCAGACTTATTACAGATGAGAAGAAACTATTGAAGATGGCTTCTAAACCAACTTATGTAAGCAGTAAGATATTCAATGAAAATCTGGTAGCAGTTCATAAGATCAAAGAAACGCTAACTCTAAACAGGCCGGCATATGTGGGTATGTGTATTCTTGATCTGAGTAAAACTCTAATGTAGGATTTTCATTATAACTACATAAAAGAAAAGTATGGAGACAAAGCCAAGCTGCTCTTCACTGACACAGACAGTCTAACATATGAGATTGAAGCTGAAGATATGTACCGAGACTTTTGGAATGATAAAGATCGATTTGACAACAGCGACTATCCAGAAAACTCTCTGTATTTTGATAAGACAAACAAGAAGGTAATCGGCAAATTCAAAGATGAAGCAGCTGGAATACCAATAACTGAATTCGTCGGTTTGCGATCAAAAATGTATTCATATATTAAAGACAATGATGAAGGTGGAAAAACCGCTAAAGGCATCAAAAAGAATATCATAAAGAACCACATCAAACATGAAGATTATAAAAATGTATTAATTAATAACAAACAAATACATCATACCATGAAAACAATCAGAAGTATGAATCATCAACTAGGTAGTTACGAGCTCAATAAAGTGTCACTCAGCTGTTTCGACGATAAACGATATATAGCAAACGATGGAATCAATAGTTTCGCTTACGGACATTATGCAATTCAAAACTAAAATGCAGAAACTTCCGATAAATTTATTTGAAAAAATAATATCTGGGTACGTTTTTGATTGGGAGAGAGAGATCGTACGATCGTCTCATGACATTGACACAATAGCTATTAGTGATGACGTCACGCCACAGCTGTGGCGTTTTGTGGCTTAATATTATTTAAACCCATTGAATTGCTTCTTCTTCATTGTCCTTAAAAACAATAGCAATCTGATGACTCATTTCCTGTTTTTCTGAGAATGTTAAGACTTCCTGTTGTATGAAGTCACGCAATGGAAAATGTGTTCGTTTCCACATGAAATAAAAACATATAGATTTCCATATTATTTTACAATATATATATCTCCATATTATTGTTCTTATATGTATATCTCCATATTATTGTTATTATATGTATGTCTCCATAAAAAATGATTACCATCCGATGGAAAGTAGTTAGAGTTGGTTCGGTTTTAGCGAAGTTTTTATAAAACTGCGCCAGAACCGCCAACTCTATAACTACTGAAGTCCAAGGTATTTCTTATGTTTAACTCGGTTAATTTGTTTATCACCTAAGAAAATTGGGATTTTTTTTTCGAGATTGGACAATCTAAAATTTGAGCCGAAAAACATATATATTCAGTTTTGGCAACATTTACACTAAGCTTGTTTGCTACCAACCAGTTTCCAGCATTAAATAAATCTTGATTTATCCTCGATTGAACTTCAATAGTCGATTCTGTAGCAGCACTTAGTAGAGTGTCGTCAGCATACATATGACGTTTAGTCAATTGTAAGCACTCGCGGGGGGGGGGGGGTGTCGTTGATGTATAAGAGAAACAGCAAAGGACCTATAATTGACCCCTCAGGTACCCCACAAATCACTTTTGGGGGTTTTGAAATGACGACATGTTGCTACCTATTGGACAGATAGGATTGAAACAACTCAAGAGTAGTTCCCTTGACACCATACAGCTCAGGCTTTCGTGATAGGATTGTGTGTGAAATGGAGAGAGAGAAAGAGAGAGAGAGAGAGAGAGAGAGAGAGAGAGAGAGAGACAGAGAGAGACAGAGAGAGACAGAGAGAGAGAGAGAGAGAGAGAGAGAGAGAGAGAGAGTGATTGTTTGTGAAACAGACAGAGAGAGAGACAGAGACAGAGACAGAGACAGACAGAGGGAAATAGAGACAGAGAGTGACAGAGAGACAGAGAGACAGACAAACAGACAGACAGACAGACAGACAGAGAAGAAAACAATCCTTATCTACCTCGTCCCCAGGCGTCCTTCCTTATTATATGATGGTGGGCGTGGCGTTGTGGGATAGGTGCACTTGCAACCCTCCCACGACGCCCCGCGCTCCCTGTTTGCCCGTGCTAAGCCAGCGCCTGGGGAAGAGGCAGAATACTTATTGTTTTTAAAGTTGAACCACCTTGGTACGTTTAGATTTTTGTGTTGAATTCCTCATGATAGCGGACGTTACTGTTTCCAAGGTGAGAATAATACAATGAAAATTTTTTGATGCATTTACACTCACAAATCAATTGTACGATCTTACATCATTTTATTTTAATTTAACATGACATAGTAAACCAGTTTACAGAGTTTCCTTTGCAATCGTGTTTTTTTTTTGTCTTGTCCTTAATCCTCTTGTTTACGGTTTTTTTCTTCATTTGGATCAACCGACTTTGTCATATCCTGGCATCCAAGACTTCTCGCCACATGGCAAACGCTTTCTGCTGCTCTGTGAAACTGTTTGTAAAGAAAAACTCATTATAAAGTGCGTTAAACTGTTCTTCGTTCGTGAAGTAAGACTGATTTGTATGTGTTGCGCATGACTTTCTTCTACCTAACCTTACCGCCGGCCTTTGAAGAAAAAATACGTTGGTTCTGGGAAACTGGATCGACATACCTAAAATCTGACTACCTAGATTCTTACATGACTAAAACAGACCCTTAAGAGCGGTTTGCTGTAAGAACCGACTAAGGGTATGCAAGATAGAAAAATCCGATTTTCTCAAAATCTGCCAGAATAAAGGCTTTGGTGAACTAGTTCTAAAAATATAAGTTTCAGGTCGTTTAGGTTTTTATTTATTTTTAAGTGAATATTTTCGTATTTTGCCCTGCGCGGCAGTCAAAATCAACGCCAAAATCGGGACTTTTCCGGAAGCTCCTGTTCAAATATTCAAAGCGTCCTAAATAAGATTAACCCGGGGAGTTAAAAGATCTTATTTTCTCTGTTTATTAGCAGTGTCAAAACTTCATGAAAAGCGAACGTGAATTTTTAACGGAATTTTAAAATTTATACCCAACAACGGTCGTTAGCGTCAACCCAATTTAGGCTAAATTCAAGGCTCAAAAAAGCACTCTGGTATATGGCTTTACACAACGAGACTATACTCTGGGAAAGAACAATCACTTCAACTAAACATCGGCCGAAAAACATTTTGGGACAAATGAAACGGGGAATTTTGAGAGCGCTTTGAAAACAGGCTACTTGAGTGATATGAGCGACCCTTTGACCTTTCATGTCAACGGAAATCAACACACAGCAGCTCTTAAAATGTGACTTTCCTTCGCCAGAATACGAGTTTGCTTGTTTTTCTAGAATGTTTTCAAATAGAGAAAACTAGGATTTTGAATTTGGAGGCCTTTGTTGCCAATAATGAGCGATGTTGGGCAATTTAGAGAAGTATGTTATGAAATTGACCTACTCTGTTTATCACCGAATTATACATTCAAAGTCTGTTTACAACGTGAATGCGGAATCAATAACGAAGTAAAAAAACCGATTCTTGAAATGTTCAGGAAATAACTCTTACCTAAGTGAGCTTTTCCTGGCTAGAAACTGCAACTTTCATGGCAAAACACATAGCAAGATCGCCGAGCCGTGTTGCACGTGAGTTGTCAAATGTTTCTACAGAGTGGCCGAGGTTCCCTATGTTAACGATTAACCAGATTTTAGGCCCGCATAGCGTACAGTCGCAAAACAACACTATGGTGACGAACGCTTGTGCTTGATAGGAAAAAAAAGTAGGGGAAAAAGGAAAAAGAGAGCTTTTATTTCATATATACTTATTATCATATACTTTATTTTTACGTTCAAACTGGTGACACGTACTACTAAGCAAGTTCTCCCAATGTCGGTGGCCTTTAGGGTTTAATAGAGCCCTATAGTGCTAGCCCGCTTGCTGACGTCTCCTATTTCCTTTGCTTCACAAATGTCTTTCTGACTGCTCGTGTTCGATGATACAGCAGCCACACCCGTAGACAAGCCTTTTCATGCTGTCTTTCCTATGGATGTCGCACAGGTTCGGGTCAGTCATATGCGATGAGGTTGTGAAAAATTTAATTTTATACTTAAAAAAGTACTTCATCCAGTACAATCTGGCAGGTATCACAGAGATTTTTCTCACTTAATATCTCCCGTTTGGGCAGCGGTACCTCTGCCTGTCCCTGGAAAAATGCTGAATACTCCGCAAATCATCAGGACAATGATTCTCAACAAGCTAGCATGCTTTACCGGTAGGAAACAGATTTTACTGCATTCAGCACAGTAACCATATGTTAAGTCCCTTGCCCACCTGCATTGCCAGAGCGAAAAATAAAAACAAAAACAGAAGCAACAACTGCCCGTGTCGCCGACATCACAAGAGAACTCTGCTGTATAACTCAAGGGATCAAGAATACCACGATCGACACCGCTATCCTACGACGTGAGTACGCTGGGTGCTATCAACTGCTGTGTAGCATCATGTACTCTAAAGAAGGCCAATACCTTGACGAGTGTCTGCAGAGTGGATTTCGGTTACCCAGAAAGAGAAAAAGGGGCTTGTGACATAGAGGTAGACACTGTCGAAACCCTAGCCTGTGTAGCAAGCGTTTCTGTGGGCCTAGGGTTTTTCGTACGTTCGAAGCATTTTTCGCTTTTTGGCCGCGCAAAAATTGGGCCGAGCGCTAAAGAAGTGGGAGAAGGGGCCGGGTAAAGGGAGAAAAAAAAACGTTTGTCCGCAAACCCCACGATTTTGAAAAACCCGTACGCCAAAGAACGTCAATCAAATCAGTTAAGCTAATTTGAGCGTGACCGCATCAACACAACTAACTGTTTCTCTCCAGCTGGAAAATTTCCATGGCCAGGTTTGACTCTAGAAGGCGGCTTTTCGGTGGCTTCAAATCTCAGGGACTTTCGGGAAGCTTTCTCTTTGTACAAAGACTGTTGCCTGATGGAGGTTTGAGCAGCCGTTTAGACAAGTTGATACGCTGATTTGGCGGAGCTTGGGAAACAGGAGACTCGATATACTTATTGCATTCCGAATAACTTCGAATGATGCCCTTAAGTTCCTAATTTTTCGAGCACAAAGATTGCAGACACGTTCCCAAAATAGCTATACAAGTTTTCAACAACTTCCACTGTAACCACTCTGAAGATATCAGCAAGAATTGCTCCTTAAGAATCCTTTCTTTCCGACGCTTTGAAAAGGTTCCCGAAGAAATAAAACCGATTTTCCTAGCAGAGATAAATTTCCAAATTTATTAACTTTGAAACTACAACGACAAATCGTGAAGCGCCCGCCTTTGAGTTTCCAACTTTCGAGGTTTCGACATCACATCTCCGAGTGCTTCGTCTCTGCAGTTCGTGGGTTTGACTTACGTGGAGCATGTTTTGATTTTGACGAAAGTAAATTTGTAACATCCGGTGATCTGTTATTTGTTGCTTTATTGTCAAGCTGTCACGCTATGAATTCACCAAACCTTGAGTGCTAAAGGGACGTTTTTCAAACTTGTGGCATTTGCGGGCAAGCGTTTCCTTTTTTTTGCCTCTCCCCCCCCCCCTCTCCCCCCCCCCTCTTCCCGCTCCTTCCTTTTTTTGCGCACGCCTTAATTTGGCGCGGCCAAAACGCAAAATGCCTCAAAAAGGGGGAAAAGTCTTCGGAAGTGCTTGCTACGCAGGCGAGGGTTGTCCAATACACCCAAACTGACTCGATTCGTCTAAGGTAGTGACGACTCGTCTCGATTCGACTCAAATTGTCCTTTGTGTAGTCGATTCGACTGACTGGAAAGTCGATTTGCAAGACACTTAGAAAAAATCACACAAGAAGGCGAACAGGGAGGGTAGAAAAAGTGGTCGAATCGACTCGATTCGAGTCCATTCGACTCGAGTCGTCCGTTGTGTAGTCGATTCGACTAACTGGATAGTCGATTTGCAAGACACACAAAAAGGCGAACAAGGAGGGTAGGAAAAGTGGTCAAATCGACTCGATTCGAGTCGATTCGACTCGAATCGTCCGTTGCGTAGTCGATTCGACTAACTGGAAAGTCGATTTGCAAGACACTTAGAAAAAATAACACAAGAAGGCGAACAGGGCGGGCTGAAAAACAGGGAGGGTAGAAAAAGTGGTCGAATCGACTCGATTCGAGTCCATTCGACTCGAGTCGTCCGTTGTGTAGTCGATTCGACTAACTGGATAGTCCATTTGCAAGACACTTAGAAAAAATCACACAAAAGGCGAACAGGGAGGGTAGGATAAGTGGTCGAATCAACTCGATTCGAGTCGATTCAACTCAAATCGTCCGTTGTGTAGTCGATTCGACTAACTGGAAAGTCGATTTGCGAGACACTTAGAAAAAAATCACACAAGAAGGCGAACAGGGAGGGTAGAAAAAGTGGTCGAATCGACTCGCTTTAAGAACGAGGAAGGTTCATGTTATCTTCTTGTCGTTCCGTGTGCAAATCCTTCAGATCGACAACACAAGCGAGGGAGAAGGTTCATTGCAATTTTCCTGTTTAGTGTCGCATCACGCTTTAAGAACGAGGAAGGTTCATGTTATCTTCTTGTCGTTCCGTGTGCAAATCCTTCAGATCGACAACACAAGCGAGGAAGAAGGTTCATTACAATGTTCCTGTTTAGTGTCGCATCAGTGACGCTTTAAGAACGAGAAAGGTCCATGTTATGCGTTCCTTGTTATGCCTTATTGTGTCACGCGCACATACTTGAAGGACTTTACGACCTGATTTCCGTTGAGTCGAATCGACTTTTAGGAATACGAATCGAGTCGATTCGAGTCGAGTTGTCAAAATTTTTCACCTCCATGCGCATTTATTCGCGACCTGACTTCCGGTAAGTCGAGTTCCGCTAAACGGACTTCCGGTGAGTCGGAAGTCTTTGATCCTCGAGCTGACTCGAATCGTCTTTGCTTTAAGACGATTCGACTCAGTTTGGGTGTATTGGACATGAATGACGCAGGCTATCGGAACTCACGAACTGAGACACATGAATGATTGTCACGATTTACAAATAGCTTGCGACTGTCACTTGCAACTTCCTCAAGTAAATTCGACGGTGTAAACACGTTAATCAATTTTGAGTTTTCTTGTGACACGGCAACAGTTTGGAGAGAGAGCGTTTGACGTTGGCAAAGGAAAATACTGGCCTAATTTTTTTACTGAAACATTTGCCATGAAAAAGAGACTACTAATCAAAGTTGCGCAACAAAATGGGTACAGGCAACAACTTGACAGTTATTCGAGTTGCTAAGAAAGCAGATAGGTCGAGGTTGTTCTCCAGGTACTAGTTCCTCACTGCACGATGGATGAGTTGTTCTCTTCGAGAATAATTTATAAGCTGCGTCACTCTGATAGGCGAATTGGCTTTTTACGTCGTGGTAAGCGTTTAAGTCATAGTGCTGCGCTAGAGAAGCAAAAGTTCTATACCCGATAGATTGTATTAGATCGGGCTTGTACAGTTATAGCACGCCATCGCTTACAACACTGACCTGAACTTGTGCGACTTGCATAAGAAAGGCAGCGTGGAAACGCTAAGCATACCCATGCTTAGGAGTGTTTTTTTTAGTATTTTGGCTTGGGCAGATGTATTTCTCGCAGGGTGCAATATCTTTCTTCCTTAGCGGACATTAGACCTTCTAATTAAAGACTCTTAGCAAAGAAATAAAATGCGGCCAAGTCCATGGTTGAGTTATGTAACCAAGGGTAGGGGGAAGGGGGTAAGAACAGTAGAACAGTAGTATAAAATTATTATTATTATTATTATTATTATTATTATTATTATTATTATTATTATTATTTTTACAATCTTATCGCTGTGCGACATGCATAGGAAAGGCAGTAAGAAAAGGCTGAGAACAGCCGTGCTAAAGACTGTTTGTGAGTATTATGGCGTGCGCACATATGTATCCCATGCAAGGCACAAATCACAGCAACTTTTGCCGTAGTGGAACCAGTCGGGGGAAGTGGCTGCTGTTTTATCGAAAACTAGAGAAAGACATTCAGTCTGATTTGTGGGTTTTATATGTTTTATTTACCAAAAGGTAAAATGTTTCACTAAGAATGGGAGTTTGAAGAGCCTTCTGGAGTGAATAATTGAACGAATTTTGTGTGTTTACTACGCTTCAGTCGCTTGTTCAACAAGACGCTAACCTTTTCTACTACAAGGCTAAATTTTAGCGTGCTCCATTTGGTCGAAATCGATCACGTGACCCGATACTGTCTCTCCTCAGTGGCACCTATCAACGCATATTGGCAATTTTCGCTCAAAAAGTAGCGTTGGACGATAAAAACAATAGAGGGATTCTGTCTCAGGCCCTATGTGTGATAAGTTCCCTGGGAAATTTGATGTGCAAACTTCATATAAGCCCTCAAACTACGTTCTTGGACTAATATTTGTTGTGAACATCAAATTTCCTCGGGCAACCTATCAGCAACAGAAGAACTCTATTGTACGTGTCACCGGTTTGGATGTAAAAAAAAATATATAATAATAAGTATATAATTATGTAATAAAAGCTCTCTTTTTCCTTTTTCCCCTACTTTTTTCCTATGAAGCACAAGCGTTCCTGACCATAGTGTTGTTTCCGACTGCACGCTATGCGGGCCTAAATCTGGTTAATCGTTAATAACATAGGGAACCTCGGCCGTACTGTGGAAACATTTGACAACTCACGTACAACACGGTTCGGCGATTTTGCAATGAAAGTTGCAGTTTCTAGCCAGGAAAAGCTCACTTAGGTAAGAGTTATTTCCTAAGCATTTCATGAATCGGGTTTTTACTTCGTTATTGATTCCGCATTCCCGTTGTAAACAGACTTTGAATGTATAATTCGGTGATAAACAGAGTAGGTCAATTTCATAACATACTTCTCTAAATTGCCCAACATCGCTCATTATTGGCAACAAAGGCCTCCAAATTCAAAATCCTAGTTTTCTCTATTTGAAAACATTCTAGAAAAACAAGCAAACTCGTATTCTGTTGAAGGAAAGTCACATTTTAAGAGCTGCTGTGTGTTGATTTCCGTTGACATGAAAGGTCAAAAGGTCGCTCATATCACTCAAGTAGCCTGTTTTCAAAGCGCTCTCAAAATTCCATGTTTCATTTGTCCCAAAATGTTTTTCGGCCGATGTTTAGTTGAAGTGATTGTTCTTTCCCGGAGTATAGTCTTGTTGTGTAAAGCCATGTACCAGAGTGCTTTTTTGAGCCTTGAATTTAGCCTAAATTGGGTTGTCGCTAACGACCGTTGTTGGGCATAAATCTTAAAATTCCGTAAAAAACTCACGTTCGCTTTTCATGAAACTTTGACACTGCTAATAAACAGAGGAAATAAGATCTTTTAACTCCCCGGGTTAATCTTATTTAGGACGCTTTGAATATTTGAACAGGAGTTTCCGGAAAAGTCCCGATTTTGGCGTTGATTTTGACTGCCGCGCAGGGCAAAATACGAAAATATTCACTAAAAAATAAATAAAAATCTAAACGACCCGAAACTTATATTTTTAGAACTAGTTCACCAAAGCCTTTATTCTGGCAGATTTTGAGAAAATCGTATTTTTCTATCTTGCATACCCTTAGTCGGTTCTTACAGCAAACCGCTCTTAATTACGCTTTGCTCGAGATAAATCCTTAATATTTAATATTCGTCACACACTACGCAGTATTTACCAAATTTTTATGCAAAAATAGGAATTTTAGAAATGATTTTTTTTAAAAGTAATACTAAAGTTTCCATTTTGTTGGAGCAACTTGCATCTTCTTTTTCCACCGTTATTACACTAAACGAAACTTTTTCCCGTAGAATTTCTTGTATAGACTTGAATGTAAATCATACTTCGTAAGATAACTCACCAAAACAACTGGCAAACCTGTGAAGTCTATAACAGGTCGACTAGTCTTTGAAAAATTCCTATCTCGGGTTAGTCTTCTCGTCATTTCAGTTCATTAAAAAGTGAAAATATATGCATTAATCCAAACACAAGAACTATGCGTTCAGTAGGAATTCTTTGCATCGATTTGCTTCTGGCGATCGCCAACGGACCGACTATGCAGTCCCTCTAAACAAACTCAGATATAATCAAGATGTAAGTATACGGACTTTAAAAACTGCTTATAATCCCCTCAAAGCTTTCTAGCTCAAAACACTCCCCTTTTTTCTCTGGGTAGCACCTACCTTTCCTTGCATCTGTCTTTTTCCTTCCGGTACCGTACCCCAGCAGTTACTCTCGGAAACCAAATTTAAAGTCACAAGAAGAGTTGAGAGAACGACAATAGCTTGGATCTTCATCTTCAGATAAAAAAAATCGGGAACAGCGAAAGATTGATAATTCGTCAAATTTGCAGCAGTTGTGAAAATCGCCTTCTCTTTATTTGTTTGCGGCGCCAGAAGGACAATATTTAAATTTGTTCAAAAGAACCGGTCCATTAACAACCATGGTGTGGAGAATTAGAAAGTAAAGTAATGAAACAGAATACCTGCATTTTACTGCCTCCGCGACGTGCACCTTGCTTAGCTACAGGGACAGATGATGTGAAGCCAGCGACTACTTTACTTTTTATGTGCCGAAAATCAAAGGAAAGGGCACGTGCGACTATTTTGTATGGACTTTGGCTGTTTAATTGCTGTGTTTCTGATGTTGCATTTAATAAAAGTTTCAAAAAAACTAAGAGAACAAAAAGAAAAAAAAGGGGAAAAAGAAAGGGAAAAAAAAACAGATGTTAACAGCTGTAGGCGTGGCATGACGTAGAAGCTTGAAAAGTGAAAGGCAAGTGTTGTGTTCTCAGTTTCTCTGTCTCTTTTTTTTCCGACAATTTTAAACTGGCACTTTCGACGGCCACACCAGACAGTGTAAAAGCAATATAATCAAAGGAATTTAAATCTTTTTTTTTTTTTACAAAAACAGATTGCTGTATTGCTCTGATGTTTCGAAAAACTGAAGGACTATAAACAAGCATATAATTGCACCATGTTTTAATTGAAAGTGACTAGTATAATCGGCCCTCCAAAATAAGACAAGAGAGAGACAGGCAGACAGACAGAGAAGAAAACAATACTTATTGTTTTCAAAGTTGAACCATCTTGATACGTTTTGATTTTTGCGTTGAGTTCCTCATGAGTTTCCTTTACAATCGTGTTTTTTCTGACCTCGTCCTTAATCCTCTTGTTTACTTGTTTACAGTGTTTCTTCATTTCGATCAAACGACGTTCTCATTTCCCGGCATCAAAGACTTCTCGCCATGTGGCAAACGCTTTTTGCTGCTCTCTGAAACAGTTTGCAAAGAACAAGAAACAAACACTCAATAAAAAGTGCATTAGAAAGTTGTTTGTTCGTGAACTAAGATTGATGTGCATGTGCTGTGCATGACTTTCTTCTACCTTAACCCTACCGCTGGCCTTGTAAAATGCAATACGTTGGCTCTGGGAAACTCGGTAAGCATACCTAAAATCTGACTATCTAGTTTTTTACATGACGTAAGTAGACCCTAAATTACGCTTTGCTCAAGATAAATCCTTAATAATAACATATCACTGTATTGCTCTGATGTTTCGAAAAACTGAAGGACTTAAACTAGGCACAGAAACGCAGCATTTTTAATTTAAAGCGACTAATATAATTGGCCCTCCACATTTTCTGGCCCCAAAACACCGTCCTCATTTTTCTTACAAAAACGCCGTAAAAGATTCTTTTTTTGACCCACCATTGTCGTGTCAAAGAGATAGATCCTTAAGACGTGTATATGTCAAGAAAAACGGGACAGTAAAGGCCTAAACTGCTGAAATGTGTTTATAAAACGGGCCTACGCTGGGAGCGGGCTAGGCGCCGTCCAATGTTCTGCAAGAATAGTCCCTTTGCATGACATGGTCACATGGTACAAGATCCGCTATACTGCGGCTGGCAACTGGCGCAGTGGGACATCGAGAAACAACGGAATTAACATGTGAATGGCTGTCATCTCTTTATTTTTTATGTCCCACCGCGCCATTGCCATCCAGCTTGGTGAATTCTGTACCATGTGACAAAGTCGTGCAAAGAGGGGATTTCAAGGTCATGATATTCTATAAGGAGGGGACATGAAGGAGGTTGTGTTTTGACAGTGTTTATCCTGGGGAGAGGGTTCGTCAGGTAATTGGATTTCGATAGCCCGTTTCATTAGCGATATCATGTAAAAACGGCCACTTAAGATGGAGAGTCGAGCAAGTGTTTTGAAAATTTTTCAATGTCTAACGTCATTAAAATATTGCCTGTATTTTTGAAAAGTTAGTTGTGTAAACTCGCTGAGGAGAAAAGAAATCGTAAAGCGTCGACATAATCTGACGAAAAGATATTAGAAAGTAATCGACATAGCGGAAGACCCGAATGACAAGCTGGAAACCATTTTATCGAAACCCGATGACAGTTGTGGATAAAAGACTGGGCACGTCACTTTTATTTGAATACAGTAATTTCAAAAGTTTACACAACTCTTTTACATGAAAGCCGTATTGAAACGGAAATAAATAGTGTAGAACTACACTAAAAACTGACTGAGACAGACAGACAGACGGACAGAGAAGATAACAATACTTATTGTTTTCAAAGTTGAAACCATCTTGATACGTTTTGATTTTTACACTTTCCAAGGTGAGAATAATACAATGAAAATTTTTTGATGCATTTAAACTCACAAATCAATTGTACGATCTTACATCATTTTATTTTCATTTAACATGACATAGTAAACCAGTTTACAGAGTTTCCTTTGCAATCGTGTTTTTTTTTTGTCTTGTCCTTAATCCTCTTGTTTACGGTTTTTTTTCTTCATTTGGATCAACCGACTTTGTCATATCCTGACATCCAAGACTTCTCGCCACATGGCAAACGCTTTCTGCTGCTCTCTGAAACTGTTTGCAAAGAAAAACTCATTATAAAGTGCGTTAAACTGTTCTTCGTTCGTGAAGTAAGACTGATTTGTATGTGTTGCGCATGACTTTCTTCTACCTAACCTTCCCGCCGGCCTTTGAAGAAAAAGTACGTTGGCTCTGGGAAACTGGATCGACATACCTAAAATCTGACTACCTAGATTCTTACATGACTAAAACAGACCCTTAATTACGCTTTGCTCGAGATAAATCCTTAATATTTAATATTCGTCACACACTACGCAGTATTTACCAAATTTTTATGCAAAAAAAGGAATTTTAGAAATGATTTTTTTAAAAAGTAATACTAAAGTTTCCATTTTGTTGGAGCAACTTGCATCTTCTTTTGCCACCGTTATTACACTAAATGAAACTTTTTTCCCGTAGAATTTCTTGTATATACTTGAATGTAAATCATACTTCGTAAAATAACTCACCAAAACAACTGGCAAACCTGTGAAGTCTATAACAGGTCGACTAGTCTTTGAAAAATTCCTATCTCGGGTTAGTCTTCTCGTCATTTCAGTTCATTAAAAAGTGAAAATATATGCATTAATCCAAACACAAGAACTATGCGTTCAGTAGGAATTCTTTGCATCGATTTGCTTCTGGCGATCGCCAACGGACCGACTATGCAGTCCCTCTAAACAAACTCAGATATAATCAAGGTGTAAGTATACGGACTTTAAAAACTGCTTATAATCCCCTCAAAGCTTTCTAGCTCAAAACACTCCCCCTTTTTCTCTGGGTAGCACCTACCTTTCCTTGCATCTGTCTTTTTCCGTTCGGTACCTTACCACCCAAGCAGTTACTCTCGGAAACCAAATTTAAAGTCACAAGAAGAGTTGAGAGAACGACAATAGCTTGGATCTTCATCTTCAGATAAAAAAAATCGGGAACAGCGAAAGATCGATAATTCGTCAAATTTGCAGCAGTTGTGAAAATCGCCTTCTCTTTATTTGTTTGCGGCGCCAGAAGGACAATATTTAAATTTGTTCAAAAGAACCGGTCCATTAACAACCATGGTGTGGAGAATTAGAAAGTAAAGTAATGAAACAGAATACCTGCATTTTACTGCCTCCGCGACGTGCACCTTGCTTAGCTACAGGGACAGATGATGTGAAGCCAGCGATTACTTTACTTTTTATGTGCCGAAATCAAAGGAAAGGGCACGTGCGACTATTTTGTATGGACTTTGGCTGTTTAATTGCTGTGTTTCTGATGTTGCATTTAATAAAAGTTTTAAAAAAAACTAAGAGAACAAAAAGAAAAAAAGGGGAAAAAGAAAGGGAAAAAAACAGATGTTAACAGCTGTAGGCGTGGCATGAAGTAGAAGCTTGAAAAGTGAAAGGCAAGTATTTCTTTCTCAGTTTCTCTGTCTCTTTTTTTTCCCGACATTTTAAAATGGCACTTTCGACGGCCACACCAGACAGTGTAAAAGTAATATAATCAAAACAATTTAAATCTTTTTTTTTTTTACAAAAACATATTGCTGCATTGCTCTGATGTTTCGAAAAACTGAAGGACTTTAAACAAGCATATAATCGCACCATGTTTTAATTGAAAGTGACTAGTATAATCAGCACTCCAAAATAAGACAAGAGAGAGACAGGCAGACGGACAGAGAAGAAAAGAATACTTATTGTTTTCAAAGTTGAACCATCTTGATACGTTTTGATTTTTGTGTTGAGTTCCTCATGAGTTTCCTTTACAATCGTGTTTTTCTGACCTCGTCCTTAATCCTCTTGTTTACAGTGTTTCTTCATTTCGATCAAACGACGTTCTCATTTCCCGGCATCAAAGACTTCTCGCCATGTGGCAAAAGCTTTTTGCTGCTCTCTGAAACAGTTTGCAAAGAACAAGGACCAAACACTCAATAAAAAGTGCATTAGAAAGTTGTTTGTTCGTGAACTAAGATTGATGTGCATGTGCTGCGCATGACTTTCTTCTACCTTAACCCTACCCCCGGCCTTGTAAAATGCAATACGTTGTCTCTGGGAAACTGGGTAAACATACCTAAAATCTGACTATCTAGATTTTTACATGACGTAAGTAGACCCTAAATTACGCTTTGCTCGAGATAAATCCTTAATAATAACATATCGCTGTATTGCTCTGATGTTTCGAAAAACTGAAGGACTTTAACTAGGCACAGAAACGCAGCATGTTTTAATGTAAAGCGACTAATATAATCGGCCCTCGAAATTTTCTGGCCCAAAAACACCGTCCTCGTTTTTCTTACAAAAATGCCGTAAAAGATTCTTTTTTTGACCCACCATTATCGTGTCAAAGAGATAGATCCTTAAGACGTGTATGTCAAGAAAAACGGGGCAGTAAAGGCCGAAACTGCTGAAATGTGTTTATAAAACACTGGGAGCAGCCTAGGCGCCATCCAATGTTCTGCAAGAATAGGCCCTTTGCATGACATGGTCACATGATACAAGATCCGCTATACTGCGGATGGCAACTGGCGCAGTGGGACATCGAAAAACAACGGAATTAACATGTGAATTGCTGTCATCTCTTTATTTTTTTTATGTCCCACTGCTCCATTTGCCATCCAGCTTGGCGAATTTTGTACCATGTGGCAAAGTCGTGCAAAGAGGGGATTTCAAGGTCATGATATTCTATAGCGAGGGGACAGAAGGAGGTTGTGTTTTGACAGTGTTTATCCTGGGGAGAGGGTTCATCAGGTAATTGCATTTCGATAGCCCGTTTCATTAGCGATATCATGTAACAACGGCCACTTAAGATGGAGAGTCGAGCTAGTGTTTTGAAAAATTTTCAATGTCTAACATCATTAAAATATTGCCTGCATTTTTCAAAAGCTAGTTGTGTAAACTCGCTGAGGAATAAGGAAATCGTAAAGCGTCGACATAATCTGACGAAACGATATTAGAAAGTAATCAACATAGCGGAAAACCCGAATGACAAGCTGGAAACCATTTTATCGAAACCCGATGACAGTTGTAGATAAAAGACTGGGCGCGTCACTTTTATTTGAATAAAGTAATTTCAAAAGTTTACAAAACTCCTTTACATGAAAGCCGTATTGAAACGGAAGTAAATAGTGTAGAACTACACTAAAAACTGACTGGGACAGACAGACAGACGGACAGAGAAGATAACAATACTTATTGTGTTCAAAGTTGAAACCATCTTGATACGTTTTGATTTTTACACTTCCAAGGTGAGAATAATGCAATGAAAATTTTGCCATATATTTAAACTCACAAATCGATTGTACGGTCTTACATCATTTTATTTTCATTTAACATGATATAGGAAACCAGTTTACAGAGCTTCCTTTACAATCGTCTTTTTTGTGACCTCGTCCTTAATCCTCTTGTTGTTACGGTATTTCTTCATTTGGATCAACCGACGTTCTCATATCTCGGCATCCAAGACTTCTCGCCACATGGCAAACGCTCTCTGCTGCTCTCTGAAACTGTTTGCAAAGAACAAAGAAGAAAAACGCAATAAAAAGTGCATTAGAAAGTTGTTCGTTCGTGAGGTAAGATTGATGTGTATGTGCTGCGCATGACTTTCTTTTACCTTAACCCTACCGCTGGCCTTGCACAATGCAAATACGTTGGCTCTGGGAAACTGGTTAAACATACCTAAAATCTGACCACCTAGATTTTTGCATGACGAAAGTAGACCCTAAATTACGCTACGCCCGAGTAAAATCCTCAATATTTAATATTCATCACACACTGAGCAGTATTTATCAAATTTTAATGCAAAAAATTAATTTAAAAAATGATTTTTAAAAAAGTAATACTTAAGTTTCCATTTTGTTGTTGGAGCAACTTGCACCTTCTTTTGCCACCGTTATTACAAAATGGAATTTTTTTTTCTGTAGAATCGCTTGTATAGACTTGAATGTAAAATCCTGATACTTCGTAAGATAATTCACCAAAACAACTGGCAAACCTATGAAGTCTATAACAGGTCGACTAATCTTTGAAAACTTCCTATCTCGGGTTAGTCTTCTCGTCATTTCAGTTTATTAAAAAGTAATAATATTTGCATTAGTCCAAACATATTTGCAAAGAACTAATATGTTCAGTGTGAGTCTCCAAAATCATCCTTTGCATCGATTTCACTTCAGTTCATTAAAACGTAATAACATATGGATCTAGCCAAGCCTAAAAGCGAAGCCCCCCTTTTGTTTTTTATTTTTTCTCTGGCCCTTATTAATTTGTGAAAATACTCTCATTCAAGTTGTTAAATTAAAAAAAAAAAAAGGAAAAAGAGAAAAATTCACATCCTTGCTGAAAGCAGAACTCGGCTTGACGGTGTCGTAAGTCGGCGATTAATCCACTAGGCCAAGAGCGTTTATTGTTATCCTCAGATGTTAATCTTACTTCTTATTTCTTTCTTCGTGACAAGCTGCCTATCAACATGAAAATGCCGGTGTTTTTCCTGGCAAAATGTGTTCGGACCTCCGCAAAAACCATGGTTGTGGACACAAAAAATACAAAAAGCACTAACTCTGCTTTATTTGGCGTCGAAACCGCTGCGAAATGCTGCGAACTCAAGCGGTGTGCCGACTGAGTTCGCAA
Source organism: Siderastrea siderea (assembly GCA_964030785.1). Classification (NCBI taxonomy): domain Eukaryota; kingdom Metazoa; phylum Cnidaria; class Anthozoa; order Scleractinia; family Rhizangiidae; genus Siderastrea; species Siderastrea siderea. The sequence continues at coordinate 21,965,988 of OZ034972.1, forward strand.
CAGAACCGACAAGTCAAATTTGAACTATTCGCCTGAACTTTATCGCCTAATTTTTTTCGCCTAAATTGAACTTTTCGCCTTCCACCAAAAAGCAACTGAGTATTCTTTTGAACTTTTTTTTCCATTAAGAAATTTGTTTTTGACTTTTTTTGTCTTTGCTTGTTTTGCTACAACGCGAGTCATCATACGATTTCGCGCCAAAAACACGGGATTCAGCACAGGGTTATATCCAGTGTATGCCACTTCATATTAGTGACCCTGTGGTGCGGATGGACGGACGCACGGTCACGTGACTAATACGTCACTACCAAAATTTCTTGGCTTGATAGGTTAGCAAATTTGCTTAGCAATTGTGCTCCGCTAACACGCTAGCGCGCGGGCTCCGCTAGTATTTACATTTCAATATGTTGCCCAGTATCCGACCAATAAAACTTCAACTTAAATTTTCGTGTCGCACTTCGAAATTGCCCAAAAATATAAATATTCGGAAAGAAAGTATGTTATTTCAACTTCCGATTGCTTGTTTTAATGGCCTTACTGCGTGATGGAGACTCGTAGAAGGCGGCGTTCTGTTGAGATGAGTATGACGTTGAGGGATAAATTTGAGATTTTCACTGCGCAGTGAAATGACCGTTGTTCATATGAGGGTCTGTTACATACGACATTTTCGAGGAAAAATCAAGAGATTTGGCATTATTAGAATAAAAGAGATCAAGTGTCCAGGGCCTTATCGAATTTCTAATTAGATTCAAAATTTTTAGGTAAATCGGAGTTACTAGTCAGTGAGCTAGGGTGCTCAGTATCCGACAAGTTTTCTGTTGAAGTCCAAAATTATTTTATAAGTTTTATACAAAATTAACAAAGTTAACTTCAACTGATCTCAAAACTGTTATTAAAATGGCTAGCCACAGAAAAGTCTGTAAAAAGTTGCTTTTAGTAATTATTCGAGGCGAACCATTTTCTGTGTATTTGTCAGCTACAGTAGGACTAGGGAAGTCACGTTTTACATCAGGTCAGGAAAATGTGATCCATGTCACGTCGGAGAATACAGACGACTACAAAATCGTTCAAATTTCGATCATTTTGGTTTCCTCTGTAGAAACAACGACAAAAGTTGAAACTTCCCAATGGAAAAGGAAACTTTGGCATATACTGGGCCCGGTGTAGGGATACTGGGCAACGTATGAGCTTCCAAAAATTTAAATTGCGCAATGGATACTAAATTGAAAACGTCAATATTTTAACGTTATATTTGCAACTAAATTTGCTGTGTCGGAGCCAAATTGCAGAATCCTTTCTCCTGAGTAAGAAGAGATAGAGCCTTTTCAAACTGAAGTGGTCGGATACTGGGAAACATACTGTAGTCCAAACACATATGCAAAGAACTAATACGTTCAGTGGGAATCTTTGCATCGATTTGTTTCCGGTGATCGGCAACGGACCAACTACGCCTCCCTCTAAACAAACTCAGTTATAATCAAGATATACGTTCACTATAAGCAGACACACAATCTCACTAGGTTTTTAAGCAAAGAGACTTGAAAAACTGGCTATAATCCCTCAAAGCTTTCTAGCTCAAAACACTTTGCTACCTTTCCTTGCATCTGTCTTTTTCTGCCTGGCGGTACCGGACCAGTCCAGCAGCTACTCTCGGAAACCAAATTTAAAGTCACAAGAAGCGTTGAGAGAACGACGATTGCTTGGATCTTCATCTTCAGATAAAAAAATCGGGAACAGCGAAAGATTGGTAATTCGTCAAAGTTAGCAACAGTTGTGAAAATCGCCTTCTCTTTATTTGGTTGCAGCGCCAGAACGACAACATCTAAATTTGTTTAAAAGAACCGGTCCATTATCAACCATGGTGTGGACGGTTAGAAAGTAAAATAATGAAACAGAATACCTGCATTTTACTGCCTCCTCGACGTGCACCTTGCTTAGGGACAGATGATGTAAAGCCAGCGACTACTTTACTTTTTATGTGCCGAAAATCAAAGGAAAGGGCACGTGCGACTATTTTCTATGGACTTTGGCTGTTTAACTGCTGTGCTTTTGATGTTCCATTTAATAAAACTATCCAAAAACATTAAGGGAATTAAAAGAAAAAAAGCAAAAAAGAAGGGAAAAAAACAGGTGTTAACAGCTGAAAGCGTGGCATGATGTAGGTGCTTGGCAAGTGAAAGGTAAATATTGTGCTCTCAGTTTCTCTTTCTCTTTATTTCCAACAATCTTAAACTGACACTTTCGACAACCGCAACCAGAGTAAACTGGGAGCGGCCTAGGCCCCGTCTCATGTTCTGCAAGAATAGCCTCTTTGCATGACTTGGTCACATGGTACAAGTTCTGCTATACTGCGGCTGTCAACTGGCGCAGTGGGACATCGAAAAACAACGGAATTAACATGTGAATTGCTGTCATCTCTTTATTTTTTTATGTCCCACTGCTCCATTTGCCATAAAGCTTAGTGAATTTTGTACCATGTGGTCAACTCATGCAAAGAAGGGGATTTCAAGGTCATGATATTCTATAAGGAGGGGACATGAAGGAGGTTGTGTTTTGACAGTGTTTATCCTGGGGAGAGGGTTCATCAGGTAATTGCATTTCGATATCCCGTTTCATTAGCGATATCATGTAACAATGGCCACTTAAGATGGAGAGTCGAGCTAGTGTTTTGAAAAATTTTCAATGTCTAACGTCATTAAAATATTGCCTGCATTTTTTAAAAGTTAGTTGCGTAAACTCGCTGAGGAATAAAGAAATCGTAAAGCGTCGACATAATCTGACGAAAAGATATTAGAAAGTAATCAACATAGCGGAAAACCCGAATGACAAGCTGGAAACCATTTTATCGAAACGCGATGACAGTTGTAGATAAAAGACTGGGCGCGTCACTTTTATTTGAATACAGTAATTTCAAAAGTTTACAAAACTCCTTTACATGAAAGCCGTATTGAAACGGAAGTAAATAGTGTAGAACTACACTAAAAACTGACTGGGACAGACAGACAGACAGACGGACAGAGAAGATAACAATACTTATTGTTTTCAAAGTTGAAACCATCTTGATACGTTTTGATTTTTATACTTTCCAAGGTGAGAATAATACAATGAAAATTTTGCCATATATTTAAACTCACGAATCGATTGTACGGTCTTACATCATTTTATTTTCATTTAACATGACATAGTAAACCAGATTACAGAGTTTCCTTTACAATCGTGTTTTTTGTGACCTTGTCCTTAATCCTCTTGTTGTTACGGTATTTCTTCATTTGGATCAACCGACGTTCTCATATCTCGGCATCCAAGACTTCTCGCCACATGGCAAACGCTCTCTGCTGCTCTCTGAAACTGTTTGCAAAGAACAAGGAAGAAAAACGCAATAAAAAGTGCATTAGAAAGTTGTTCGTTCGTGAGGTAAGATTGATATGTATGTGCTACGCATGACTTTCTTTTACCTTAACCCTACCGCTGGCCTTGTACAATGCAAATACGTTGGCTCTGGGAAACTGGTTAAACATACCTAAAATCTGACCACCTAGATTTTTGCATGACGAAAGTAGACCCTAAATTACGCTATGCCCGAATAAAATCCTCAATATTTAATATTCATCACACACTGAGCAGTATTTATCAAATTTTAATGCAAAACATTAATTCAAAAAATCATTTTTTAAAAAGTGATACTAAAGTTTCCATTTTGTTGTTGGAGCAACTTGCACTTTCTTTTGCCACCGTTATTACAAAATGGAACTTTTTTTCACGTAGAATCTCTTGTATAGACTTGAATGTAAAATCATACTTCTTAAGATAACTCACGAAAACAACTGGCAAACCTATGAAGTCTATAACAGGTCGACTAATCTTTGAAAACTTCCTATCTCGGGTTAGTCTTCTCGTCATTTCAGTTTATTAAAAAGTAATAATATTTGCATTAGTCCAAACATATCTGCAAAGAACTAATATGTTTAGTGTGAATCTCCAAAACCTTCCGTTGCATCGATTTTATTTCAGTTCATTAAAACGTGATAATATATGGATCTAGCCAAGCCTAAAAGCGAAGCCCCCCTTTTGTTTTTATTTTTTTTTTTGTTTGTTGTTTTTTTTTCCTGGCCCTTATTAATTTGTGAAAATACTCTCATTCAAGTTGTTAAATTAAAAAAAGAAAAAAGAAAAAATTCACATCCTCGCTGAAAGTAGAACTCGTCTTGACGGCGTCGTAAGCCAGCGATTAATCCACTAGGCCAAGAGCGTTTATTGTTATCCGTAGATGTTAATTTTACTTCTTATTTCTTTCTTCGTGACAAGCTGCCTATCAACATGAAAATGCCGGTGTTTTTCCTGGCAAAATGTGTTCGGAACGCCGCAGAAACCATGGCTGTGGACAGAAAAAAACAAAAAGCACTAACTCTGCTATATTTGGCGTCGAAACCGCTGCGAAATGCTGCGAACTCAAGCGGTGTGCCGACCGAGTTCGCAACAGAACCGAGAAGGCAAATTTGAACTATTCGCCTGAACTTTACCGCCTAAATTGAACTTTTCGCCTTCCACCAAAAAGGCAACTGAGTATTCTTTTTAACTTTTTTTCCCATTAACAAATTTGTTTTTGACTTTTGTTGTCTTTGCTTGTTTTGCTACAACGCGAGTCATCATACGATTTCGCGCCAAAAACACGGGATTCAGGGTTATATCCAGTGTATGCGACTTCATATTGGTGACCCTGTGGTGCGGATGGACGGACGCACGGTCACGTGACTAATACGTCACTACCAAAATTTCTTGGCTTGATAGGTTAGCAAATTTGCTTAGCAATGGTGCTCCGCTGATGCGCTAGCGCGCGGGTCCCGCTAATATTTGCATTTCAATATGTTGCCCAGTATCCGACCAATAAAACTTCAACTTAAATTTTCGTGTCGCACTTCGAAATTGGAAAAAAAAATATTCAGAAAGAAAGTAGGTTATTTCAACTTCCGATTGCTTGTTTTAATGGCCTTACTGCGTGATGGAGGCTCGTAGAAGGCGGCGTTCTGTTGAGATGAATATAACGTTGAGGGATAAATTTGAGATTTTTCACTGGGCAGTGAAATTACCGTTGTTCATATGAGGGGCTGTTACATAAGACATTTTCCAAAAATCAAGTGTTTAGGGCCTTATCGGATTTCTAATTAGATTCAAAAATTTTAGGTAAATCGGAGTTAATAGTTAGTGAGCTAGGGTGCTCAGTATCCGACCAGTTTTCTTTTGATGTCGAAAATTATTTTCTAAGTTTTATACAAAACTAACAAAGGTAACTTCAACTGATCTCAAAACTGTTATTAAAATGGCTAGCCACAGAAAAGTCTGTAAAAAGTTGCTTTTAGTATTTATTCGAGACGAACCATTTTCTGTGTATTTGTCAGCTACAGTAAGACTAGGAAAGTCACGTTTTTCATCAGGTCAGGAAAATGTGGTCCACGTCACGTCGGAGAATACAGACGACTACAAAATCGTTCAAATTTCGATCGTTTTGGTTTCCTCTGTAGAAACAACAACAAAAGTTGAAAATTCCCAATGGAAAAGGACACCTTGGCATATGTTGGGCCCGGTGTACGGATACTAGGCAACGTATGAGCTTCCAAAAATTTAAATTGCGCAATGGATACTAAATTGAAAACGTCAATATTTTAACGTTATATTTGCAACTAAATTTGCTGTGTCGGAGCCAAATTGCAGAATCCTTTCTCCAGAGTAAGAGGAGATAGAGCCTTTTCAAATTGAAGTGGTCGGATACTGGACAACATACTGTAGTCCAAACACATATGCAAAGAACTAATACGTTCAGTGGGAATCTTTGCATCGATTTGTTCCAGCGATCGGCAACGGACCAACTATGCAGTCCCTCTAAAAAAACGCAGTTATAATCAAGATATACGTTTACTATAAGCAGACACACAATCTCACTAGGTTTTTAAGCAAAGAGACTTGAAAAACTGGCTATAATCCCCTCAAAGCTTTCTAGCTCAAAACACTCCCCTACCTTTCCTTTCATCTCTCTTTTTCTGCCTGGCGGTACCGGACCAGTCCAGCAGCTACTCTCGGAAACCAAATTTAAAGTCACAAGAAGCGTTAAGAGAGCGACGATTGCTTGGATTTTCATCTTCAGATAGAAAAAAATCGGGAACAGCGAAAGATCGGTAATTCGTCAAACTTAGCAGCAATTGTGAAAATCGCCTTCTCTCTATTTGGTTGCAGTGCCAGAACGACAACATCTAAATTTGTTTAAAAGAACCGGTCCATTATCAACCATGGTGTGGAGAATTAGAAAGTAAAATAATGAAACAGAATACCTGCATTTTACTGCCTCCTCGACGTGCACCTTGCTTAGGGACAGATGATGTAAAGCCAGCGACTACTTTACTTTTTATGTGCCGAAAATCAAAGGAAAGGGCACGTGCGACTAATTTCTATGGACTTTGGCTGTTTAATTGCTGTGCTTTTGATGTTCCATTTAATAAAACTTTCCAAAAACATTAAAGGAATTAAAAGAAAAAAGGCAAAAAAGAAGGGAAAAAACAGGTGTTAACAGCTGAAAGCATGGCATGATGTAGGTGCTTGAAAACTGAAAGGCAAGTATTGTGTTCTCAGTTTCTCTGTCTCTTTATTTCCAACAATCGCAACCAGAGTAAACTGGGAGCGGCCTAGGCCCCGTCTCATGTTCTGCAAGAATAGGCTCTTTGCATGACTTGGTCACATGGTACAAGATTTGCTATACTGCGGATGGGAACTGGCGCAGTGGGACATCGAAAAACAACGGAATTAACATGTGAATTGCTGTCATCTCTTTATTTTTTTTATGTCCCACTGCTCCATTTGCCATCCAGCTTGGTGAATTTTGTACCATGTGGTCAACTCATGCAAAGGAGGGGATTTCAAGGTCATGATATTCCATAAGGAGGGGACATGAAGGAGGTTGTGTTTTGACAGTGTTTATCCTGGGGAGAGGGTTCATCAGGTAATTGCATTTCGATAGCCCGTTTCATTAGCGATATCATATAACAACGGCCACTTAAGATGCAGAGTCAAGCTAATGTTTTGGCAAAGTTTTCAGTGCCTAACATCATTAAAATATTGCCTGCATTTTTTAAAAGTTAGTTGTGTAAACCTCACTGAGGAATAAAGAAATTGTAAAGAGTCGACATAATCTGACGAAGTTATATCAGAAAGTACCAAACATAGCGGAAAACCCGAATGAAAAGTTGGAAACCATTTTATCGACACTCTATGACAGTTGTGGATAAAAGACTCGCCTTCTGGGTGCATCAGTTGATAGTTTTGAAGAAGTATCAAGAAGACTTGGCATAGAGATTAAAGATCCTCGGATCTTCAGGGAAGCCACAATAAAACTTCAAGACTTTGAAAGGAAACATGAAATTTTCTATAGGAGACATTTCTCAAATAAATTGGGTGTGACGCTTAACTACCCAAAGATGAATGCTCCCGCTGCTTGCTAAGAAACTGAAACAACTGGTTTACCCACCTGAAAACAAGAAAAAAATGTGTTTTTCTTCGTATATTATTTCATGTTTCGTTGTGTTATCCGATAATTCCATTGCAAAAGTCAATATCTGATAAAAATGTTTCGGTGAGTTGCCACAGTGATTTTATTTTCTTAAAGTGTATATGACACAAAATTTTTTTCTTCGGTTTTTGAGAGTCTGATGTGCATAAAAAACGATACTTATCTTAAAACCTGCCTAAAATTTTTAAAAACCTCTTTTTTCGCGGGTAAAACACCCTATTTTTCACTTCAAAACTGTCCCGGGGACTGGGACCGAATTTACCACATAGTGACGTCGATCGACTTGATTGCGTTTCCGCGAACGCAGTGTTTTTGTTACAAATCGCCTCAAAATGTTGACATTGTTCAGCAGTATCGGGGATCTTCTCGAAACTTCCAAGACCTACAGTGAGAAAGAACAAGTAGGAGAAAAAATAGAGCTGTTTAACGTCTTATCAAACCAGACAACGACGAACATTTGCGATGTCTTCTCTTCTTTCGTACTGTGGTAAGGATGTTGATCTCAAAGTCGAAGATTTATCCTGACTGTACATCAGTGGAAGCACCTCAGTTGTGAGATTTCTTCAGTTCTTTTAGGGTTTATCGAAACCATCAAAGCCCTTACAGCTTACTGTTTCCATCAATCAACCTAAGGAGAACCAAAAGTGCCGATTGTTTTGATGTTTTAATACCGCAAAGATGTCGTTCTTATAGAGAGTGCGCCGGATTTTCGATTCATTTCGATTTAAGAACGAGTTCCCAGAGTTTATTCCCAGCCTGGCCTTAGTTTCAGTGGTTTCTGCAGCAAGCAGAAGTGTTTTTACAGAGTGTAGAGAAAAGCCAATGACGAAATCGTTTTGTTGATAATATGGTCGTACGCAATGTACTTCCAGGCCAGAAAAGACATTTATTTCCACTGTCGTGTTATCCTGCAGTTAGAATCTATACCTGTTTCCAAAAAGGTTGATATATTGATGCACGTTTCATGGACCACGGTGCATCATGTTCGTTAAATTTGTGGCCTCTTTTCTCTTGCTATTAGTCCTAAAGCAAGAGCAAATGTATATTTTTTATGGTTTGGTTTTCTCCTCAGTTGGCCTGCACCGTTTGCAAGCTCGTCAGCGATTGGATATGAAACAAGGATCATGCATCATGCATCATTGAAGCAATCTTAATTAAAATAGGTGTATATACGCTTTACTTTAAAAACAGCACTGAAACTGACTTCGGCTCGCATGCTACTTGCCATATCACTGGTTGATTCAGCAAATATAGCAGCTTAAGACTGTTGCTATCTGGAGTATCAATATTAGGGTATTAACACTAATCTTGGCTCAGTAATTTTTCAAACAACTCAGTACCATGAAGGTAATGTCACATTTCGCATTAAAATACAGTTCATTTTGTTTTGTTTTGCAGCGGGTGTGGTTTTCCAATATTGTAGAACTGTTGTTGAATCATAACCATGTTCATTAGCTTTTAAAATAACTGGTGTCCTTGAGCTTCTTAAATAGCTTTTGGTGTTTCTAATACTACAGGAGAGGAGTGCAGCACATAAAACTCTTCTAAACCGAACAGTTAATTATAAATAAACCAACAGGAATTGACAATTGACGAGTAAATTTGCAAATCAACAGTGGGTCTCCATATTGACTCCTTCTCAAACAATTTTCCTATGAACAGTGGAAATCAACATCAACCTTCATCAATAATAATCATTATCTTTATCAACATTAACTGGTCGATTACCAAAGCATATGTATCACTCAGACACAGTTTTGAGGATCCATACATCCCTTGTAGATGTTATTTACAGCAGCTCACTCCCCCTCCCCCCCCCCCCCCCACACACACACACACAATACAGGTTCCTGACACAGGGCTGGCCCCGCAAGCTTAATCTGCTTAAGCCTGATTCTGATGGAGAGAGGTGGAAGCCCTGTATGGAGCACCTAAATTAATACCATAGTTCCTAATAACTGGAGACAGAGTTAAAGCTTGGGACATTTGTGGCATCCTTAACAACATTGTAAATCACCAGTCAATTTTTACTTAGGAATAATTATTGTGTTTGTAACATCATGTCCTAGTGTACCTGTTTCGTCACAGCCAACAAAGAGTGGCAGTACAACAACAACAACAACAATTTATCTAAGTATTCCTATGTGGGAAGTTAATAAAATAGTAAGTTAAATACAATGTAGTGTATCGTTCTTGTTGACAATAGGTCACAATCATCGCAACAGAAGGAATGTCCTTCTGTCATCATCACTTGATCTTCAATTTTGATAGTTGATATTTATTGATTTATCAGAAAACCACCACCAAACATAAAGCAACAAGAGAATGATTCCATGTTTACTTCATCTGACCAAAAAGCAAAGGGGGGGGGGGGGGGTCTGAATGCCCTGTGTCAGTATCAACAACCACCCAATCTAGATCTCTCGAGGCCTGGATGGATCTAGCTTAGTTACAGCTGTTGGTACTAACAGGGATTTTTGTTGTTGGCAAGCTGAGGTAAATCAGGTCAGGTCATGGTCATCAGTGAAAAGGCAGGGAATTTATTTCAACCTGATTACTAAAACCTTGATATGTAGACATAGGAGTAAACAAACTCCTAACACATGTTTGTCTTCAAAAACAAATACAACCGAGTGAGACATTTTCCTGGAATTCTTTCAGCGACCTCTTGATTTTCTTTCTATTTTAACTCTCCAACAACGAGGCATTTACAGACTCCCCACAGGAAGAGTCAAACAAAATCCTGAACTCTTGTCTTGCTGAATAGGTGATTTATTTAAGTTAAAATCCGTCATCCATTGCAGTCAGGTTAAGACAGTGTATGCACAGTCCAGTGTAAACATGTTATGAGTAGGCGATCGTCGTTGAAATTATATTGATATCATAATGTCTTACTTAATTAAGACCGTACTGGTAGCTCTGTTCGCCTGTACAATCGAAAGTCAGTTCACGCTATCGTACCTGTCTTGCTTTGCGAATGAAAAGCATCCCTGGGCTTTGCAGTAAAACTTCGTTGGTTATCGAGACAGATCCTTACAAAACAATGTTCGTTCGTAACCATATCTTCAAGTTAAAAACATAGCAAACATCAGAATCTTGAGTAGCCTGAGTGCTTCGATCTTGCATCTCCTTTAACACAATTATTTCGATTCCCTTGTCCCAAAATGCTGGATCCTAGGAATACTGAGTACTTTCCCTCCATATCGTCAAAAGGAATACGCAAACCACTGCATATTAGGCGCTTCAACTACGAGAAACCTTTCCAAACTCTGCCAAGTTCCTTCCACTTTGACGCCATGTTGGTTTTGTTGTCAAGTCGATTGACGTCACATTAGCTAATCACGTGATATTTTGGCCGCGCGAGACGGCGACACTTTTGAAGTCAAATTTGCACTATTTTCACCTCGAAAAAAGTACGTTTGAAAAGTTTGATGCCGGTTTAAAGCTTAGAATCGTTTTTTATACACATAAAACAATCAAATACCGAAGAAAAAATTTTCGTGTCAAATACACTTTAATTTAGGTCTGGTTGACTATTTAGCTTTTCCTTTTTTTGCGCTTATCGTATGTACGATGGGTGAGGTCACTTTCAAGCTGATTTCATTTAATGCTCAAGGCATTCGAAATTTCCACAAGCGAAAATCTGGTTTTACAGGACTACAGGAACAAAAAGGCGACAGACGTGTCTTTATAAGAAACGTGCAGCATTCCTGGTATCATTAACGAATGGAAATTTCAAAGGCGTGCCAAAATGTATTTTGCTCACGGTACTAATCATAGTAGAGGAGCACTTGCTCTCTTTAATGACAAGCTGCAGTTTAAAATGAGAAAAATTAAAGAAGACGAAAATAGTTGTTATATAGCAGTAGTACTGTCGGCTCGTTGGGGGAATCTGGCCTCGTTTGGAGGCGGGAATTGTGATTGGTCGAGAAGGATCACGTGACTTCAAATCCTGCCATCTGATTGGTGGATGGAAAAGGGGTGCGCAAAGCAGGCTGGGTATCATGTGATAATCGGTGACGTCATTGAAATCACCGGGTCAAAGGTCACCAGAAGGTAATTTTCAGGTAAGTGACATCATCCAACATGGCGGACGGAGGTCACGTGGTTTTGTTTGGAAAACCACTGACCAGGAGGGAAAAGGATCGCGGGCTCAGATCAGACAAGAGAGGACATTTCGTGACGCTTACATGACGTATCAGAATAGCCCTCTGGCTAGGGTGGGAAACCGCTGACCGGTAGGAAAAATGATCGCGGGCTCAGATCAGACAAGAGACGACATTTTGAAAAAATGACATGATTTAATCCAGACTTCCTTTTTGTTTTACAAGCGGGAACGTGAGTGCCTGGACCCAAGGGGTCAGCGGCGCATCCCATTTTAAGAGTCCAAAGTCCAAACCAGGAACCTTAAGAGTCCAAAGTCCAAACCAGGAACCGCGTGGGGCTTAGGTCCAGATGGCAAAAGAAGGAAGCCCAAAGTCCTAACGGCAGACCGCGTGGGCCTGGGTCCTTACAAGAAACTCAAACAGGTTTTCATGCGTGGAATGACTTGTCTTTTGGTGTGACCAAGAAAGTAGAGTGTTTTGCTGTCGGGTTCATACGGGTCTTTGAGTTCTCCCCAGAATCCTTCGAGGGATTCATCGTTCTCGTAGCAAATGCCATACCATAAACGATTGTCTTGCCAGACCTGTTTGACTTGTGCCACAAAATGAGGGTCTTCTTTCCATAGTTGGGGATGGATGACGTGAAGGACTGAAATGGGAATGACTTGCCGACAGTTTGGACAACAGAGGGTGTGACGAATCTTTTTCCATTGAGTGGCACAGGACGCATGACAAGGTTGATGACAGCAGCTCAAAGTGGATTGATTGGTGACAGGTGTCAAACAGGTGTCTGAGCCATCATGCAACAGGATCAAAGAGAGGGTTGGTTAACAGATGAAATTCGGTGTTGGTGATGATGCGTTCGAGGCGGAGTCGACACAGTTCTTGGTAAGTGAGTTGGAAGCGTAACGGTCGGATCAGCTCTTGGAGTTCGTTTTTGATTTTTCCCAAACGTCGTAGGATCTGGACCGCTTCAGGACTGATCTTGTCTGCCATGCACTTCTCTTTTTTTTTTCTTGCTGGCTTGGGAGTAAAAAGAAAATGGAATGGGAAACGGGGGATTGAAGGAGGTTTTTTATAGAGACAAAAAGGTCACGTGGGGTGATTGAATGAACCAATGACAAAACAGGGCACGGGGTGCCCCTGGGAGGGGTGGGAAGGGGTGCGGGGACCCCCTCCGCATGACGCATGACAAGGTTGATGACAGCAGCTCAAAGTGGATGGATTGGTGACAGGTGTCAAACAGGTGTCTGAGCCATCATGCAAAAGGATCAAAGAGAGGGTTGGTTAACAGATGAAATTCGGTGCTGGTGATGATGCGTTCGAGGCGGAGTCGACACAGTTCTTGGTAAGTGAGTTGGAAGCGTAACGGTCGGATCAGCTCTTGGAGTTCGTTTTTGATTTTTCCCAAACGTCGTAGGATCTGGACCGCTTCAGGACTGATCTTGTCTGCCATGCACTCCTCTTTTTTTTTTCTTGCTGGCTTGGGAGTAAAAAGAAAATGGAATGGGAAACGGGGGAGGGAAGGAGGTTTTTTATAGAGACAAAAAGGTCACGTGGGGTGATTGAATGGACCAATGACAAAACAGGGCACGGGGTGCCCCTGGGAGGGGTGGGAAGGGGTGGGGGACCCCCTCCCCCTCCCTATGTTTCCCATCATGCTTGGCGAATTGTCTGGGTGTAAAACCCTGGAGAGGCCCCGGGGCGTCACTCCTAGCTTTGAGTTCGGTCCTTGGTGACTTTTCTTGATCGGTGAGAAAAAAATGTCAAGAACCAGACGATCCTTGGGTTCCCTGAGCAGTTATGTTAATGTGAATGGTGAGGAAGCGGTAGGGAGAAGAGTGCCAGCGGAGAGAACGCATGTAGAAAGAGTGGCGCTGAGGATGCACGAGAGGAGGCAGGAGACATGGCGTCTCTTAAATCGAGTTCGTGTGGCCGCCTTCCCCCAAATGTTTTTACTGGCCATGGTGTATGTGGAAAATGCCCACCGTCGCCGTCGTCAACGCGAGGCGTCCACCAAAACGCTTAACAAGGCCCTCGTCCGTCGCGTCATCCCCTGGATCTACCAGAATCGCGTGTGGACGTTAGATGAGACGCAATGGCCCATCAGTATGGAGCATTTTAGTGAACTCAATGGCCGCCCATCTTCCCAACATTCATGCGGGCCATCATTGGCAGAACATTAATTATTACGGGGAGATTGAGCGGGAGCTGAAGGAGTGCGACGGGTGTTAGAACTTTGAACATTTGTTTTATATTCGAAATACATTGTGAGACAAGGCTTGTGTGAGTCAAGAGAGAGAGAAAATACCATCGTGCAAAACCAGTGATGTTAGCTTTTTGAATTTTTTAATTAAAACAAGTGGTTTATTTTACAATCAATTCCGTGTCCGTGTCCATCTCTTGCCACGCTGCATGGGCGCTCTATTTACAACATTGAAAATTAAAAGATAAAAAATGAGAAAATGAAAAAAAGTTATTTACAATTAAAAAAATTAAACATTAAAAAAGTAAAAACTAAAAAATTATTTACAATTGAAAAAATTAAAAATTAAAAAATTAAAAATTAAAAAAGTTATTTACGAATGAAAGTCTTCTAGTTCCACGCGTAATTGTTCCAGGTTCTCGGGTAGATAGAATGTGCGATTGAATAAGGCTTGAATTTCCTCGCGGGTTTTATTGTCCAAATCTTGGGAACCCACCACCGCACTGCTTTGATGAAGGGTCGGCCCTTTGGGACCCCAAGGTATAAATTGACTGCCCGTGACCAGAGTGGGCGACTCGTCGTTGACCTGGTAGTAATGGTCCGACCGGTACCACGTTTGACTGGGAATATCATAAAGGTAGACTTGTTTGCCTTGATCCAACGCCAATTGGACGGTCCAGCCCGTCCCCCCTTTCACGCGTTTGCCATCCTTTTCCAAAGTTCCAAAAGCATAGATGGTAATTGCGTTGCAACAATTGAAGCGTGTAAAAATGGCTAGGCATCCGTTTCCCCAGTTTATGAGCCACCTGGTGAGGATGAGGGTTGTCGAGCATCAACACTTCCACCGTGGAAGGCGTGACAAATTGGGCTCCGGGATGATTAGGGGGAACCAGGACTTCCACTTGCATGCCAAAATGTTTGGCCATTTGTTCGACCAATTCGTCGGTGCCTTTGGCTCCCACGGTGTACACCACATGTCCAAATCCAATGTTGAGTTGCATGGCTTCTAGATCTTGTTCTCCGATCATGGCGAGGACTGGCTTTCGTTGGGAAAAATGTAACCCGTGTCGGGTCCCACAATGGCAAGAATCTCGGCTTGACTCAATCCTAATGCCAAAGCCAAATCAATGAGGTGATGATGTCGGTACTGTTGGAACGTGAATCCAGCAGCGAGACCTCGTTTGACACGTTCGGCCAGATACTCGTCGTCCGAAGCAAAGTCTTCGCGCTTGAGATCTTTGTAGTAGTCCATCAGCTCCGAATGGAGCCCAAGGGAAAGAGGGACCTTCTTAAATAGGGAAAGCTGACCAATGGGAAACGAGATGACCTTATAAGGTCATGAAATCTGACCATTCAAGAAGAAGCTGACGTGGGTCATCACGTGAGACCCCACATGAAGGGTTCAAGGGTATAAAAAGCCATGCACGGTGGGGTGAAACAACTCACCTTACCAGGATGTCCACCGATTTGGAATATGGCGATGTCTCTCCAGCTCGTTATCCAAATCCTAGTCGGAAGAGAAAATCGACCAAAAGCTCTCACCCTGCCGGGAAGAAGAAGAAGGAGAAGGAGAATGAAACCTTGGTGACGCCCGAGGACTATGATCCTGTGGTACGAGAGGTCGTGGAAGAAACCAGAGCCGCCGTAGAAGAAATGATGAAGGAATTGAATGACATGGTCGACCAAACCACCCAAACGCCTCCTCCTCCTCAATTCACCGTGACGAACGTGTATGACAATGCGGAAGCATTTGCTGAAGCCCAAGACCCATTGCCTCCTCCACCCGAGACCAGACCTCGTCCCCCACCCAGTTCCGTGGACTACATGGTGTGCCCTTGCCACGAGGTGCGTTTGGAGGCGCGGCAATCTCAAAAGGGATGGAACTATGTTAAATGTCCCATGCAACCTTGTTTTCTGTTTTGTGGTCAAGACCAAGCCCTTGACTATATGAAGGCGGTGTATTGTCAACCTCACCCAGAAGTGTGTGACATGTGGAGTTGTTTGCAGTGCTTTTGCCGTGAACCGGCCACGCTTCAACAGAGCCATTCCCCAACCAACCCCGATCGGTTGTTTGTGACCTGTTCCAAGAAAAAGTGCCACTTCTTTCGGTGGGCCGACCAACCTTTGGGTCCCAAGTACTGGACCTGGTTTCATGACCATCCCCCCAAAAAAGCAGACCAGCAAGCAGAACCTCCTTTACCTAGCCGTGACGCCCAGGGTTATCCCAAGCGTGGGTATGACATCCCAGGTCCTCCACCCAGAGTGAGACGTCCAGAGGAAGTGGAACGAGAACGTCCCCTGACAGACTATGAGAAACAGTTGTTGCGAGAGATTCAAGACCTCAAGAACCGTCAAGAGGTGTTGGTGGCACTGGCTCCACCTCCACCCAAGTACAGTGACAGTGTAGAGAACAGACCGAAAGGTCTATTTTAAAGTGTTAAGAAAAGAGCATGACTTGTAAAATCTATAAAAGGAGTAAGAATTAGAAAACAAAGTCAGTTTGAAACATGGAGTCTGTGTTGATGCGGTATGGGTGGGATTGTTTATTGTCTCTTGTTCAATGGCAATGTCATCAAACCCTTTGCCAAGTGTTGTATGACCACCAAGAAGGAGAGAAAGTGCCCATTCCGACCCAAATTCGTCCCGAGGACACGCATCCTCTCAAAGTGTTTGAAAAAACCCATGTGGACCTCAACCTGTATCGATGGGTGGTGTTTGTCTTGTGGTTGAAACCCCACCCGAGTGCTTGGCGTTGGTATCGAACCATTCAAAAGGCGCACCCCACTACGGTCCGTACCATACAAACCTTGTAGGATGAGTGTCAGAAGGTATGGCACCTCGAAAGACGAACGAAAAAAGCTAGATGTCTCACAACAGTGGTTGGCCCGTTACAACGATCCTAGAGCCCCAGGCAGTTTAGGGGGCGTGCAACGGTTTGCTCGGGCGCATCAGATTCCTTTGAAAAAAGCACAACGCGTCTTGCAACGGGATTTGGCCTATACGTTGCATAAACCTCGACGTCGTCGTTTTCCCACCTTGCCCGTGATCGTCGGGGGATTAGATGATCAATGGGTGGCGGATTTGGTGGAAGTACAACCCTTGGCCAAGTATAATCGAGGCATTCGGTATTTGCTGACGGTGTTGGATGTTCTGTCCAAGTACGCCTGAGTGCAACCGTTGAAAGCCAAAACCGGGGTGGCTTTGGTCCAAACCTTTCACAAGATTTTGAAACAAGGACGTCAACCCAACCGGTTGCAAACGGATCGAGGGACGGAATTTTACAACCAGACGTTTCAACGTTGGCTCAAGGATCAGGGGATCCAACATTTTTCCACCGAGGGGGATGCCAAAGCGAGTGTGGTGGAACGATTTAACCGGACCTTGAAAGAACGATTGTACCACTATTTTACAGCCGCCAACACCTTACGGTTTGGCGACGTGTTACCCGACTTGGTCCAAGGCTACAATGCCACGCGTCATCGGAGTATTGGCATGGTCCCCCAGGACGTGACGTGGGAGAACGAAGAAGCCTTGTGGAAACGTCTGTACGACAAACGTTTGAAAGGAAAACGCCCTAAACCCAAATTCCAAGTAGGGGATCGTGTGTGTCTCAACAAGATTCATCGTACCTTTGAAAAAGGGTATTTTCCCGGTTGGACCGAAGAAGTGTTTGTGGTGCATCGCGTCACGCCGGGTCCTGTACCTATAAGATTCGCGAATGGGATGACACGCCCGTCGAAGGCACGTTTTACGAGGCGCATTTACAAAAAGTGCACGTGTCTGACCAAGCCTTGTTTCGCATCGAAAAGGTACCTAAGCGTCAAAAAGATCGTTGGTTGGTCAAGTGGAAAGGGTGGCCTGACAAGTACAACAGTTGGATTGCCAGTCAAGACGTGACTTCCCTCCGACAACCCAAGACGAAGAAAAAAGCATGACGTTGGTGCCCAGCTCCTCGTTTTACGTGACGTTGATGAGTCATGCCAGTACCCGCGAGTTTCCTCAGAACCGGGCCCATCATTTCAGAAACCGTTTGCCCAAACCCATTCGATTTGTGGGACGAGGTTGGCACGTGGGCATAGTCAGTGTGTCCTTACCCACCATTCCGGTGGTAGGGCAACATGTTGTCGGCGACCAAGAGCCTTTGCTGTACGTGCGATGGCACGAACGAGAGTATGCCGAAAGACGATCAAGGCGATGATCTATGGTGGCATCAACGTCGCGAACTTAAGCTATTCGGTCAAGACATGAAAGACAGTTGGTCCTCGTCGACGGGATCGCAATTTTTTCACCAATTGGTGTATCGCTACGAGCAAGAACGCGCCAAACGAACCCAACCCAAAAACAAATGGGTGGAGAACGACGGACTCAAGTTGTACCCGACCTCTGAATAGACCTCTCGAGGGGATTTGTTGTTGAATACCGTCAATGTGGATTCCCAAAGACAAGTGGCGCGCGTGTTATGGGGAAAAACCTTGGCCCTGGAGATGGGATGGATCGAAGAAGTCTCCACCGGTCAATTTCGATTGGGACCAAATTTGTTGCAAGAATTTCATTCCGACACGATTCCCACCCCGACGGATGTCCCGGGGGCCGACAACAAACCCACCTTTTGGAAAGTGGATGGGACGTATTTGGTGTTGAGTGTGACGTGCAATTGGCGTTTTGTGAATTTGAACGAGACGTTTCGTCCTTCGGCGGAATTTGCCCCGACGCGTCCCTTGCACGTGTATTGCGATGTAGGAACCAGTAGCATGGTAGGCAATCGCATCACGGATCTCTTAAGAGAAATCAAGTATCATCCGAAAGAAACCACCCACTTTGAACCTCGACACATTCAATATCTACCGGTACGTAATGAAGTGGTGGAAATCGTGGAAACCCAGATGGCTGAAATCAATGGGAATCTGGTGCAATTTGGCGAAGGGCATACCATCCTGACCCTCCACTTTAAAAGGGAGGTGGTGTGACAAGAACCCGAGAAGAAGAAGACAGGATGTCGTTCTACGTGACGTTACCCAGCCATGCCAACCGAAAAGAATTTCCCAACAACCAAGCCAATGCGTTCAAGATTCGTTTACCCCAACCGTTACGTTTACCTGGGGGTCAATGTCAAGTAGGCTTGAGTGCCATTTCCTTACCGGATGCTCACGTCAATTTGTACGAGTTGGTGCAAAAAGATGGGTACATTATGTCGACGTCCTGGGACCAAACCATCCCCAAACCGGGTGCAACCAATGGGGACATGCAAACGCGAATAGGCACGGCTCAAACCCTCATCAACGACATCCAACATTTGGATTGGGTGGTGGATGGTGTGAGTTTCATAAAAGCCGCCATTACCCATTTGGAACAACAACGCAAGGAAACGGCCGTTCAAGGAGAACGTTTTACCAATGATCAGAGCAAACACACCTACGTGAAGTTTCGTTGGGAAGGCGACGATCTGCTCATTGACAACACGAATGTCTGCCATTGCAAAAACGACACACCTTCCCTGGCCATCTACACCAAGTTGGCTCTCAAGATGGGATGGTTACGTAAAATCGCCAGTGGCTTGATTTTGGGTCCTAACTTACAGCAAGAATTCATGGGTGATCAAATACCTAACATGAAAACACCGATTGACAGTGATTGGAACGATTTGAACGACGATCAGAGCAACCCGGTTTTTTGGACAGTTCGTTCTTTTTTACCGGATCATTTACAATTGAGTAGGAGTTGTAGTTGGCGTTTCACCAACTTGAATGTGGCGTTTCGTTCGGTGGTGGGAGACCCCTTGCGATCGTTGCACGTGTACTCGGACGTGGCAGGCAGCACGATTGTGGGCAATCGCGTGACCGATTGGTTGCGAGAAATTCACTACCAGCGGGAAGGACGAGGCACCATCTACTTTGAACCGTTGCACATTCAATACATGGCTCTTCGCCGAAATCATTCAAATGCAAGTCGCCGAAACGTTTGGGACCGAGGATGCCTTGGTCAAGTTTGGAAAAGGCAACACCCTTGTCACATTGCACTTCAAAAAGACATAAGAAGAAAAGGGACTGTCAGTGAAAAAACAACATGCCGAAGACAAGAGCGCGTCGAAAGAGAGGGGTACCAAGACGAAGAAAGAGACGTCAAAGAGGCGGTCTATTGCCTTTAGCCGCCCTCGTTCCAGCCTTGATGGCCGTGGAGAAGGCCGCTGCGTTGGGAGCGGTGGGTGGAGCCGCTGGTTACGGAGGCAAAAAAGCGGCGGAAGCGCTCACTCGGAAAAAAGGAAAATGAAAGGGGGCCACGGTATAAAAAGAGACGAGTCACGTGAAGCACAGAAAAAAAAGTGGTCCTTGGTGAAGAGCAACATGCGAGGGGGGAGTTTGACGCGATTTCGTACGGATGAGTGGTATGATCAACATGGGAACGGTCTGGTGATGGATACCGTGCGTGGGGGTTTCCAAGGCCTTAAAAGGACCCGAAATCCCTTGAAACTGCCTAGTAATACCTTGCGTGGATTGAAAGCAGGCTTGACACGAGGTGTCAAACGAAAAGCCGAAGACGTCATCAAAAAGGAAATCACCAAACAAGCCTAGAAAGCCTTAGGCAATAAGGACGTGAAAAAAGCCGTGCGTGTGGCCAGTGCGTTGTTTCCCAAGAAAGTCAAACGAGCTCGGGATATTTTTGGTGTCTAAAAAATGGATCCAGTGCATTCACGTCCTCGACGTATTCGTAGTGATCGGGGTTTACCTCAACGTGGGGGTCTGTTTCCTTTATGGAAACTCATGAGACGACGACAACGTGGAGGATGGTTGAGTTCAGAGGTCATGAGAATGCCCGGGTTTGATTTGGTGCAACGGTTGGCACGACGACGACGACGACGACGGTATAAAAACCCCTCACGACGGGGTGGTTCGACCACTCGACGACGAAGAAGACGACGTTAAAATGCCGAATGTGATGTCACGCGTGGCGGGGCCTGTGGCCGTCCCTACCCGTTCCGAAGGGGCTGCTCCAGCTCACCCGCGTTCCGAAGGAGCCATCAACCCGGCTTTGCACGTTTTCAAGGTGCCTCCGACCGACATTAGCGTCAATGCCTATCGCATGGTCACCATTCGACCCACCGCCACAGGCATCAATCCCATCGAATTCATTATTCCAGCGTTGGACGATTATGTGGATTTGGGGCGCAGTTACTTTACCATGGAATTGAGACTGAAAAAGAGCGACAATGGAAACTTGGTGGCCGCTGAAAACTTGTGGTCCGTCAATAATTTGGCCCATTCCATCATCAAACAAATTGACTTGCAGTTGAATGGCACGTTGATCAGTCCTCAATCAGACACCTTTCATTACAAGGCTTACCTGGAAAACTTGTTGAATTTTGACCGAGAGGATGGCAAGACGGTCTTGGGACCGCAAGGTTTGTTCAATCAAGTGGATTTCCCACCCCAATGGACCGCCAACAATACCAACAGTGCTGGACCGCATGCAGACTACCGGAATCTCAGTGCCAATCACAAAGGGGCCTTGGCTGCCTCCGTAGCAGAAACCGCCAAGTATGCTGGAGGCGTCTGGTGTTTACCCCTCACTTGGAAGTGTTTCACACCGGCAAAGTGTTGGTGGCCGGGGTAGAAATCAAGATGAAATTTCATTTCAACAGCCCTAACCTGTTTTTGAATGGAGTGGGTCTGGCAGGCCGATTGATGGAAGGCGATGTGAAACTGCGTTTTCATCTATGTCAGCTTCGTTTGAATGAAACCGTGTACAGGAGTTTGTCTCTCCAAAGACACAATGACAAGCAAATGGCCACTTACCCGACCGTGCGCAGTGAAATCCGTACCTTCAGCATGCAAGGCAACCTGACCCGCTTTGGCATCCCCAACCTGTTTCAAAACAGAGTGCCTGACTGTTTGATTGTAGCCCTGGTGGACAGCCGCAACTTCAATGGAGATGTGACCCGAGATCCCTTCTGCTTCCAGAAATTTGGACTGAGTTCCATTCGACAGATTGTAAGAGGAGAAGAATACCCTTATGAAACCCTGCGCTTGGCGCACAATAATGCCACCCGAGATAATCTGGGGTACTTCCGTCTTCTGCAAGCCAGCGGAACCTGGTGTAAAAAGAAAGGCATATGGTGGAACTGGGAGATTGGGGCCAGGATAAAAATTGTACCTTGTTCATGTTTGACAATGTAGCCAATGGTGGGGCAGACAGTCAAAGACTCAACCCCAAGCAAACCGGTGACTTACAACTCAGCTTGGAATTTGGAGCCGCGCCCAACGCCAATATAACCGTATCGTGTATGGTGAATTTGAGAACTTGCTGGAGATTGACTCGAACGGAGCCGTGTTGTACGACATTTACCATCATTAAAAGATGGAACAAGTGGCCTTGAATAATGTGCAGTTGGATTATTTAGCACGAGACGATCCTCAATTGAAACCTGTGTTTTACGGGACGGTGGCCTGTGATCGTTTACCCAAGACCCCCCGCAAGAAAAGTGTGCAAGGCTACATTGTCAACACAGACCCTCACGATCAACCCGGACAACATTGGTTAGCTGTGTGGACCGATCAGAATGTGTGTGAAGTGTTGGACAGTTATGCGTTGCCGTTGAGAGAGTGGATCGTGAGACATTGGAAGTACGTGGTGACCAATGGCAAGTCCCTGCAAGCCATCCATAGCAAGAGTTGTGGCGATTACGCGTTGTTGTACTTGAAAGCCAAAGCCCGTGGACGCACCTTGCAAGACTTTTTAAATGACTTTTCCGATGTCGATTATGTAAGCAATGACCAAAAAGTAGGTCAACGCATCAAACAGTTAATTGTAGGTCAAGAGAAGATTTGGCACCAAGTGTGTTGTAGCCCCTATCATCAACGTTGTTGTTAATAAAAAGGTGGAAAATGAACCCCAGGTGTGTCATTCTTGTAGTGTCGTCCACCATGCAAACGGGCAAACCGTTTCGTTTTCATACCCCTTCCAGTAGTTTGGTAGTGGGTCCTTCGGGATGTGGTAAAACCTGTGTTTACGGAAAACTCTTGTTAGACAACAAGGACTTGTTTGAAACCCCACCGACCCAAGTGCATTATTGTTATGGCGCGTGGCAAGATCGATTTCAATCCATGCAAGATCAAGGGGTTGTGTTTCACGAAGGGATTCCCAATCATCAAACCTTGGTGCAATGGTTTCCTCAAGGGCAAGGGGTGTTGGTGTTGGATGATTTGATGGACGAAGGGAGCCACGATAAACGCGTGTTGGATTTATTCACCAAATATTCGCATCAACAAAACGTCACGGTGATTTACTTGTGCCAAGACATGTTTCCCGTGGGCAAATATGCCAAAAGCATTTCCCGCAATGCGCATTACATCGTGGCGTTCAAGAACCCGCGAGATCAATTGGGAGTCCGCAACGTGTTGCTTCAATCGTTTCCTACCACTTGGAAAGACCATTTGGAGACCTTTCATCAAGCCACCACGCGTCCTTATGGGTACTTGATGTTGGATTTACACTCCGCGTCGTCTGATCAACAACGCTTGTTGAGTCACCTGTTAAAAGACGAAGGATGGACGCGCACCTATCAAAAGCGTCTATAAATTGAGACCATTGAACGGACCTTCGAAAGAGGGAGCATGGCCGATGATGATGACCGACGTCCTCCACAAGCGTACGACACCGTGTCCCCGGCCGGAGTCGGCACGACCACCACCAATCAAGTGTCGCCAGGGACCGTGCAAGAAATTTTGGACACGGGGGACCAATCGTTGATCGACCAAGCCTTTGATCAAATGGGTGTCGATGACCTGAGCGCCTATTTGGGGTCGCTCCCATCCCCCAGCGCTTTGGGGGCCGTGTTCCCCGCTGGGGTAGGGAGTCAAGCGTCCCGCACCCCTTCGACCGATGGGGCTCGAACCCCCCATCGTGGGAGTCCTCGATTATCGTCGTCAGGCGCTCGATCCCCTCCTAGTTGGGGGAGCGCGCGCTTGTTGGCGGCTGCCGGCGCTGGTGGGGGTGGAAGTGGTGGAAGTGGTGGTAGTGGGGGAAGTGGTCGTCGTAGTACGCCCCGTGGACGACCGGGACGAGGACGAGGACGACGCCCACGACGCCCTCAACCCTCTCCCTCCTTGCCTTGGACGCCCCCCAGTCGCTCACAACAAGCGACACCTCCTCGAACTTTAAACCGAGCGGATTTACAAGATCAAGAACAATTGGCGCAAGGACGGGAAATGGCCAATGTCACCATGACCAATAGCATCGTGACCAGCTATAAACAGGGAGGTCGACCTACCGTGGAAAGCACTTCGTCCCGTTTTTCGTCGTGAAGAGATGACTCAAGAAAAAACCGTCGTGTCTTTATTGAATGGACCAGTGTCTAGACGTCATGGGGTCAAATTCAAACTGGAACTGTTACAACGCATGGATTTGTTGTATGCCTTTTACCACAAACAATGGTGGTGTTATCGAAAAATGTTGAATCATTTCAAGTTTTGCAATGCTTTGTTCAATGGCTTGGCGTTACTCCTGGTAGCCGCGGGCATGATTGCAGGCCCCATTTTGGAAAACAGTACGTTCGTGGCCTGTTTGGCCGCGGCGGGCACGGTGGTTAAAGGATGCAACGATTTAAAAAAATACAGTTTCAAAGTGGCCATGAGTCTGTTTGCGTTTACCACCTATGCCAAAGCCTTGACCAAATTGAAAACCCCTGTGCGGGGTCTTCCCTTGGAGGGACTGGACGGGTTTTTGATCAAGATGCAAACGTTGGATGATACCATCGTGGATTTCACCCCTCCGTTACCCAAAAGGTGCGTGCAAGATTACTACCGTCACTTTGTGTACCAACCCGTGGAGGCGCAATGTTACGTGGACGGATGTCATCGTCCCTTGATGTCGAAAGGGTATTGGACGGAAAAGGATAAAAAGGAGACCCCTCCCAGCCCCACGTTCCTAGATGCCGAACCATGGCCGTCAGAAGAAGAAAAAGAACGAAACGACGACGACGACGACCCCAAAAAGGAAGTGGGTGGTGGCAAGATTTGAAACGCCATACCCGTCAAGGCTATAACGAGTCACGTGATCTCATCAAACAAAACAAAGCCCTTCAGCGTTTGTTGATGAACCGATGAGAGTACGAAGGAAACGACGACGACGACGACCCCGACGTGGTCGTCAACAAGGAGGTTTTTTGAACCTGCTGGTCCCAGCCATGGTGGGATTGGGGAAAGCCGTGGCTCTAGAAACGGACAAACGTATAAAAAGCACAATCCAAAAAGCCAAACAACGTTATCGTCGTCGTCGGTAAAATGAAACGTCTTCGACGTCAATTGCCCTTTTTACGGTCGGTGTTACAAGAAGCCAATCGATTCAAACGTCAAGACCTTTTACAACATGCCAGTGCCGATCAAATCAATACTGTGAGTGAACTGGTCTTGAACCTGTTAAAAAACAACATTCCCGTCACACCTCCCATCATGGCGCGGCTTCGACCCTCTAAAAAGGTGCTACGCGACGTGGGTCGTCGTCAACATTCGGTGAAAACACGTCGTCAGTGGTTGGTCCAGCAAAAAGGTCGAGGGTTGTTTCAAGGTCTCCACAACGTGTTATGTCAATGTGCTCGACCGACCCGCTAACGCTTCCCACGTGGGTGAGTCTTTTACAAGATGCCAATCGGGAAACAGAGAAGTGGAAAGAGGACTGTCATTATTGGAAGCATAAATATCACCTGTTGTATCGGGAGTATATGCATATCTTGAAGTCCTATCTTTGTGAGAGCTGTCGTCACCAGGAAGACGGCGAACTTTGCCCCGACTGTAACCACCCACCACCATGGAAGAGGTGTACATGATTCCACAAAAGGACTTGGATCAACTCATTCAATATTACAAAGGAGAGTTAACGGAAAATGCCTTGTTGAACAAATTAAGCGGCCACGTTAGCCGCCAAAAAAAATGTCTTGTTAGCCGACCCCCAACTCCCTCCAGCCATGGCCAATGCCCAAACCAAACCGTTGAGTCATGAATTAACCAAGTTAACCAAACGCATCCGTCAATTTCCCGGAGGGGTCGGTGTCGGTGCTCCGGGTGGATCCCCAGGAGAGGAAGGCGAGGAAGACGAAGGGGATTTGGTGACGGGGCCCGTGGAACAATGGTTGAAGCGCATGATAAAAGGCAGTCCGTCCACCCCCAAACCCCACATCACGCCTTCCGCGAAGAAAGGCAAAGCGGCCTCCACCAGCCAAATTCCCATCAAGAAAGGAACACCTTCCACCAGTCGAGGCGATATCCGGTCGCGTTTAGAAGCCGTTCGAGAACGTCGCAAGACCTGGGAAAAATATTTAGCGGAAAGTTCTTTGGGCAAAGGCAAAGGCAAAGGCAAAGGCAAAGGCAAAGGCAAAGGGCCTGCTCGTGAAGTGGAACAATTAAAACCCTTGCCCAGGTGGGAAGATTGGGCCCGTGGCAAAAAGTTGAGACGTCGTTTGGATTACGACAGTGACTAGATGAAAACCCGTGTCAAGAAAAGAAAAAGACCCACCCCCGCGAGGAGAAAGGGCCTCAAAAGGAAACGAACCCAAGAAGGAGGGGCTGTGGATCTTCAAAAATGGTTGGCGAAAACTGGGAAGGAATTTCATTGGCCTGGCTATCGGTACATGGGACCCGGGACGCATTTGGCCCGGGACGCATTTGACCCGGGACGCATTTGGCCTGGAACCCGAGTCTCCTTCGGGTTCCAGGGTTTCACAAAACGACTCAAAGTACATCTCCACCGAAGTGGACGGGTCCACAGACGGTTGGGGCAATGTCTTGGACCCCAAGGAGTCTCCTTCGGCCTCGAGCGATTGACAAACGTCATTCAAGTAACTGACAGCAGGGGTGTGCACGTTCACCGAGGGCAATGTTCTATAATCCGTCAATACCACCCGGAGTGTCTTGGACCCCAAGGCTTGGAGTTTCTTTTGAGTTTGTCGTTGGTCCTTGTGAGTTTGTCGTTGTCGTTTGTCGTTTGGCATAATATCGTTGGACAGACGCGCGCCTTTTTTCTGTTTTGTTCCTTTGTCTTGATTTTTTATTTTAAGAGGGGGATACCACCCCATCCCCTTTTTATTTTTTATTTTAACAGAGGGATACCCCCATCCCTTTTTTATTTTCTCAGGGGGATACCCCCCATCCCTCCTTCACGTCACCTACTTGTCATTGGGCAAGGATGATGAAATGATAAGGGGGATACCCCCCATCCCCCCTTCACGTCACCTACTTGTCATTGGGCAAGGATGATGAAATGATAAGGGGGATACCCCCCATCCCCCCTTCACGTCACCTACTTGTCATTGGGCAAGGATGATGAAACAAGCAGGGGAATACCCCCCATCCCTCCCAATCAAGTCACCTACTTGTCATTGGTCCGTCAACCCATCCCACGTGACCCTTTTTTCTCTATAAAAACAGCGACCTACCTCACGTTGTTTTCATCTGCTTTGGACCATGTCCTCCCACCAAGAACCAGACGATCCAGAAGCGGGTCCTAGTGGCCTTTCCGTCGAGGAAACCTTGGCTATGCTAGGTCTGGACATGTCGGACCAAGAAGAAAATTTGTCATGCCATGAACTGATGGAAGATAGTGGCGATGAAGTGTGTAATGAAGTCATGGATCGGTTCGAATGACAACGGGCTTTTCAATCCCAACTCCTTCAACAAAGCGGAGGAGGCCTGGATCCACAAACTCCTGTGGGAACGTTTGACTTTGATCGCCAACCCTTTGTGGATCGACAGAGTAGCCGCATGGGAGTACGCGAACGTCATTTCAATACCCGTTTACGTCAAACGGGGAACTTAATTGACCACTCAAATATTACCCGTGCCCTTCAAGAGGGGTTACGACGGGCCGTGGATCGCGTGTTAACCACCACGCCCAACCTGCACGATCAAGACCGGCTCTATTTTACGCCCAGTTCCAATCGTCTCACCAGCAATTTTCAAGGATAGGGATTACGTGCAGGGGAATGGCGAGAAGGAGGCGCTCGATTGGATGCCCTTCTCGATCGCTTGGCGCAAGCTCTCAATAGCAACGAACAATTTGAAGTGGACGATTCGTTTCAATTGTCCATCACGCAAGTCCATCATGCACCTCGGGGACGTGGACGAAAACGCCAAACCAAACCGGGTCATCAAAGGCTCCAAAAGTTAACGGGCAAGAAAACATCCGTCATCCGTATCCAAAATAACGATGACCTCTGTTGTGTCAGGGCCCTAGTCGTCGCCAAAGCCCGGCTGGACCAACACCCTAAATGGGAGAGTCTTCGAAAAGGGGGCAAACTCCAAAAAGAACTCGCTTAGCTACTCCATCACGAAGCCCACGTTCCATTCCGTCCTTGCGGCTACGAAGCATTGACGACCTACAGTGCCGCTCCTTCCCTCGTCGACTACCAGATCCTGTTGGTGGATGCAGACCATTCCTTCCACATCACCGCGTTTGGCCCCCTCCAAGACAAACAATTGATCCTGCTCCACGAGAAAGGCCTTTACGACGTCATCACCCGTTTGCCGGGGTCTTTCGGGTCCAGTTACGTGTGTGCCCACTGTTGGAGACCCTATAACGATGCAGGACGTCATCGATGTTCCATCAACAACAAAAAAGTCCAATGCCGTACCTGTTGTCAAAAGGAGTGCCCCGATTTCCTTCATGCTTACCCACGGGGTCTCAAAGCCACCCGACGTTGCCAGAACTGTCATCGTGACTTTTTTGGAGATACTTGTTACGAGACCCATTGCACCAAAGACCACACGGGCAAACCCGCGCCCTGCCCTCAGTACACCGTTTGCTTTCGTCGACGTCGATGTCCTACCTGTCTCAAACTGGAAGTGGGGTTCCTAGGTATTCAACGTCATCAGTGCGGGTACCTGGAGTGTCCTTCCTGCCACGAGTACGTGGATGCTCAAACCAACTGTTGTTTCATTCAGAGAGCTCTCATCCCTCAAGAACTCCGAGAGCAGAAAAAGAAACGCAAACGTGGACGTCAAGGAGGTCCTCGCGCCAAACGGGGTGCCGCCGCGGGTCTTCAAACCTTACAAGCCAATGAGATGGAGGAGGAAGACGTGGACGACGAGGAGGAGGAGAGTCCTCCCCTCCACGTGTTTTCTGACATTGAGGCCATGCAGCCCTATGAACAACACGTGCCCAATCTCGTCGTGGCCGAAACCGAAGACGACGATCGACCCGTTCGTTTCCCAGGAGACCACTGTATCCGAGATTTTCTCGAATGGTTGGATACCCTCACGCAGAACGACACGCGTCAAGTCAACGTCCTGGCCCATAATTTCCAGGGGTACGACGGGTACTTTGTCGTCCACCAATACCACAGCGACAACCGCATCGTTGAACAGCTCCGTAACGGCTGCAAACTCTTAGAAGTCAAACACGACCGCCTTCGTTTCATCGATTCACTCAGCTTCTTCCAGATGCCCCTCTCAGCCTTTCCCAAAACGTTTGGGCTGACTGAACTCAAAAAGGGGTACTTCCCTCATCAATTCAACATCCCCGACCACCAAACGTACGTGGGACCCGTCCCGGCCCTCGACTACTACATGCCCGAAACCATGTCCCCCGAAGCAAAGCAAGAATTGGAAACGTGGCATAAAGAGCATCGCGACAAAAACGTGGTGTTTGATTTCCAAAAAGGATTGGTAGCGTACTGCGAATCGGACGTTCGCCTCTTGAAAGAAGGATGCCTGACGTTCAAACGTTTGTTTGAAGCCCAAGCGGGTTTCAATCCCTTTGAACATATCACCATCGCCTCGGCCTGTAACCAGGATCTGCGCATGAACCGTATGATTCCAGACAGTATTGCCAGTGAACCCGTCAACGGATGGCGGAACCGCGTCAACCAATCGCGGGTGGCCCTCGAATGGTTAGCCTGGTGCGATCAGCAACGGCGCCAAGAGATCCTGTCCGTCCTGGAGCGACTCAGCCCTGAAGGTCTGGAAGCTCACCACAGCCTCATGGCCAGGGTCTACCCAGACCGTCCACATCCCAGTCAACACCATTACATTCAACACGCGGGCAATGCAGGCGAGTATCGCATCCCCGCCGCAGGCTTCTTCGTGGATGGCTACTGCCAAGACACCAACACCGTCTACGAATTCCACGGATGTTTCTGGCATGGGTGTCCCCACTGTTATCCCACCCGTCACGAAAAACATGTGCGTCTCTGTGATCGGACCATGCATGATGTGTATGAGAAAACCCAACAAAAAATCAGACTGCTTCAAGCGCTAGGGTACAACGTCCATGAAATGTGGGAATGCGAATGGACCCGCCTCAAGCAAACTTCTCCCGACATCCAAACGTACGTGGATTGCCTTGAATTCGAAGAGCCTCTCAACCCACGTGACGCCTTCTGCGGGGGTCGCACGAACGCTGTCAAACTGTACCATCGCGTGACCCCGGGCCAAAAGATCCATTACATCGACTACACCTCCTTGTACCCTTGGGTGAACAAAACCTGTGTGTACCCCAAGGGACATCCTCACCTCATCTCCCAACCGGGCCACACCGACATCAGCATCTACTTTGGGGTCATCCAATGTCGAGTCCTCCCCCCGCGTGACTTGTACCATCCCGTGCTGGTAAACTCGTCTTTCCTCTTTGTGCTACTTGTGTCAAAGAAGAAATGGTAAAACCTCCTTTGGAGAGATCTGACCGGTGCACCCACTCCAACGAGCAACGCGCCCTGACCGGCACGTGGTGCACCCCCGAATTGCAAAAAGCTTTTGCAATGGGGTACAACATCCAGTACATCTACGAAGTATGGCACTTTGACCAGACCTGTGAAGGGCTCTTCCAAGACTACGTCAACACCTGGTTGAAAATCAAGCAAGAAGCCAGCGGGTGGCCGTCATGGGTGGGGGACGACGAAACCAAACGCCAGCAGTACATCCGCGAGTACTACGAGCACGAGGGCATCCAGTTGGAGTACGATAAGATCGAATACAACCCGGGTCTGCGCACCCTGGCCAAAAAAATGCTGAATTCCATGTGGGGCAAGTTCGGACAACGTCTCAACAAGACCCAAGTCCAAGAATTTGACGACCCCCAAACCTTTCACCGTTTCCTGGATACCGACAGCTTGGACGTGCGTCATGTGTCCGTCATCAACGACTGCATGGTAGAAGTCCACTATCAATATGAAGACGAAGACATCCCCGTGTCACCCAACCTGAACATTTTTCTAGCCTGTTTCACCACGTGTTGGGCCCGTCTCCGTCTCTACGAAGCCCTTCAACTGTTAGAGGAACGAGTGTTGTACTATGACACGGACTCGGTCGTTTACCTGGAAGAGGAGGGTCAACCCAACCCTGTCTTGGGCGATTACCTCGGCGAGTTTACGAGTGAATTGGACCACGACGATTACATTGAAGAATTTGTGTCGGGCGGTCCCAAGAATTATGGGTACAAAACCAAGAACGGGCACGTCGAATGCAAAGTGCCTGGTATCCGACTCAACAGCGAAGGCAAAACCCAATTGAATTATGACGTCATAAGTCAGAACGTCCTCGACGAAATCCAACACCCTCAAAAGGAACCGCGCCAAACGCAAGTCGTCAAAACCTACCAGGTCGTGCGTGACGCCAAAACGTACGATCTCTATACCTATTCTGACTACAAACGTTACCAATTGGTGTACGACAAGAGAGTCATCAATCCCAGTACGTTTCAAACCTACCCTTACGGATACCGATGAGAAATGATGTTTTGGTGCCTTGGAGGCTTGTTGATTTGCACCCGTCTTGAAGAGCTCGTATGGATGGTCTTCGCAGAATGGGACACTGGGTGACCACTCACTACCTTCTTGTTCTTCTGGTTTTGACACCTCTTTCGCCATCTGGAGCCCATGGATTGAATTATGACGCCATGGGATGGACACTGGTGACAGAATTCTTCTTCTTCCTCGAGGGACCTCACGCAAATCACCTCTGACCTTCCTTCCTCCTCTTTGGTCCTCTGGACCCACTTGGTACCATAGCATGCGTCGCAAAGCCGTCTTGAAGAGCTTATGCTATATGGGGATGGTCTTCGCAGAAATGGGACCCTGGTGACCACTCCTCTGAACCCATCTGTCACTGTTACTGTCCTCAGAGGGGTCGTTTATTAAAATGGGACACTGTTGACCACACACTGCTTTTCTTGTTCTTCTTGTTCTGACACTTTCTCTCTGGCCATCTGGATCCGCTTGGACCCCTTCGTGACAGGTTAAAGGTGGTTCTGGCTGATCACGGCAATGGAATTCCACCATCTGGGGGATGATGGATCATGGGCTGTTCTGACACCCTTGGAATCGTATGGAAAGGAACTCATAAAAATGAAATGGAACACATCAAAGGAACTCATAAAAAATGAAATGGAACACAACAAAGGAACTCATAAAAATGAAATGGAACAACAACAACAACAGCATCCCGTCCAAATGGAACAAAACATTGAAATGGAAATAAAATGTGTAAAGGACCAGCATCGGACACTATGGACCACTCCATCCCTTCTTGTTCTGAGTCTAACAGTCTCGGAGCTTCCAGCCTCATTTGCATCCACCTGTCACTGTCACTGTCGCTGTTCTCAGAGCCTCATCACCGATGCAAAACACCTCTTCTTCATTCACCTTCCTCGTTCTGACACCCTTGGATAATGTTCGGGTGGTCCACAAAGTTCCCCGTTCGTCGCCTTCTTGGTTCATCCTCTTCCACCGCGTCAGGGCATGATGGTTCTGCCACCTCTGGAACCACACGCACACAATGGGACACTAATGTTCACCCTCTGCCTTCTTGTTCTTCTTGTTCTGAGTCTGAGACCTCGGACCTTCCATCCTCCACTTTTGTCCTCTGGACCCTCTTCACGGAAAACACTGCATTGGAAGCATGTGTCTCTGTACCAGGTTCAAACACGTTCTCCACGTACTCCATCCTCCCTGTTCTTCAACTGGCGCCGGGACGGTTCCTTCATTGACACGGTTCCTTGGATCCTTCACGGACCCTTCAGGACCTCTTCTTCTTCACCTGGATCCAAGCCCCACGCGGTTCCTGGTTTGGACTTTGGACTCTTAAAAAATGGGACGCGCCGCTGACCCCTTGGGTCCAGGCGCTCACGTTCCCGCTTGTAAAACAAAAGGAAAAAGTCTGGATTAAAAAACCATGTCATATTTTTTTCAAAATGTCGTCTCTTGTCTGATCTGAGCCCGCGATCCTTTTTTCCTCCTGGTCCACGGTTTCCCAAACAAAACCACGTGACCTCCGTCCGCCATGTTGGATGATGTCACTTACCTGAAAATTCCCTTCTAGTGACCTTTGACCCGGTAATTTCAATGACGTCACCGATTATCACACGATACCCAGCCTGCTTTGTGCACCCCTTTTCCATCCACCAATCAGATGCCAGGATTTGAAGTCACGTGACTCTTCTCGACCAATCAGAATTCCCGCCTCCAAACGAGGCCAGATTCCCCCAACGAGCCGACAGTACTACTTATAGCATACATGCACCCATACAGGATTCGCCTTTTTTGCTTTATCTTGTGAGTCTGGAAGCACATCTCTCGCAATAGCAACAGCTTGTAATAACAAATTAATGTCTTACGGATGTAAGAGAATATTTCATGTATAAAGATGCTCGCCGAGAGTAATATAGTTGTCGCGAACTTTTCAAACTCCCTGATAATCTTATTTACGAGCTCTAAATATTTTGAACCAGGTGCTTAAGGTTACCAAAGACCTAAAGTTACGATAAAATGGTTGGCTCTTTAAGTTCGAAGTTCACAAAATCTCCCTCCGGCCGCAAGTTTATTTGTCACTGCTTATTTCAATAAAGGAGGGATGATAAATTGAAACAATAGAGTTCTTCTGTCGAAGGCACTATCGTGTCATAGAATGCCCGAGGAAATTTGATGTTCACAACAAATATTTTAGTTCGAGGGTTTATATGAAGTTTGAACATCAAATTTCTGAGGGAACCTATCACATATAGGGCCTGAGACAGAAGAACTCTATTGTTCTTACTGTACAACGCTAAATTTTTTGCGAAAATTGCCACAGATGGGCACTATTCGCTGATAGGCGCCCGCTGAGGAGAGACACTATCGCGTCGCGTGATCGATTTCGACCAATGGGAGCACGCCAAAATTTAGCGTTATACTATAACGTGTGATAGGTTGCCAGTGGAAATTTGATGTTCACGTTCGAGGGCTTACATGAAGTTTGAACATAAAATTCCCGAGGGAACCTATCACACATAGGACCTGAGACAGAAGAACTCTACTGTTTTTATTGTACAACGCTGAATTTTGAGTGAAAATTGCCAAAACGGGTACTATGCGCTGATAGGCGCCCGCTGAGGAGAGACACTATCGCGTCACGTGATCGATTTCGACCAATGAGAGCACACCAAAATTTAGCCTTGTACTATAAGAGCGATATGCTCCGAATATATTAAACTTAAAAAATTAGATATCCCTATTAAAATGGCTAAAATAGACCAATGCATAAATATGTCTAACGATTTAAAACCTTTGCAAATTGCAGTTGATTAATTCTTGGCTTTTATTTCAATTAACGTATCAGCGGGTTATAAAGTAAGCATTTATTTGCCTTTCAATAAGTGAGTATTTTAGAACAGAATAAACAGGAATACTTCGCATAGGTGACAAAATTACTTCTCTGTCTACCATCTCCTGAACCACTAATTACTGCATTGATTGGAATGATATATGCAACACGTAAATTAGGGATCAGAGAAACAAAGTATCAAGAATTGCAGACGTTGAACCTAATTTTAGTTGAGCCAATAAAGGCGGCAAGTGTATTCTCTTGAGAGCAATTTAGATTTCGTGTACTGAAGGATAATATTTAAAAATATTAATATTTTCCCACTAAAAAACATTAACTTATTCTCTCTCAATTTTAAGTTAACTGCTTTTAAAAACTGACCAGCTTTTGAGAAACCGGGATTGCTTATTTTAGTAGCTTTCTGGCGCTATATACGGTCGAAGCTCCCCTTGCGACCACCCTCGTAAGCGACCAGCTCTAGTTACGACCAGCATTGTAAAATCCCGTTTAAACTGTCACTTTAAAACTCTGAAATTAAAAGCTCTCGTAAGCGACCGCTCCCGTAAGCGACCGCGACCACGACTGGTCTTGTCCTTTGTTGTTAAGCTCTCGTAAGCGACGACTCAGTCAACACTTAAATAACAGCATTCACTTCTTGATCAAATTTAGAGTATACGACTATAAGCGCTAATGGTTCGTTGACCCGGACATTCGCGAATCTACTCTGTGATAGGCATTAATAAATTATTTAATATTATTACTACAATAATGTTACATTTACGGTGAAAACTCAACCCCCCTCTATTGTTTCATCACGTGGTCGCTTACCAGACCCCATTCTCGTAAGTGACCAGCTCTGGTTGCGGCCACTTTTCTGAATTCTCCAGGTGGTCGCTTACGAGAGCTTCGACGGTATTCATACCAGTTTATTAAACGAAATATAAACCATAGAAAACCACAATTATCACTCTCTCAGGAAAGTGCTTGCAATTATTCCAAAGCATTGCCTTGATAGTAATACAAACTGAAATATAGGTTCTATACTTGTTTGGGAAAAATGTCTAAACTCCGTTCTTCAGCCGCTGACTAATGATTCACTAATAATTTAAATATGGTGAGAATTACCAGGTAAACAAAAGGACAATTTAAATATAAAACTTGTGGTGTTCACAAGCATCGATACAAGTTCCTCTGTTTCTTATCATCTACAAGTACGTTAACGGTCTTCAGCGATGAACGAATCGAGGCAAAACGAGGATTTTAGTTTAGTGCCGTCCGACCATTTTAGGATTTCAAACTATCGCTTCCTTTTCACCTGCAACCCTCATGCGATTGTCGTGAGCTCTCAAAAATGCTGGGCAAATTTTCGCAGTAAGAGTCGACAAGTTTTAAATTCTCCCACTTCTTTGGCCTGCAACAGCTTTCTCTCGTGGGCTCTGAAATAATTTGAGTCTGCTAAAGTTGCCATTAGAATCTACAAGAGTTCAAGTTCTTGCTTTCCGGACACACCTGCAACTCTTATAAGCTTTAGACGACATACTGTGATGTGCTGATGTGTGAAGTTTCATAAGAGTCGTTGAGAGTTGACACTCTCGCTGTCTTTTGGCCTGAGACTATCATAAGCTCTTTGCAACTCTTGTGCGCTCTCAAATAATAAAAAAAACTGCTCAGATTTCTTGAAAAATTGATGGGAGTTCAAACTGTCACATCATTTTAAATTACAGCCAATTACTCTCATGCGTTGCGGCTGAAATCAGAAAATTCAAAGATTCAAATGAAAACTACTGAGCGGTACTTTTCTTGGGAGGGGGGGGGGGTTCAATTAAAAGCTACTGAGCAGTACTCTCCTGAGGTGCTGTTGTTATTCTGTACAAAATGGTTCTAACTCTTGCTTCCTCTAGCTTTCTCTATTTAGGTTTTAATCCATGTAGTGAGTATGGCGCGGGTATGATGCGGACTGTGCTTTCCTTTCCAATTTTGAGCAGTGTGGGTTGTGGAAGACCCTCATTCAAGGGCATTTAAGGCAGTTTTTAAAGACAGTCTTAAGCTCCTTGTGCAAACTGCCATAAATAAGAGGATTCAACGCGCTATTAACTATAGGGAAGATACTAGCGATGGTAAAAATATACAAGGTGTATTTCTGTTTTGACAAGTCACCATAAGTGAGCCAGAAGAAGACAACATGTTGAGGAAGCATGGACATTGCATAAAGGATCACCAAACATATTAACACCTTTGACATGTTACTCTCTTGCCTCCGTCGCTGCCTTATACTAGCGTTCAAAACGTTAGGACGTGAGTCAGTATCAGTCTTGGACGCACTTGGTAATACGCGTGCGCGGCTTTGCTTTACTTTTATAACTGTTGCAGTGGACAGAGATACAATTACCACAAGTGGAACAGCGTATTGAATGAGGAAAACAAAAACCCAGTACACCTCCTTATATGGCTTGTCAATTGGCCACGCCTCATGACAGTCCGACGCGCATGTGAAAGGGGTTTGATACTGCTTTGTAGCGAAATAGCGCAATACACAACAAGGAACCCACAGCAGAAGACAGGCAGGTTGGTAGGACAGTGTAGGTAAGTTTACAAACCGCACTCCCCATCTCCCAGCTGTAGTTGTTCTCGAGCGAAGAGAATTGCGTTGGAGTGTAAAGCGCTACGAAAATGAAGTCCGCAGCTGCAAGGTTTAAGACCAGAAGATTTGTTGTTGTTCGTAGCCTTTGTTTGACAGCGATGACAAAGCAAACAGCACCGTTACCAAATATACCGAGAAGAAAAAGCGCTGAACAGAGCAGACGAAAAATCCACTTCATAGTCGGAGTGGTAAGGTCACTCCACGTGTCAGGTGTTGATGAGTTAGAATTATTGACGTCCATGTTCTCCTTCAGGATACTTGAGCGCTTAGACCTTTCCTCCCAGGATCAAATTAAGTCGTGTAATGTTGTTTCTATTCGGTGGATGAAATCTTAAGATAAGAACATTCAAAGGAAAGTTATTAACCCGTTTTTTGCTTGTTGTACCCCAGTCGCGAAAGTGTTTCTTTCTTCTCAAAAGAAATTGAGCCGTAAAGTAGCGACTACGAGTCTTGAAGCGACGAGAGAGGAGTTGATTGGGGTAGCTTGGTCAGCTGCAGGCAAATTCACCCAAAAGTCGCCGCTTCGTGTCTCAATTTAGTTTGAAGAGGTAAAAAGAAAAGTTTCAGGGCCAGATCAGGTTGAAGCCGCGACCTTTGAGTCTGTGGGTGAACGAGATAAGGTCATCATTGACTGATAAGAGCAAAATAAGAATACGTTCTTGTCGTATATTCCGAAGTAGTGTTCATTGGTAGAGTATTACCTAGTATATTTCGCTGTACAATGAAGCTCTAAAGTTTTATTTCTAAGAATGAAATCCTAATTTGTGATCAGCACTTTCTGGCAGTGCTTTTTGTTACACTGTAAAAGGTGGTTGTAACGTTTGCGTCTGTGGATTAAATCCGAAAATACGACCATTCAATTGGAAGCTACCGAGTAGTCTCTCCTGCAGTGTTTTTATCATACTGTACAAGGTGGCTGAAACTTTTTCAGTGGACGAAATCCGAAACCGTGACCATTCACTTAAAACATACGGGGCAATATTTTTTTCCCGTGGCACTCTGCACGCAGTTTGCTTTCTTGCCTTTGGCCACATTTGCTAGGAATGATAATACTAAGATACAAACTTGATCTGCAAGTGAGTAAACATCTTAACTTTGTAAACGAGGGCTCGTAACTGTATTGAGTCCTTTATGATCAAAAAACAATTATTCTTTTTCTCACTCTTCTTGAAATTTGAATAGATGGTCAGTTTCAGTTACCAAAGCCCGATAAAAGATGACTCTCAGCACCCCCTCAATTTTTAATTTTCGCAGAGCTCGATCGATTCACCCTGCGAAAGAAGGAGAGCTGCTCCTAAGCAAATGGCAAACTCTCCCATGCGGGTTTAAAATATGTTAAGATGGGTGTCCTGACCAAGACCTCTCAAAATTCTGCAAGGATTTTGCATAAACGCTTGATTTGGTCCCGAAATGTATTTTGAATGCTTTTTGTCTAGTAAAAATTTCCCTCACACTAGCACTGAACTATTGACAAAACTTACAGCACAAAATAAACTTGTCGTCTTCTCAACTGGCAAACGTGTAATGAAGACACTGTACTATCGTTCTGAAGTCGCTGCAAAGAGGTCTAATCCTCCTCCTCCAGAAAGAAATATCGACAAGGTAGTTTTTGCTAGTAGAATATTACCAGATGCAATTAAAACCCCACCTCGCTCCAAGCATTTTCTTTTATGTACATAGCATATTATTCAACGTAAAATCCTTGTTTTAAGAGAAAACAATCGCAAATTGTCCTGTGAATTTGACGAAGCTTCGAGAAGCGGGAAGGAGAAGAGAAAATGCTGTCTGCGGCAACCTTATCGAAAACCTAAAATAAACAAGGCCGTTGGAAGTTTGAACAGGTGCATTCATTTTATGTTAGCTTGGTTTTGCCTGCTTATTAAAATAGATGTCAATTCATTGGTTTTCCATTTTCACTAAAATTGAGCTTTCTGCGATGTGCGTTGTTCTCGGCTAGATCTCTCGCAACATATGCCTTACAGGCTTAAGAAAATACACCATGTATAAACGTACTCGCTGAGCGTAATATACTTCACACGAACTTTGCTAAAGCTTTTGATAATGTTGTTCATGAGCAGGTGTTTCAGGTTGTTAAAGACCTAAAGTTATTTACGATAAAATAGATGGCTTTTTTAGTTCGAAGTTGTCGAATGCTGGCTTATGCCGCCAGTTAATCTGTCACTGATTATCTCAATAATGGAGTGGTGATAATATATTGCCTGATATGAGCCGATATGATACTAAAATGGCTAAAATATACCACAGGGTAAACTTACGGTAGCTACAGTAGCTGTCTGGCAGAAAAACCGTTAGCAAATTGCTGCTGACGTATTCATGCCTCAAAAAAAGTACCGAGGGTCAAAACAAAATACTTAATGGGTATAGTTCGAATAAATGACCAAATAACGTCTCTCCCTACCGTCACATGAACCACTAATCATTGCGAGAATTGTACTGATATATCACCTCATATGCAACACAAATTCAGGATCAGGGAAACAAAATAACACGGAAGCACATTTGTTATCTCATTGTACTTGAACCAATAAAGTCGACACGCGTCGCGTATTACTGCATATATCTTTCTTGCTTTAATACTGGAATCTTTCTTTGATGCGATTCACGGTAGATAGAATCAATATACCCCGAATTTTTCGGTTGTTTTATTCGTAATCATATTTGCGTGGTATTTAAAAGGTGGATTTTTTTACGATTTAGAGAAAGTTGTTCCATTATTCACAAGCATTAGGCTGAATGTAATGGCAACAGAAAATGGATTCTGATTGGTTTGTTTGGAAAATTGCCAAAACTCCTTTTCCAGCCGCCATCTAATTATTAACTGATAATTTTAATATCGTTAGAATTACCATAGCAACAAAACGAGAAATTTAAATCAATTGTGGTGTTCCACAAGCATCGATCACAAGTTCCTTTGTTTCTTATAATCTGCAAGGACGTTAATGATTTTCCGAGCTGAACGAAGCGAGGCAAAACGAGGATTTTGTCTTAGTGCAAAGTCTCCTTAGACCATTTTGTTAAGACCAGGCCAAGCGAGAACGAGAGTTGACGGGAGTTCAAATTATCGCTTCGTTTTCACCCGCAAGACTCGTGTCCGCCCGTAAGAGGCATTTTTCGCTTTTTAGCCGCGTAAAAATTGGGGCGAGCGCAACAGATTGGAACTGATCGGGGAGGGGGGGGGGAGGTCAAAGAGTTAAAGGTTGGGCCAATTTTCGTAGCAAGAATCGACAAGTTCAAATTTTCGCACTTGTTTGGTCGACAGCAGCTTTCTCCCGTGCTCTTTCAAACAACTTGAATTTGCTAAAATTGTCATTAGAATCTCCGGTTACGCCTGCAACTGTTAAGCGACCTTGTCGACACACTGTCACTGTCGCTTGGCCTGAAGCTCGCTGCAACTCTCGTGCGATCTCAAGTATCCTGAATCAGCACAAATTGTGTTTTCGCAATTGTGTGGCTTCAGCCCACTTGACAATGACCATGATGTTTGTTGGTCGGCTCGTTTTTCAGCTTCCTCTTTTGATACACGACTCCCGTACTGGCTAGTATTTGGTGTAAGACTACGTATATTGTCCCGAGCCAAACCCATACTGTACACAAACGCTATGAGTGGCTCGGGACAATATACGTAGTCTTACACTAAGTATTGCTCAAGTAATATATCCCTCATTAGTAAATTAGCGGTGCGTCGTCTGAGCTCGGGAGTTTCAGTCAATCCATAGGTTATGGTCTCCTTCACAGCCTACAGAACCTCCCTGTTTTGAACCCTAACCGGAGAAATTAATATTTTTCTTTACCTACTTTATTTCCTGTTTTAATTTTGAATGGTCTACAACTACTTCCTTGAGCAATAACACCTTTTGGTAATTCGTCGTATTACAGTTGACCTTCACTATCTAAAACACCCAAGGAAAAGTAAAATTGTTCGATATAGCGGGAGTTCGAGATAGCTAGTACCTTCACAGCGGTCAAACGCACGACGCGTGCGCAGTTCCCGCCATAATTTTACAGGAAACATGCAGAGAGATGTCGAAAGTTTCACTTTAAACACCAAAACTTAACGCCGTTTCTGAAAACTTAAGTTTTTTACGTTATGTGTTCAAAATGAAGTAACTGTCATCTACAAGTTTTGTTGGCGCGAAATTCGGTTTGCTGGGACATTTTCAGTATAGTTTTCATACGAAATTCGTCCTCGTATTCAAACTTCAAGGCTCTGAAAGACCGGAAGTGACGTAGCTTTTTGCGTTTGACCGCTGTGAAGCCAGTGTGGATCATATCCTAGGGACACAGTTTCAGTTCGAGATGGCGGTGGATTCGAGATATCCAAGGTTGCAGATGGTGGGGTTCCACGTCTACTGAACGATAAAGTCGAATCGTAGTTTAAAACCACACAAGCACGCCTTAGCATACCTATTTCTTGAGATTTATATATTATTGTCTTACTTTTCTTGATTAAGTCTTTATTTTATTCTGACTAGTGATGTTAGTTAATGAAACGGTCATAACTTCACCTGCATCATGCTACAAACTTGAGCCAGTATTCACATAACGACAGCCCCTCCACAAATAAAGGGGGACCGTTGAAGGAAATATCATTGGCTTGAATCGTCAACAACTTGAGAACATTTAAAATTTTATTAAACACATTTTTGTATCCTAAGGTATCGCGGGGATATTCAAATTTTTATCTGAATCTTCCAACAAAACTTTATTCTATTTTTTGGCATATACCCTCAATAAAAATCGGCCGCCTGGGCCAGGAAAGACAAACTTTATTCTCTTTTTTAACGATTAAGAACCAGATCGGAAACGAATACTTACGTAACTATTTAAGAACAGCTGTCTTGGTCCTTTGCAATCTCGTTTCCAGAGGCCGCATTCCTTTTGGTCAGCAAAAAGAATATGTTTAGTTCCCGCTAACCTTAAACGCGGCGGACAAGTTTGTGTCCTTTGCTAAAATTTGACAAAAAAACGTAATGCGCATTCTCCTAACGTCACCGTAATTACTCGTTACCGTGGTTTTTTTTCGCTCTTGAATATAATCAAGAATTGTTCCTACCTAAATTTAGAAGTAAAATAAATCCAGCCGCTTGAAAACACAAAGAAAATATCCTAACCATCCAAGTCACGCTTCTGTTGTTTTTGAATATTGGAAAATCCATTGAAGATTATGGCCGTCCCCAGTTTTGAAAAGCCTTCTCAGCACCGCTGGCCAACTTAAGAGTTTTTCAGCACTACCTCAAAAAAAGTCAGAGATGACTTCGAGCATGTTCACATCTTTTCTACAAGGACACAGATGTGCCCGTCCTTAATTCTGGATCTTGCTCGACAAAGGTTGTTCTGATTCGTTGTTTTGACAGCAGCTGAGCCTTGTTAATTTCTGTCGGCCAGACCGTGTGTTGCACCACCATGATCACACACCTTTGAGAGAAGAAATGGGAAATTATCATTTCCAAAATTACTTCACCGCAATAAAAACAGTAAAAGGTCACAATAATCAACCAGCTTTGGTACTACCGTTAAACATACGATCCAAAGAAAGAGAGGCACGTAAAAGCATGTAAAAGTAATAGTCAATGGGCACGGTCGAACTCAGTCGTCGGTTCAGTGCTACTATTGTAAACTAAACCTCTCCGGGTATTTATATCACAACAAAATTTAAATGCGAAAGGAGAAACATA
The DNA here is from genome assembly GCA_964030785.1 of Siderastrea siderea. Classification (NCBI taxonomy): domain Eukaryota; kingdom Metazoa; phylum Cnidaria; class Anthozoa; order Scleractinia; family Rhizangiidae; genus Siderastrea; species Siderastrea siderea. The sequence goes on from OZ034972.1 coordinate 22,008,747, forward strand.
CGAACAATAAAGAAAATACATTTTATGTCCAGTGTTAGCTCCTTGGATGATGCCGTAGATCTTTTAACCACAGTGTAAATCACGTTCGGTACCATGGTTAAGAAGTGTAACATTGAAGCAACCACCAGCTGAAGTAAAACTGAAGAAACAATGAAATGTGACCGCAACAACACGCACCGACGAACCATGCTACCTTTGAATTTGGATCATCATCCGAGTAACAAACACTGAATTTAAACGTTGAAAGTCGCGGGTCGCATACAATTATCGTGCTTCTTTCTTTTTTAAATTTTTTTTTTTGACGATGTTTAATCAGTACACTGAACTAACACTGAGTATTGACCACAGCCAATATCACCCAAATTACGACAAGGCAATTAATATGGAGACACAAACAAACAAACAAACTCTATACCTCGGAAAAAGAGCCAGTACTGTACTTAGTGCGCAGACAGACCAGAATTCTGAAGTTGCCATGGTTACAAGAGGTACGTAGTACATATCCCAAAAGATATTCCCAAGAACGCCATAAACGGCAAACCACAAGAAGGAAATGATAATGCTGCCCCATAGACACAGATGATGGATAAAAGTCTGCAGAGAAAGGAACAAAACTAGGATCAATTTGAGTTATAATTTTTGAGACAGGGTACATTTTTCGTTAATTTAAGTTGCGTTTATTTCAAATCCCTTAATTAACACAAGCATTAATTTCCTATAATAAGGTAATTCACTTTTCAGCACAAGAGTTTGGCGAATTCTTCCCTTGTTTATCCTTAGATTATAGCTTGTTTCAGAGATAAACATAAAACAGTTTCTGATCAGTAAATTTCAAACTTTTCTTTGCAATTACAGTGGGCATCTTAAATGTAGTTCTTTATTCGGCTCTCTTTTTGCTGCCATTCATTTGCTCTTTAGCCTTAACACACTAAATCCCCCTCCCAACAGCATAGCAGTCGCACGTCCTTTTCACTTACCCATTGCGCTGTTACAAGTGCCAGATATAGATTAGCAACAATTACTGAACTCTGATGAAGTGTTACTCCAACCATTCGCAGATCTGCTGCAGTTCCATTGTAAACCTTAACGACAAAAGAAAGGATAAACGGTTTTCTCATAACTAATAAGATTAAAAAATCGAAATGACTGTATGTGATTAGCCCGGTCAATTTTTAACGCTAATACTAAGTCAATACTAGATGGGTTTCTAAAGAAACAGTCGTGGCAGGTCGATTGAAAGTACAAACCGTTAAAACTTGGTAGCGTTAGCCCTTCATTAGAGACAATCACTTTGGCCTACGTTCATACCATCTCAATCAGAGTTAGGTCAAAAACAACATAGGTTTGTGACAAGCAAATGCGTGTGACCCGTTAACAATCACACAATTAAATTATACAGAAAAAAACGTACACGATCACTCATCACCAGCGACATATTTATCGTACCAATAACTTATTAGACAAATGACTTTTCTTTCACAAGTGAAATTTTCTCATTCTCGTCCCACATGAATGGCCTTGGATAAAACAATTTTTACTCCGTTATATTTTCGTTAATACTACTTATCGCCCAAACAAACCTCGCAAGGGTGCATTTTCCATGAGCCTACCTTATTTACTTACGAACCGGAGGAAACATTTCACTTACCCAGAAAGCGACAAAAAACACCACCAAACTTTCATACAAGGCATCTAAAATGGTCAACCAAAACCACTTTCTTGAGTACAACTGGGACATAAAAGACAAAATTTCAAATCATCACGAGCGAACGTAAGAACACAGATAGCGACAAACAATCACAAAGTCACCCACCTTGCTGTTTTGTCCTGATTTGTAGAGATCAGGTTTTGCAGTCAGTATTGGATCAGGGACATCTTTGTCCAGTATTCCACAGATGACTGGGGGTACAGCCGTGAAGATAAGGTTGAAGAAAATCAGAGATAAGTCATCAATAGCGTTCGAGCCAGAGAATCCATTGTAGAGTTGGAACCAGAAAAGAACCAAAACAAACATCTGAAATACAAGAGACAAAATACGGGGTAAAAAGAGAGTACAATCGTCACTTCTGCCACGGGCAATTCCAAAAAACGAAGTGACCGAAGCTTCTGACTTGGTCTCGAGGAGACAAACGTTCACGTATTTGTAGACTCTACGTACTCTAACAAACACGGACACTCAAAGGTCTGTCCCAGGGCGGGAAAAGGTTGGGCGATGAAACGAGCGCGTCAGAGCAAAAAGGTGTGATGCAGTGGACTGGGATCAAATTCGGTGCTATTCGGTGCTAGATCTAGGTTGCTTCCTTTGGGTTTCCTCCATATAAATCCTGGTAATCTATGAAGTTCCCGAAAAACGCCGACTTTGGTTTATCTTTTCTTTGTCTTATCCGCCTTGATCGATGCTAAAAAACTGCCGAAAGACTGTCTCAAAACAAGCGGAGTAAAGTAAAAAGATGGAAAATGGCGTTTGGATGACGCGTGGCATGACGCGTAGTTATAATGTGTGCAGCTCATGCAAGGTTAATCAGGACACCCTGGTTAATTAATTAAATCAACATCAACATCAACACCGCGCTTCTTCTTCTTTTTTCCCTAAACCTCTCCTATGCTTGTCTGCTTCTTTAGGAACTACAAATAGAATTGCTCCTCAGTTTAAACGGTTTTCTTTGCTATGTTTCTGTGAGATAAAGGGAGGAGAAATCTTTAAACTTAATTTCACTTTTAATTTGTTTACATACAGTTGACGACGTTGCGACGAATCATCGCCATGGCGCGTTGCAAGGAGGCAAAGTTTAAAGTTGCAAAACGCCACTATCTCCAAATATCTCCAGCTAATTTTTTATTACGTTATGTAAAATTTATCGACCTTTAAAATATGCAAGATTTAGGGTGGAGTAATTTGGAGCTTTTGTAAAAGAGACGATAAAAGACAACCATGTCATGTTTTGCAGCAAGAGCAAGCATTCGGCACCCTCAAATTGAACTCATTTTTAGCCAACTTACTGTGAAGAAGATTGACTAATATGCACGCAGACATAAACATTTTAAGCTGTGAGCCAGGACTGTGAAAAAACGTTTTCATCATAGCGCACGGCTGGCTGAAAAATAAAGAAAGAAAATGAGATTTCCGGTTTGTTGAAAGGTAAATTTTGCCGGCTACCAAACGCACCGGAAGCGCGGAAAGAGCGCTCGTGCCAGTCCTTCTCCGCATCACACATCGCTTGAAGAGCGGACTGCTCGTTTCATCGCCCAACCTTTTCCCGCCCTGGTCTGTCCCTTACACGCCCGTATTGAGACAAAAGACGTCAATAGGGGCCACGTACACACAACCACGCAATTTACCGGCGGTTTTTCTACAACATTTTGGAAGAGGATAAATATGAGCCAGTCGTGATTTGTTAGGTGAGATTTTAGCAGTTTTTTTTTTCTTCTTTTCAGCACCACTCGTTTGTTTTCAGTTTTAGCTATAGTTTGTCTCCTGCCCTAGGGAAAATTAAAACCGCTTTGTGGCTTTGATTAAAACATAAAACGGGGTTGTGGTCTCAAAAAAAAAACAGTCCTTTGAAGACGTTGCTAGCACTCCTGAAGGTAATCAAAGCCCTTACGCCTCAACCAAACGGATTCATCATTTCCAGACGCAGTGAATTTTGGCAATTAAAAATGCCAAGAGTGTGACTGCGCTTTTACTCTGTCTTCCGTCAAAGAAGTTGGCTCTGTTGCTACTCCGGAAATCCCTTCAAAATCTCTTTCGTACACAAAAATAACCAAGTTTGCTGCCAAGGCGACAGAGACTTACCGCATTTTTAAAGAAGAAATACAAGAACATCTTGGTGATACGATCGTAACACCAGTGGCCATGGACCAATAAGAGGCGAGCTAAGAATTTAAACCGACCAATGGCGAAGTCGCTAGCCATAACAGCTTGCATGCCCTCCTGCCCTGAGATACCAATCCCTACATCAGCCATTTGAATCATGCTTACGTCATTAGCACCATCACCAATGGCTAGAGTCATGGTTTTCAGACCATTTCTGACGAGCTGAACAACTGCAGACTGAAAGATTTAAACCCGGTTAGTTGCAGACGCAATAATTAAGAATGATTTGAAGAGAGGAAGTCGCATATTGAAAGCAAATAGGGACCTTAAGCAAACGCGACGGCGACGAGAACGTTATACATGCGAGAACGAGAACCTTAAACATGCTTCATACAGTTGGGTACATTTCTTTCGCGTTCTGTGTACAACTACAATGTGAAATAACCAACTTCAAAGTTTTGTGTAGAACGTGAACAAACGAGGGTGAATTCTCGTTTTTCTCCCTGAACTGTAACGCCGTCCTTACAAATTCAACTCCTGGATAGTTTGGCTAAATTAGACAGATTAAGAGTTATAATAATCGCGAACAAGTTTTAAAGATGGCGAAGTCATTTTAAACTGACGTTTTCCTTCGCGTTGTCGTCGTAGTTGCTTAAGCTCCCTAATGACTGAGGTGGGCGCACGTGAATAATGCGTATAGCAAAATGGATTAAAACAGAATAGAAAATATCCGGCCGCAATTCCCCATCGGCAAGGTAAACGTTTTGATCTACCCGAAAATAGAAACCCAGAAGAGGGCTGATAAAACCGAATATGATGATACTTTTTACTTCCGATACCTTGTCGTATCAGTGCTTCTCTATCGTGCAGAGTAAAGGCCACCTGTTTGTTAGATCTATGTTGTGCGCCGTCAAAACAGGGTTTACAGTAAAGGACTCAAAAGAATCCGGGTTGACCAGTTAAAATTCGGTTTAGACTACGCCGTTTTCTTGAAATACCTATAAACGTCGTTTCAATAAAAGGCCCTAGATGTTTACTGTTGTTTTTCTTTTGTTTTTGAGATACGTGAATGCATTTTTTTTAAAAAGGCTGCGTAATTACCATCAAGTAGCCACTGCAATGTGGAATTAAGAACCTTGTAAAAGAAGAAAAGAGACAAAAGAGCGAACCGTTCGTGAAAAAAACGCCCTTAAAATGCAGTTGTACATAAAAATTACTTGTAATTCCGTAACTCCATAAATGTTACGCGTAATTCCATTACTCTTTTTGTTCCCCATACTCTGAACATTTCAAAGGTACCTCCAAACTAACCTTTTGTAATGGAGTAGCTCTGCAGCATAGAACAACCTGACACCGCTTCGCTAAATCCAAGAACTTCACGTTCAACGGTTCTTCTAAAGCATGCATCAGTGTCCGTCCGTCAATCACTAGTCCCAATGGCTGTCTGTCAGTTCCTGAGGAGCTTATATGCCCTGATACAGTGTTTGAGGAATTGTCGCTGCAGATACTAACAATTTCAGACTCGAAGTGATCTAGCCAAGACGTGAGCTGATCAGTGCATTCAGTCTGCGTACAGAAAAAAAAGGACTCACGAGTTACATCTACTTTTTGCAGCATAATACACAAGTAGAGCTCCACAGGACAGTACTGCTCAAAAGTTACCATTTGAATGGTTGAAATTAAAGAGGCTACGTCACGTTAAAACTGGCCCATTTTTTTAAGGTTGCAATCCATTTTCCATCAGAGCCATCTGCAACCAAGCACACTTATTTATAGTTTTAGAATACCCGTAAAAGAGTAATTTTATACAAAACTGAACCATTATTTAGAACCATTATTTAGAGTTTTACTCTCAATACGGTGTAGCGTCAAAAACTTGTAAAGTCAACCAAAACTATTTGTTTGGTTTACTTTGACTCTAACTTGTCTTTAACCTTTTAATAAAATTAATACTAAAATTCGGTGATATAACCTTGCCCAGCAGCTTTCATTTGAATGGTCCCATTTTAGGACTTCCTCGGATTCAAAAGTTAGAAATGTTTACTACCAACCGAGGCGTGACTTTGGAAGTAAGTGCTTGGTGCTTTATACATGATCCACTTGCTGAAGACAACCTCAGAAATACAAGACTTACCTTGGATTTTGCGTTGAGTATCACTTTCTGCATATTATTGTCCAGAAGTCTGCAGGAATACGCCACGTTGATCGCAGTTTCCTGAAGAAAGATGTAAATCGACTGCATTATGCACTGGCCAAATGACTGAGTGCTCTTCATGTTAATGAACGTACGCCCGGAACAAAATCAGTGATTGGCAAGAGTTCCTACCTGCTTGTCACCTGTGAGCACCCAAACTTTAAGGCCCCCCTCGCGTAACCTAGCTATGGTCTCAGGGACACCATCTTGCAAACGGTCCTCAATGCCAGTGGCTCCAAGGAGCTCCATGTTACACTCCAGTTTATGGGCTGAGTTATGGAGAAGCCTTTCTCTATCGTGAAGTGCTGTTTCAGCGTGCCTGTGCTGTTCTAGCCACTCTTCGTAGTCTCCAGCTGATAAATCCTGAACAAACAGAAGGACCGTAATTATTTCCAATGCTACTGCATTCACGTAGTACAAAATCCATGTTTAAAATGTAAGACCGAACGTGTGTTATCAGTCACTTTACGATTTCACCCAAACCACTCCATCCATGAAGAAATGACACAAGGACCCGCAGATTACACCACTGGGGAGTATGTCCCATGCTCTTCTCGAACAGTGACATGGGTTCTTGAACGTCTTCCACTATTTAGGTATGATAAGGTGTAGACGACAACGCCACGGGCTGTAAGTCACCACCAAATGATCTCAATAACCGCATTGGAAAAAATAGCAAATTCTAAGACTATCAGCCAGCACGGTTGAATCTTACTGACGAACAAGCCACGTAAATTACCATCTCCCATTTGAATAGCGTTTCAAATCAGATTTATACGGTGGCCCACAACCGTCACATCAAAACTAAATGCTCACATCAAATTCAAATCACTCACAGCAAATTCAAATCACTCACAGCAAATTCAAATCACTCACAGCAAATTCAAATCACTCACAGCAAATTCAAATCACTCACAGCAAATTAAAAATCACTCACAGCAAATTCAAATTGCTCGCAGCAAATTACAAATCCACCACAGCAAATTGCAAATCGTTCACATCAAATACAAATCGTTCACATCAAATACAAATCGCTCACAGCAAGTACAAATAAGGTCAGTGTAAAACGAGGACTGCGGACTGCGGACCGCGGACCAGAGGAGAGAGCAGACTGAGGGTAAAATGCAGACTGCAGACTATGGGTAAAATTCAGAATGGAGACTGCAGACTAGGGGTAAGATGCAGAATGAAGTCTGCAGACTACAGACCAGGGGGATAATGAGAGAAAAGACAGCCGGCAATACGTCTGCGCTAGTAGAAGTTCGTAGAAATCCATTAAAATCTGGTGCAAATGTTTGCATTTTTTTTCGTGTTCTGATAGGAAAGTTTGTTTACTAATTGAGAAGTAGAATAGTTTTTCCACCAGTGATTCTCCGGAATACGTTGTTCATAAAAGAGTTTTGCTTCAACTCCAAACCGTAGATTGGTCCACTACGTAAAACAACCTGTGTGTAACAAGCGAATAAACTCGGACGGGAGTAAATGTAGAGCTAGATCGGAACCTGTAGTGTTACAAAAGATCGCTTTCCTACGAATGAACTTCATTTGCGAACTAGCTGAGGTAAAAGTCAAACTCCGCTGGATACATATAGTTCCCGGGGGGTCATACCCTGGGTACCAGAGGTTTTTATTCTCGCTAACGTTGGGAGAAATCGGCCCAAGGCCGACGCAACGAGCAGCTTGCCGCGAGAAAAAACCTCTGAGCCAGAGCGCTTTGATTTACTGTTCTCGTTGAAAATTGATCTTTTTTTATCCTGTTACGTTTAAAGCAATCACAGCGCATGACTCGTGCGGGTCACATTGGAGAACATAAGCTGCAACCGGAAACCGCGCAAGAAAAGCTTCTGGCACCCAGGGTAGGGCGGTCACCCATCCAAGTACTAATTCCGTTGAGAGAATGTTTTCATTATGGTAGACGTTTCACTCCATTATCTTTGATGTGACAGTTGTGGGCCACCGTAGATTTACTTTTTGTTGTTCATTCCAAATATTTTGTAATGGTTTATTTTACTACCCAGTAGCAGAGAACACACCCGCAGCTGTATCCTCAGGCCAAACACGACCAGTAATACCAAAGCATGTAACAACAGGAACATTTGCCGCACGAAGCGTTCCGGCTCATTTATCACCTTTCAACAACGTTCATCAATGGCACAGTGTGTAAATGCTAAAAATTTAGTTGAATAGCAAACCCTATATTTAATAGTGTATATTATTATAGTATTACTATAGTAGTGTTAATTGTTTTAAATCGTGTATTTTATCCCTGTAATTTAGTTTTTTGAACTGCAATGGTGATGAATAAACAGTTATATATTTATTTATTTTTTTATAACGGAACACTTACCCTTCTTGCCATACATAACGTTCTCAGCCCATCCCTGGCATAAAGATCCAAATGACTGGCGGTTTCCTCCACTAAAGAGCCCCTGCTGTTACGCCTAGCACCCCCTGCTCCTTCACCAGCATCAACGTCATCAGCCATGAACTGCTGACTGGTTCGCTCCAGCTTTGGTAACACGGCCGAGTCAGCTCCCTTACAGTACATTACAATACTACTATCATCCTCACGACGGACGACAATTGACATCCGCTTACGTGACGAATCAAACGGAAGAATGTGAAGCAGTTCATAACTCACTTCACCTTCTCCAGGAATGTACAAGGTCACTTTATCGGGGCTGCGCGATAGAAGTTTATATCCGTATAAACTAGCTGCTTTTACAAGCGCTGCTTCATCAGGCGATTCTGCTTCGTAAACAATTTTCGTACTTGTCACACTGGATTCACCCACCTCCGCAGATTCTATCAAAGACGAACAACTTTTTGGTCTCTTTGATATACTCTCGAGGGATGGTTTTACTGGTGTTGCCGAAACACCCAAATTATCTGCACAGCCTGGAATACCGTCCCTGGACCCAGCACGCATAGATCCATAGTCGGGACTTAGATGATTGTTGAGAGTACCGTACTCTCCTAAATCTAAAGGAGCGTGATGATAGTCTGGCCTGCTTGGTAAATCTGTTTCATCTGTTCTTGAATTTCTATTGTTTTCTGTGCCTGAAGACTTTCTTGATACAACCACAGTATTGCATATGGCTAATAGTATGAAGAATTCTTTGAGATAAGAGCTTTCTGGTCCACAGTGGTAACCTGTTTGACTGTTTGAGTCTATTAGAGTTGCAAGTCCTTTGTCCCAATAAATTTGATCACCCTGCAAAGAAGGAAAAGACAAACAAAGGCAACATCATTTTCAGCCAGAGTGTTACTGAATAAAATTCATAAACCCATTTAACAAATATGACATTGCTCTGTGGGCGAACACTTTGAAGCAAAGCATTGTGTGTAAAGCCTGAAACTGACAGTCGAGACATCTCATGCAACATCGTGCAACATTGGTCCATGTTGTTATAATGTCTTGATACAACTTGGTACATGTGGCAATGTGCGACACCTCACAACATCTCGCAGCAGGATGGTCAGACGCAACGTATTACGTGATGTCGTTTGAAATATTGTGTCTAAGTGAGTGTAAAGTCACAAGGGAGTTAAGACCAGTGTTAAGCCTACGAAAAAAAAGTATCAAGCCTATGAACTTTCAATTGGTAAGTCTGATGCACAACTGGACTTCTCGGCCACAATGAAAGCTACTAACTCCATCGGTACCACTGTGCGGTCTTTGTTCCTTTCTTTCACCACTGCGCTCCAACAAATATTCTCTCAAGCTGGATGAATGTTCTTTATGATTCCCCCCTGCCTATGAAAGCTGAATATGCCCATTATCGTGTTACTCGCCTTAGTTCCATCAGAAATTTGATGGTACATTCGATCAGTAGCTGAAGACGGAGGTTTGGAGTCTACGGAGTCTGCTCCTGTGGATACAAACAAATAGTTACATAAATCAATTAAACAATCAATCAGTCAATTAATGAGTCAGTATGTTCGTCCACCCATCCGTCCGTCGGTCAATCAGTCAGTCAGTCCGTCCGTCCCTCCCTCCCTCCGTCATTCATTCATTCATTCATTCATTCATTCATTCATTTATTCATTCATTCATTCATTCATTCATTCATTCATTCATTCTTTCATTCATTCATTCATTCACTCCCTCCGTCATTCATTCATTCATTCATTCATTCATTCATTCATTCCTTCATTCATTCATTCATTCAGGCAGGCAGGCAGGCAGGCAGACAATTTATACAGCACTATTGCAAAGGTTCACAGCGTTTTACAGAAGACTAATAACATTTAGACTACGAGCGGTCTCTCTTGCCGCTCAGGGCTAGTCGATCCAAACCCCGTCAGGCGATTTTTGCGCCCCCTTGCGTGCGCTTTTCCCTAGACTATCCCAGAGCGGAAAGAGAGACTGCTCGTAGAGTAGAGAACTTAGTAAAGGAAAGCATATCATACAAAAATACCAGTAGTCGAAGGGGGGAAGTAATTAAAAATATGTAAAAGTTGAAAATTTTCTTGAATTTCTGGTTATACAGAAGTGTTTTAAGTTGTACATTTACTTAGACACTTCTCTGAAAGGGCCTTAGAGGGACCTTTTGAGGGATGACATCACACAGGGTGACACACATTCTTACCAAGTCTATGGTCATGAGCAAAGTTCCTTCCACCAATCGTACACCTCTTAAAAACCATTTTGTTTTCTGTCAAGGTTCCTGTCTTGTCTGAGAACACATACTTGATCTGTCCTAAATCTTCATTAATGTTAAGTGCACGACATAGCACTGGTTGATCCATTTCAGTGTAATAGAGCTCCAGATCATTAGAGATGAAGTAGACTTGGAATAACTTTACAATTTCCATAGAGACATACAGAGAGATTGGTATCAAGACCTAAAGATGAAAAACAATTAGCATTAAACACTTGGCGGAGTAAATTTCCTATTATTGCAGCAACCACTTTCACCGTGAATCTGCTTACCTGTTCTATAGAGAATGAATACTGTAAAACTGATTGAAGGGTGTTCCACATAACTTAACTTGTATAGGTTTACCATCTACTCATCGGGCCAAAGGCCTATTTCTCTAATTAGTGTCTGGAAAGCTCCTGAATGCTAAATTGTAAGGTCTGTAACTAACAGGGGTTCTCTTTCAGGCATAAAGTACCTTTCTTTAAAGCACACCTTAACCTCGGGATACCCGCAGGCCCAACAGAAAATACAACTTCTAACTTATGGGAGCACATGAGCTCTTTTAGGTTACCAGTTTTTACGTTACTGGAGAAAAAAACTAGGACTAAAAATGACGGGAGGCTTGAGAAACACCTAAGTAAACAAAATGTTGGGACTTACATTTGTACCATTCGACTTAGTGAGCCTAGAACGGGAGATTCAAAAAATGGGCCCTCTGTGGTTGCTAGGTTACACAGGTTTTTGAGAATAAAGCCATGGCCATGTTCTTTTCTATTCAACAGGTTGCAAGTTTAGAACAGTAAAAGTAGACACCATCCATCATTTGATGTGACGCAAATTGTTAACACCTTACACCTTCAACATTTGATACATGTGCAACGAGTGTTAAAATGTTAAGTATCATTTGCTCAAGGTGTTACTAAAACAGATATTTTATCAAAATGGTCTGTTGACAGCAGCCCTTGAAACTACACCGTGCACATGTAGACAAGCAAAGAAGCTGGGATTGAACAGTTGAGTCAAACCTGCAAAATGATAATGAAAGTCCAGAACCTAATGAAGCCCTCCATCAATGGTCCTCTTACAAATGGCTCACCAGGACCGTCGGAACCAGGAGTAAAATGTCTGTTGAAGAAATCATTGTGGCTTGTCCAGAGGCCACATCCTGGAAAGAAAGCACAATTAAATGTAGTTACAGTCCAGTGCAGAAATTTGTGACCAAGAAAACTCACTTCAAACGTGTAGCTAGCAATGTGCTAATGCAAGTGCATAAACCTAACATGCTTTAAAAATGTGCTTGCACCAGAGGTCATTAGTTTGTACAGAGGTAGATCATGTTTAAGTACTCTTTCATTAGTTCAAAAAAATGTACATTGGCCTTTCATTTTAATTCCCTAACCTGATTGTGGGGACAAAGGATCCAAATTTCCCACTTCCTATACCCCTCAATCCTGGTTCCTGCCCTAAATTTATTGGTTCCTTCCTCTTTGCTCTTTTTCGATTGCAAAATTTAGTCACATAATCTTTAATGTTATGCTGGGGAATCCTGCTTCCTGTCCACTTGTTTCCCCTTTGTCCTGGGATCCACCCCTGGGATCCACCCCCTGCCCCAATCTCCCCTCCAGACTCTAGCCCCAAATACAGGTATGTTGTGGTATAATTTTATCCTTGGTTCAATTTTTGTTTTCCTTTGTTTCTGTGTATGGTAATGTATGATAATGAGTATAAAACAAAGGAAAATAAAAATTAAACCGAGGATAAAATATTGAACCACAACACGTACATAACCAAATGTTAGAGAAAGATGTGAATTTAACACTGGTTCAAGACACAGTTTTAGTGTTGATAAATCAAGGCAAAGAAGAGACATTCCAAGAAGTCAATAATTTGATTATTTGAAGGGATAAATGCACTGCTGGATATATAACTATTAGTGATAATTGGTTAACATTTACCAATTCCTCCAAGAAAGCAGAGGATAAAAAGGATAACAACACATGCAATGACATCCAGGTTGAGGTCCCTTTCAACCTTGCTGCGTTTGTATCGTGGTCCACTGTTATTCATGAGGGCTTTGGTGTCATGACCTGAAAAAATAACATCTCTCTACAGTTACATTATTTTGGTAGTACACGTGCATGAAAAAATAACTTCGAGATGTAAGCTCAAGAGGGAAATGAGAGAATTCAAATGTGAAATGTGAATCTGAGTTGCAAGTGAGGTTTCTACAGTAAGTACACACACTACAAGTTTGGCCTTCCATTTTGACAGGAATGGAATATACTGCATTTCATTATGTTAGTCTAGTTTTTGTTTTGTTACAAGCCAATTGTTATCTTGATGTTCTTGTGTCCCTACCTTGAACAGCTCAACGTGCCATGCCATGCCTATGGAAAGCACGCTTTTTCAGTAATCACACCTATGCTGTGGAATAACTTACCAGATTACATTAGAACCACAGCATGCTTATATAAGTACTTTTTAGAGTGTGTAGAGTGAAGACTCTTTTATTTAGTCGCTCTTTTTAGATGTTTGCTAACTTTTTTCTGTCTTTATATTTAGTAAATTATCATATTTATTTAGTAACATAAGGTTTACATGTATATAGTTGAGTAGAACTTTTTCAATTGTTACGTGCTATTGGTTCATTATTGAGAAACGGTGCTATAGAAATAAAGAGTATTCTTATTGATCTTCTTCTTCTTCTTCTTCTTCTTATTATTATTATTATTATTATTCTTTAAGATTATGACTGTCGTCAATTGGCAATAATTATTATTGTCAACTTGTAGAACTTATTGTTAGTTCTACAAGTTAGATGTCATCTTGCCAGCAAAGCCTTCCTTTATTCACTCTTTTTACAATTTTATTATTTTTTGTTCACTTTCTCATTGTGATTTCTTTTATTTGATATCATTTCAAAATATATTACACTGTATCTCCAACATATGAAGGGTGACTGTTGGTAACAAACCTGCATAAATGACCATTCCCTCCACCCAGTCAGTGTTACGAATAACACATCCACGTAACAGCAAATTATTCTTGCCAACAGCAATCTCTCTCCCACTGTCACTTATCCTTATTTCAGGACAGAAAAGAGCCACATCAATAAAAACAGGACTCATCACAACATATAGGGTGTACATATGGCTGACCTATTATCAAGGCAGCACAAAAAATGGGGCACCCTGAAACAAGTTGGTGCAGAATTGCACAAGAAAATCACAAATTGCTGGGGCTAAATATGAGCTTGAGCTCCAATAAGAGCTGAGCAATGGACCGACAGGGCTGCAGGACTTTTTTCTTATCTACGTGTCACTTAAATTTTCTACATTGTGTTCAAATTTTTTACCATTCACTTATAATACTAGATGCTTAAAAAATGCCACTTTTATGGTCAAAAGGCAACGCTATTATTCTCCAGCATGCTCACGTAAAAACTTCACAATAATATAATTTTTTTTTTGGCTTCTGTAGTTCAACGTGTAATTCATACGAGTTACATTTTTGAAGATTTAAACACTTGTTACATTGGAGTGCCACTGTTACCTCAGTGTTATCAATACCGGTAATCACTCTTGCTTGATTATCATGAATTTTCTTTTCAGTAATGAGAAAACTTGTTTCAATGCAGCTGCAGATATTTATTTATTTAGCAAAATTATTCTACATGCTGAAGCCCAGATTTCTCACAGCCTTATTTCCCAAGTCAAGGCCACAAAGTTGATAGTCAGACATGGTTAATTTTCCTTTAGGCTTTTAAACATTTTTTGGGACTTAGCAATGGGGAAACATGATTATAATAATTTTAATCGCTTTCCAATGTACTCATTTCAGAATACTATGAAATTAGCCATCTTCTGCTCTACATCCAGCCATAAAAACCTGTACAACAAACATACAATACTTACAAAGTGCCATGAAATCTGTGAATGTGATTATCAGGTAAAGCACACCTCAGTTGATAAGAAAACTGACCAGGGGAAAATCCAGGATTATCCTGCCAAGCAACCAGAAAGGTGGTCCTTACTAAAAAGCAGTTTATTATGCCTAAAATGAACCTGTTAGCCCAGGACACTACATTAAAAAACCTAAAATGGCTGCCAATAAGAGTTTGGCTTTTTCAAACTGTACCTATAGCTAAGATTTCACAACCTTGGCTTCTAACTTCTGAGCTTAATAGCGGTTCCCTGGGAACTTTTCTCTCAGGCAAGAGGCAGCCCTGTCAAAATGTTTTGTAGTGGTAGGCAGGATATCAGACATAGTAGGCAGTAAGGGCTCATTTGCATTTATTATTAGTCAGCATTGGTGAACTCCAGTGTTAAGTAGACGGCAAAATTGCCGGCTGCTGGCACATTTTGACAGGGCTGAAAAGGGCTCCTTGTTCAAAGTTACTGATTATTTACCTCATACCAGTCAAGTTAAGGTAGCTTTAGGAATTTATATACATATATTTTGGGCACAGTCAGGGTAAAAAGATGACTGACTTATTTTTTTCTTTCTAAGAATAAGGTATCAAGGTTAATACGCACACGAGCCAAGGAGGCCCCAGGGCCGGAGCTTAACCCGGTTTCCGTAGTATGAAGCAACTAAGAGTATTGCTACTCCCCTCCAGGATGGGATGCTAGTCCATCACAGAGTTACCCCTAGCAGTACGTCGCCATACCCATTTATACACCTGGGTGGAGAGAGACAATGTGGGGTAAAGTTTCTTCTCTAAGGAAACAATACGATGGCAGCGACTGGACGTCGAACGACCGACCTCCAGATCTGAAGTCCAACGTGCTAACCACTACACCACCCCACCCCCAACCTGATAATAAGGTATGCAAGATTATCATTCATTAGCCTGCAAGCAGGCTCATACATGAAGCCTTGTGTGTGAAATGTGAGAATTAACGATGTAACCCAGCAGGCTTTAGCAAGGCAGGCTGGAAAGGAGGCTGGGCCTGGGGAAGATGAAGTCGGTAAAGACGATGACGGTGATGTCCATTAATTTGCTGGTGAGAGTAAGCTATGCCATTTTCAAGCCATTGTATTGAACTTTTGTAGTCAACTGAACAGTGTACCAACCTATAGTACATTTAACACTGAGACTACTGAGGTTGGCAACTTGAAATTTGATGTCACTCTTTCAAACCATATGTACCACTACCTTGAACATGTTTTCTCTTGAGAGTTACAGTGTAAGAATACATTGCAGAAGAAATATGTTAGGTAATACTTTATCTCTATTTCTCACCCTGTTTAGTCCTTTCACAACCTCGCGTTGTTTGAGATTGGTCTCACCATCAAGATTGGCTGTTTCAATCTGGCAAATGGAATTGGCATCACTTGTGCTTAATAAAAGAAGATCTGCTGGAATGATCTCATCACTTCTCAGCTTGATAAAGTCACCAACTACCACTTTCTTCCATGCTATTTGCTGATATTCATTTGCTTCTCTACAAAAATTAGAAGATAAATGGGTACTGATTTTCTCACATACAGGTGTATGCTAACAGATTGTGTTTCAAAGTATTGAACCTCCCTCAAAGGGCAATTACTGAATGAAAACTTACCTCAAGGGAGGGGGGGGGGGTATATTCGAGGGACTGCTATTATTTAAGCAAATACTGAGTAAGTGAGAGAATGTCCCCAGAAAACCATATCCTATCCATGGCTAGTGGCATCACTCACAAACAGGGTTGAAAGAGGTTTAGGGATCTAGAGTTCCGGCTAAAAAATACAGGGTTCCAGGGACATGGACAAATAGGGGCTCCAGGCTCCACTTAACCAGAAGCAGAATTTTTTTGAATGCTCCAGGGATTGGAAGACCACCCCCACCCCTTTAAGACCCTGTCCAATAAGGTGACTTTCTACAAGTACTGAAGTGCTCACAGCGATCTCTTTTGCTTGCGAGTTTTTTTTTAATCTAATGGTACTCTTTACAGTTGTAGGTGTTGCATTGTTTTCTAATTGCTTTGTGTTATGTTTAACATGCACCAATACTCCCAGAAAGAACCCAAATAAGGGAGTCCCCAAGACCTCTTGACATTTGATAATTATATAAAGAAAATATTATTTTTTAGGGCAATGTTTGACAAAAGAATATTTTGTGGGCTCAAGGTCACTACACATACCTGATTATCTGACCTCCTTGTCATGTTTCATGTTTTATTTCTTTGGAATACACTGCTTCTCAATTGAACAAATTCAATTCAATTTACTCAAGACTTATTTACAAACATGACAAGTTTGTTGTTCCACCCTGAAGCAAAGATCTGAATATTGTTCTTCAAAGAGGAGATTTTGGGAAGGGCTAATATTTGACAAAATAATGACCTTATTTCTTGTGATGTCATCATGCAATTGCGAAACAATTTGCAAATAATATTATGAAATGTCCCTTGGTATTCCTTTTCCTAAAAGAATTCCACAGAGACACATGATATCATGACGATTTTCTCCTACATGTAAGCTCACTTAACATTCATTTAAGTACTACGTACACTTAACGATATTAAACTCTTTATCGAAAATACTTGATTTGACGTCTGGCAGGTTGCAATAAGGAAGAGATATTTAGTTGGCATTGCATGAAAGACACCAGATTTACCAATCAGACCGTCTAATCCTTCAAGTATAATTTAAATTTACACTTTTTTAAGCTTTTTTCGATTTGACAGGTGAACAAATTTTACCAAACCAAATTATGCCTAAGCTCTTAAGGCCTTTTAAGCCTGAGATTTGTCAACAACTACTTCCACGTAGACTTTAAATCAAAATGCAAATGAATCAAAAATAAGTAAGTTTCAGCTTAGCTGAACCTTCCGTTTGAAAAACAGATAAGTTTAAATGTGAAAAATTGGTTAAGTCAAATAGAAAGAAAAATTCTCCTACCTGTTAAATACAAGGCAAATGCTGTTGTTTACTGCTTTATCTGATCTGTACCGCCTGCGATCTTCAAACAAATCTTTGATTGCGGTCACGGACAAAACGAAAATAAGGGGAGCCATCGCGATGTATTTCCCAAATGCATTAATTTCTGGAATCAAATTTAAAATAATGATAGCCAAAAAATAAATGTTCGCGAAGCGATGAAACTGCTCGAATAAGTTCTTGGGAATGAAGGACCATATTGAATATTTCGTAGTCTTGATCGCATTATTACGATTGTGCTTCGAGTGCGGGTCGCGTAGAAGTTCCTTAGTGTGAGCATGTTTTGGAACAACTAGCCGGTAGCGCTCCTCGCGTTCCTTTGTGCTTCTCTGCTCCATCACGACGCGAATAGCCTGACACCAGCCGCATAAGAAAGCTTGGAAAGTGCTACATGTAAATCTCCGATTGCCTGAGGCCAAAATGAAACGAATGAATGCCGCTAGATTCGGCTGTGTGCGAAATCTGAACAAAAGCGGAAGATTGTTGTTCCGTTACGTAGAATTTCCCGCGAGCCCACAGTCAGCACTTCACGAACGACAATCGGAAGAGGTCGGAAATAGTCGACATTGTTCGGGTCATCCGAAGACATCGACCTCAATACCATGGCTCCTTGCGCGCTTTCCAAGTGTCTACTAGCGGACGCCATATTGGTTTGCGTGGTTCTTGACTGTTTCAACGTTTGGCGGTATTCTCCCTCATTTGGGAGTTTGTGCTTCAAGATGGGCAGGAAATGGGGTGCGATTGGAAGATCTAAGAACGTTGTTACCTATTCGTTGTCTCCATTTGAGCAGCGTGCTTTTGCTGGGTTTACAAAGAGTCTCGCAAACTTTGTGCGACGAGTTAAGTGGCAGTTACCTTACCAGTTACCGGCTATCATCGCAGGAGTTGCGGTCTACAGCTGGGCATCAAGCGACTTTAAGCGAAGAAACAGAAAAAACCCGAGGGACTATGAAAATGACGAATGAACTTTACTACTAATTTCGTGTGGATTTCCTGAATTCTTCAAATCATTTTATGATGTCCTCTTTGAACCTTTGATGTTGCCATTCAGCCTAATGAAGATTCATGCTATTGACTCTCTCTGACCTTGTGAACTCTTCAGGAAAATACAGCTTACCTGGGTAGCAGATACACTGGGATTTGTCATTTATGTAATGAACGTTAAGGTTTTCTATGATGTTTTAATCTTATGATAATTTTATTCTCTTCAGTTTGATATTGACTTGATTAATTTGGTGAAGAAGCATTGCTAATTTGGCTGAGTTGTAACTGAACTCCGAACATCAAAGTGCTTCCATGTCATTTGGAAAATTAAAGTGTTGCATTATTGTATTTTGCTTTCTTTGGTTTTGTTTTCTGTAGAAAGAAAAATCTTCCCTCAAAACAACTGTGGGGGAGCCTTGAGCATAAGGACATTCCATTTTTTATCCACACCCCCCCTCCCCCCTGTGGAGGGCAGGATTCCGACAGACCCTTTATGTCTTAAATTCAGATTCTGACACCTATTTTTATTTGTTTATTTATTTATTACAATTCATGGGCCTTGTCATAAAAGAGCAATTCTGACAGCCAGTTCTGGGTTAAATAGTTGTTCTGACAAGCTTCTGAGTGTAAATTCCAGATTCTGACAGGTTCCTTCTAGACATTACTAAATTATGTCTTCCATAAAAGGGGCGGGGGAGTTCGGTTAAAAAATGGAATGTCCCATTTTCCTTATGTACTGCATGAAAACCTGATTGTTCTTGTGGGAATTCAAATGGACCAGTCCCTTTCACTGGAAATTTTTTTCGATAAAAAGAATACAGGAACACTTTCTGTTTGGTGGTGAAAACTGTCCTGCCAAATGGAACAGTGCTATTTTTTCACGTGAACAAAAACAATGGGATGAGTACATGTAAGTACCATTTGAGAGAGAGCGCTTTCCATGGAAAAAACTGGCGGAAAGTTTCTGCCAAATAGAACAGTAAATTTTGTCTAGAAACAAACTGTGGGTTTTATCAAGAAGGCAGGCACTTTCAAGATGGTCAATGCAAATAGCTCAATAATTCCAGTAAAAACAAGAAAGAGGAGCACCTCTGAAGGTATTCCTTTTCTTACGAAAAAATCACGAGGTCTTCTGATTTTATATCTCCACCAGGTTGAAGATGACTTGAAAATATATGTTTTCGCAAGTTTCCAGCGTGGTGGCATCTTTTGTTTGGAAAATACAGCATCCTTGAATTTTTTGCATTTCACGTTATGACACCAACATAGCATCTGTGACAAAGCTTTCTCTTATGCAAGAAAGGACTCTCCCTGTCATTTTTAGCAGTTTGGACAGTTAAAGTATTAGGAGGGAGATTAATGTGAATGCGTGGTAGTTCACGAAAGAAAAGTAATCACCTGAGGAGCAGAAGTGAATTCAAGATGTTTTCATTAATTTCCTGCCGCCATGTTTGTGCCCCTCCGAGGAAAAGTAACATGGCGTTTCCATACTGAGCTCTATAAATTTCAGTCAAATGTTTTGGGAAATGACTCAACAACAGAATACCCCACAGATCTAAGACTTGATGAAGCTGTTTATTTGTTAATCTTTTACATTACAAATTCTTGACTTCTTTCATTGAGTGGTTGCGACTTAAATATTTTATGGTGTGACAGTGAAAACAGAGAATTGGAATAATTTATTCGAATATCACTGTTCCATAAGCATCAACACAAAAGCACTGCCCTTTTGAGGAAAAACATGGTTTGTTTGGCAGAAAATTCTCACTGGGTTTTCTATACAGATGGAAAGTGCTTTCTCAACTGGCAGGTACTCTTCCCATTCCAATTTGTTTGTAGAAAAATTGTACTATTCCATTGGGCAAAAAATTCTCGCTGCTTTTTCCAGGTAAGGGTGTCGGGAGAAGTGGGGGCTGGAAGCAGGAGAAATTAGGAAATTATACAACATTGCACAATATTTTGCAATCAAAAAAATGCAAAAAGGTGGGAGCCAACAAAAATAGGGGGTAACCGGATTTAAAGGGTATGGGAGGTGGAGAGTTTTAACTCCCCTGTCCCCCCCCCCAATTTGTGGTCTTGTTGGTCCACAAACTAGTGACTGGGATTCAAGAGAAACTACTAAAAAAAAACATGAGAAAAACAACAGTTTCAGTCCAGTGATGAGCTTTTTATTCCCATATACCCACATACATACATACCCACAGGTGTTGTGGACATGGCATCAAGTGACATGCTTATATATGACCAGGGTTCGTATGGGTCCTGGAAATCCTGGAAAGTCCTGGAATTTTATTCTGGCATTTTCCAGGACTGAAAAGTTCTGGAAAATTAATGCAGGTCCTGGAAAGTCCTGGAAATCTATAAACTCTTGCAATAAAGTTCTCTTTAAAAACAATTTTCTGCAGTATCAGTTTTGGATTTCTATTTTGTAAGGGTTTGTTGCTTCAATTATAATTTGTGCATTTGGTAGTCCTGGAAAAATATATCTGAGTCTTGAAAGAGTCCTGGAAATTTGTTTCTAAAAAAGGTACAAACCCTGTATGACAAGTGGTCTCATTTAATTTTTGTTTATACTTCACATTTGTACCTAGGTGTCAATTTTAGAGATGTGATGTTATTAATTTCTTTAAATTCACTTAAATTTATACACAACCCCAAGTGCTCACAGCTTTAAAATAACTATCATGTCTAAATAAACATTTTACTTTATTACTTACTATCTTACTTTCACCAGCTATACAATTATTATTTAATGTAAGACATAGCAATAGTTGATAATAGGACATCGCGACTATTGACCAATCTGGTCAGTAGGGAGTACTCCAAACTCACGGGGTGGTTACAAATAAAGTTCTAAGTAATCATCAAACATTTTCAGTTTTGTCTTCTGGTAAGATGCCACAATATTTCTTGAGAATATAGTCACCATAACGTATTGGGAAGTCCATAGACAACTTAACTGAATTCTTTTCTAGGGGAATAAGAGTCTTGTCCAGAGGAATTGGTGAAATAACACAATGAAATCCTGGATCATAAAACATGGCAACAGAGAGCCTGTGATGGGACGGTGAAACTTTCACTCTGTGCGGTCCTGCCTTCAAAGCACCACTTGTCCATATTTCCATCATGTCACCTACATTGATGACAAATGAGCCAGGAATTGGTGGCACATCAATCCAGGAGCCATCCTTAGTCTCCACTTGTAACCCACCAACATCATCTTGGAGGAGAATTGTTAATGCCCCATAGTCAGTATGTCTCCCCACCCCCCACACCTCATGCCCATCTCTTGATGCAGGGTGGGGTGGGTAGTGAAACATGGCAAGTTGAGCAAATGGATCATCAGTGAACTTTTTGGTAAAGAAATCACGCTCAAGACCTGCACAGACAAGAAAAAAATATTTTGGGCAAACGTTACTGTGGACAAAAAGTCGACTATGAACTAATTTTTTAATGGTTTCTGGGCATCTCAGACTCCCCTGTTGCCATGGGAAACAGTGAAAAGAAGTGAAAATCAAATCTCACTCAAGTCATCAGAAGCAGCCAATATTATGAGATCAACGTGATGATATTGTTGAAAAAAAAAAAGATAAAGTGATCACAAGTTTGTTGTCCACAAGTTGACTCCAAGATATGTAATGCTGAATATGAGACGAGTGAATTTCAACTTGCAATCGTCACAAATATCCTCAAATAAAGCGGTATCAGGCTGAATTAGAGTATGATCCATACTGGTTATAAAAATAATCTTCAGGAAAAATTCAAGTAAAATGTTCTCTGAGGACATGAAATGTGACAGCTAGTAAAAATTCATTCATCAAAATGAGCATTGTGACAATCTTTTTTTTTATTTGTCTATTATATTTTGTTTCAACAATACAATTTCTATTTATTTGCTAATTACAATATAATGGCAGGAGATCTTAGCAACCTTGGCTGAGGTTTTCTTGGAGGATCCCCTTGTTGCTATTTCCTAAATTAGATAACAGCAGATGGATGTGATAACATTACTTTTTATCCTATTTATTAGTCATCAGATCTTTGGTCAACCAACTTTGCCCACCTTGCGGTCAACATACTTGTGATCATGCGATCATTTTTTTTTCAAACCACAGAGTGAAATCAACAGTCTGTAAAGTGGGCTAAAAAATCCCTTCTCAAAGGACATCTAGACTGACAGTATGTACACATGTGGGTAGTGCACATATGCCGCAGCCCAAGTTTGCAATGGGATTAAAAGATCACAAGAAAAGGCAACTGAAACCCCGGGAAAAAAAAACAGAAAATATCTCTCCCAGAAACTAACATGAATTTTATATTGTGTAGTTCCTGAAAATATCCATACCTCCCCACTGGATGACTTTTTACTCCTCCTCTCTGGAAATTCCAGTTTAGCTTCATACTTTTCTTTAAAAATTTTGGCCTTTGAGACCCCCACCCCCCCTCGGAATTCCTAATGACCATCCATCGGGTGGGTATGGATATTTTTTGGAACCATTCATTAAAATATTTCAAGGCAAATTTAATGAAGTGTTATTTCATATTATTGTGAGGTTAGAATGCCTGTGGCTAGTGAAGGAATTATAAATTCATTTGTGCGTGGGGACAGGTGGGTGTATATGGGGAGGGAGGGGGGGGGATGAACTCTCAGAATAAATTGTCATGGAAGGTCAGTGTGAAACAGAGATGACGTGTTTATACCCAAGCTCAATGCAATACAGCTCAGCAGTTTTGAGGCTAATTCCTGGGTTCTTTTGAAGTATTCCTGCATCACTTCTTGGAATTCGGGGACATACTCCCTGCTGGGCCAAGGATTGAAGCCACAAAAGACAGTTTCTTTTCTTTCCTTCGGTACATTCGTAAAGTCACGAAAATAATATATCCCCTCTTTCCATTCTGTGCAGCCATACTCGATGCTGTGCTCTTCCTCTTTACTAAAATATCCACGAAAACCGTCCCTCCGATGAATCTCTTCCTTTTTCGAAACTGGAAGATTAAAAAATTGCCACAGCTTTTCCAAAACTTTCGCTTGAAGGCCATCAGCTATTCCGTGATTGACGACGTAGAAAAAGCCGAAATCCAAACAAGCTTTCCTAATCGCCGCAGTCACTTCTAAACTTGAGTATGCGTTTGCAAGATTGTACAGATCAATAATCGGGATTTCCATAGTAAAACTTTGAATTGAAGGCAAAAAGCACAATAGATCAACACAGAACG
Organism: Siderastrea siderea; assembly: GCA_964030785.1. Taxonomy (NCBI): domain Eukaryota; kingdom Metazoa; phylum Cnidaria; class Anthozoa; order Scleractinia; family Rhizangiidae; genus Siderastrea; species Siderastrea siderea. The sequence goes on from OZ034972.1 coordinate 22,032,526, forward strand.
TCCAGAACACTTTTCGGACACAAGACCCGACCCATTCTTGCTCGTCCACTAGCAAACGCGCACCGTAGAAACAAGATGGCGGTCGAGAGAATTCATACTACAGCCAATCCGATGGCTAAAGCTAACTATATTAGCAAGTATTTTACATTCTGGTGAGTTATATTTCAATATTTTCTAGTGGGCAATACTGTATTCCAATATTTTTGGGATAAATGTCTACAAAAATGACAGGTAGGTGAATCCATGCGTGCACAGGGGCCGGCTACATAATGTCGTACGATCAGACCCCTAACTAGTGCAGTGTATGTAATTAAGTTTTCGAGTAAGTGCAGAATACCCTACCACTTTGAAGCTCTACCCCTGGAAAGCCTGGATACATGGATATGGTTGTCAGATTCATGCTTGACTTGGCCACCCAGGTGGCCTGGGGGGAGAGGGGTTGGGGCATGGGGGTACTCCCTTGTATCAGCTATATAGGTAGGTGTCGCCACAAGGGTATCATTTTTTAGCCATTTTAGTCTGACTCTTCAGGGTCAGGGTTTGGAGAACTAGGTGGCACACCCCATGAAAAATTCTGCGTAGTGTCCCCCATGCTTGTCCACCAAGAAGGCCTGATTTTCACGTCATTCAGGCAAGTGCTTGAATTTAATATAATACTTGTCCTTCATCTTTCAGGACAGCTGATAAGCAAGCAAATCGAGGTCACATTAAAGTAATAATAATAATAATAATAACGAATTTTTAAACAGGATGGCCCTTCAGTACATGCGTACTGTTATCAAAGGGGTCCTGATTAATAGATTTTTAACTTTAAGTATTATTAACTTGAAGTATTTAACTTGAAGTATTATTAACTGCTTTCTTTGGCAACTGAGGCTAGAGTCTTTTCTGCTGTCTCCTCCTCAAAGCTGCATGTTTCAGCCACTTTGATTGGAATACTTTAGTATTAAGTTGCATTTAACTGGAAATATCTCAAACATCATCTTTCTGAAAACAACTTATCAGCTGTCCTGAAAGATGAAGGACAAGTATTGAATTAAAACAGACATAGACAACTACATAAGAATCAAACCATAGTGCAAAGTTGTAGTCAATACTTTTCCTTCAAATGTTCTTGGAATGTTTCTGGAGAAGGATAGCTGCACAAAAATACCCTGGATCCGGATTTAGGAAAATTTTTGGGCAAACAGCAAAAAAAAGGACTCTCTTTTTTACTACTTCCAGGGCTGTGCCCTAGCAGTGCCTGGGGGACCCTAGCTATTGACTTGTGTCTTTGAGCAACTATAAAAGCTTATCCAGATTTCATGGTCTTGAGCCTTTGTGTGCTCCCTGTGGCTCTTCTAAGAGTACAACCCTACTGTTTCTAAAATTTTAGTGTCTGTAACTTTAGGTACTTTTGTGTTGTGTTAGGTAAACAAAAAAAAGCTTAGCAAGCGACATGAGTTACTGATACATGCAGTCAGAATATTACAAAATATCTTTTGATCATTGATTTAGGAATTAGTTACTAGGTACAAGAGCATTAACTAATAGTCAATTTCTCATTTCTCATTATTTCATAATTTCATATTTCTCATTATTTCTAGGTGGATGAATGATGTGTTTAAGAAAGGATATAACCGTCCCCTAAATAATTCTGATGTTTACAAAATTTTACCAGAGGATGAGAGCAAAGGGCTCACTGACAGATTGGAAAGGTGTGTTATAGCAGTGGTGTGGGTTGAATGATGTAATCACGAGGGGGTAGGGTGCTCTAGTATATTAGTGACTGACAGATTGGAAAGGTGTGTTAGAACAGTGGTGTGGGTTGAATGATGTAATCACGAGGGAGTAGGGTGCTCTAGTATATTAGTGACTGACAGATTGGAAAGGTGTGTTACGACAGTGGTGTGGGCTGAATGATCTAATCACGAGGGGGTAGGGTGCTCTAATATATTAGTGACTAACAGATTGGAAAGGTGTGTTACGACAGTGGTGTGGGTTGAATGATGTAATCACGAATGAGTGGGGTGCTCTAGTATATTAGTGACTGACAGATTGGAAAGGTGTGTTACAACAGTGGTGTAGGTTGAATGATGTAATCACGAGGGGGTAGGGTGCTCTAGTATATTAGTGACTGACAGATTGGAAAGGAGTGTTACAACAGTGGCGTAGGTTGAATGATGTAATCACGTGGGGGTAGGGTGCTCTAGTATATTAGTGTCTAACAGATTGGAAAGGTGTGTTATGACAGTGGTGTGGGTTGAATGATGTAATCACGAGGGGGTAGGGTGCTCTAGTATATTAGTGACTGACAGATTAGAAAGGTGTGTTACATCAGTGGTGTGGGTTGAATGCTGTAGATCAGTGGTGTGGATTGAATGATGTAATCACAAAGGGGTAGGGTACTCAAACTAGTATATTAGTGACTGACAGATTGGAAAGGTGTGTTAGAACAGTGGTGTGGGTTGAATGATGTAATCACGAGGGGGTAGGGTGCTCTAGTATATTAGTGACTGACAGATTGGAAAGGTGAGTTATGATAGTGGTGTGGGTTGAATGATGTAATCACGAGGGGGTAGGGTGCTCTAGTATATTAGTGACTGACAGATTGGAAAGGTGTGTTACATCAGTGGTGTGGGTTGAATGATGTAATCATGAGGGAATAGGGTGCTCAGGTATATTAGTGACTGACAGATTGGAAAGGTCTGTTACATCAGTGGTGTGGGTTGAATGATGTAATCTTGAGGGGATAGGGTGCTCAGGTATATTAGTGACTGACAGATTGGAAAGGTGTGTTACAACAGTGGTGTGGGCTCAGTGATCTAATCACGAGGGGGTAGTGTGCTCTAGTATATTAGTGACTGACAGATTTGAATGGTGTGTTAGAACAGTGGTGTGGGCTGAATGATGTAATCACGAGGGGGTAGGGTGCTCTAGTATATTAGTGTCTAACAGATTGGAAAGGTGTGTTATGACAGTGGTGTGGGTTGAATGATGTAATCACGAGGGGGTAGGGTGCTCTAGTATATTAGTGACTGACAGATTGGAAAGGTGTGTTAGAACAGTGGTGTGGGTTGAATGATGTAATCACGAGGGGGTAGGGTGCTCTAGTATATTAGTGACTGACAGATTGGAAAGGTGTGTTACATCAGTGGTGTGGATTGAATGATGTAATCACGAAGGCATAGGGTACTCAAACTAGTATATTAGTGACTGACAGATTGGAAAGGTGTGTTAGAACAGTGGTGTGGGTTGAATGATATAATCACAAGGGGGTAGGGTGCTCTAGTATATTAGTGACTGACAGATTGGAAAGGTGAGTTACGACAGTGGTGTGGGTTGAATGATGTAATCACGAGGGGGTAGGGTGCTCTAGTATATTAGTGACTGACAGATTGGAAAGGTGTGTTACATCAGTGGTGTGGGTTGAATGATGTAATCATGAGGGGATAGGGTGCTCAGGTATATTAGTGACTGACAGATTGGAAAGGTGTGTTACGACAGTGGTGTGGGCTCAGTGATCTAATCACGAGGGGGTAGTGTGCTCTAGTATATTAGTGACTGACAGATTTGAATGGTGTGTTAGAACAGTGGTGTGGGCTGAATGATCTAATCACGAGGGGGTAGGGTGCTCTAGTATATTAGTGTCTAACAGATTGGAAAGGTGTGTTACGACAGTGGTGTGGGTTGAATGATGTAATCACGAGGGGGTAGGGTGCTCTAGTACATTAGTGACTGACAGATTGGAAAGGTGTGTTAGAACAGTGGTGTGGGTTGAATGATGTAATCACGAGGGGGTAGGGTGCTCTAGTATATTAGTGACTGACAGATTGGAAAGGTTTGTTACAACAGTGGTGTGGGTTGAATGATGTAATCATGAGGGGGTAGGGTGCTCTAGTATATTAGTGACTGACAGATTGGAAAGGTGTGTGAGATCAGTGGTGTGGATTGAATGATGTAATCACGAAGGCGTAGGGTGCTCAAACTAGTATATTAGTGACTGACAGATTGGAAAGGTGTGTTACGACAGTGGTGTGGGTTGAGGGATGTAATCACGAGGGGGTAGGGTGCTCTAGTATATTAGTGACTGACAGATTGGAAAGGTGAGTTACGACAGTGGTGTGGGTTGAATGATATAATCACGAGGGGGTAGGGTGCTCTAGTATATTAGTGACTGACAGATTGGAAAGGAGTGTTACAACAGTGGCGTGGGTTGAATGATGTAATCACGTGGGGGTAGGGTGCTCTAGTATATTAGTGACTCACAGATTGGAAAGGTGTGTTACGACAGTGGTGTGGGTTGAATGATGTAATCACGAGGGGGTAGAGTGCTATAGTATATTAGTGACTGACAGATTGGAAATTAAGGTGTGTTTCAACAGTGGTGTGGGTTGAATGAAGTAATCACGAGGGGGTAGGGTGCTCTAGTATATTAGTGATTGACAGATTGGAAAGGTGTGTTAGAACAGTGGTGTGGGCTAAATGATCTAATCACGAGGGGGTAGGGTGCTCTAGTATATTAGTGACTGACAGATTGGAAAGGTGTGTTACAACAGTGGTGTGGGTTGAATGATGTAATCACGAGGGGGTGGGGTACTCTAGTGTATTAGTGACTGACAGATTGAAAAGGTGTGTTAGAACAGTGGTGTGGGTTGAATGATGTAAACACGAGGGGGTAGGGTGCTCTAGTATATTAGTGACTGACAGATTGGAAAGGTGTGTTACATCAGTGGTGTGGGTTGAATGATGTAATCACGAGGGGGTAGGGTGCTCTAGTATATTAGTGACTGACAGATTGGAAAGGTGTGTTACGACAGTGGTGTGGGTTGAATGATGTAATCACGAGGGGGTAGGGTGCTCTAGTATATTAGTGACTAACAGATTGGATAGGTGTGTTACATCAGTGGTGTGGGTTGAATGATGTAATCACGAGGGGGTAGGGTGCTCTAGTATATTAGTGACTGACAGATTGGAAAGGTGTGTTACAACAGTGGTGTGGGTTGAATGATGTAATCACGAGGGGGTAGGGTGCTCTAGTATATTAGTGACTAACAGATTGGATAGGTGTGTTATGACAGTGGAGTGGGTTGAATGATGTAATCACGAGGGGGTAGGGTGCTCTAGTATATTAGTGACTAACAGATTGGATAGGTGTGTTACATCAGTGGTGTGGGTTGAATGATGTAATCACGAGGGGGTAGGGTGCTCTAGTATATTAGTGACTGACAGATTGGAAAGGTGTGTTACATCAGTGGTGTGGGTTGAATGATGTAATCATGAGGGGGTAGGGTGCTCTAGTATATTAGTGACTGACAGATTGGAAAGGTGTGTTACGACAGTGGTGTGGGTTGAATGATGTAATCACGAGGGGGTAGGGTGCTCTAGTATATTAGTGACTAACAGATTGGATAGGTGTGTTACATCAGTGGTGTGGGTTGAATGATGTAATCCCGAGGGGGTAGGGTGCTCTAGTATATTAGTGACTGACAGATTGGAAAGGTGTGTTACGACAGTGGTGTGGGTTGAATGATGTAATCACGAGGGGGTAGGGCGTAGGGCGCTCTAGTATATTTGTGACTGACAGATTGGAAAGGTGTGTTACATCAGTGGTGTGGGTTGAATGATCTAATCATGATGGGGTAGGGTGCTCTAGTATATTAGTGACTGACAGATTGGATAGGTGTGTTACGACAGTGGTGTGGGTTGAATGATGTAATCACGAGGAGGTAGGGTGCTCTAGTATATTAGTGACTGACAGAGTGGAAAGGTGTGTTAGATTAGTGGTGTGGGTTGAATGATCTAATCATGAGGGGGTAGGGTGCTCTAGTATATTTATTTAGTGACTGACAGATTGGAAAGGTGTGTTACAACAGTGGTGTGGGTTGAATGATCTAATCACGAGGGGGACATGGTACTCAGGTATATTAGTGACTGGATGGGGAAAAGGCCTTTTTTGGTATGAAATCAGTGACTTGAGACTTTTTTGGGTTAGAAATTTTTTTGGTAGACTTTTTTTGGGTAGGAAGATTTTGGCACAACTTTTTTAGGGTCGACATAAAGCATGCATACCTCAATTCTGTCAATGTCATCTACTAACTTAATTAACTACACCTGAATGACAAAGTGACTCTCTTGATTTCTTTATTAGGATTAAAAGGGCAATTTTTAGTTCATGTTCTGGGCTGAAGGGGACTTTTTGGCCTAATGGGACTTTATTGGGTATAAAAATTTGGCCTCATTCGCACCTCTTCGCACTTAATTGGTCACTATTACACCTGAGTACCACCCCCTGGGCTGAAATATAAACCTGATTCTGCTTTAGTAACATTGTACTTTACAAACTGTTCAAGTAGTACAATGCCAGAAGATGCATAAGGCATTAAAGGTTTATTTAAGGGTTTTGAGGTTAAGGCCATCATTTTGCCCCTCAGGTTTATATTTCAATGCTTATTAATAAGTTAAGCCTTCAAAGCACTGGCTTCATATACATGTAGGAGGTAAATATAAAATAATATTATATCTCCCTATTAGTGAATGCCATACAATTTTATAACTGCTTACAGGTTGTGGGAAGAAGAGATAGAAGCTGCTCACAGAAAAAACAGACGACCAAGGCTTAGGAATGCTTTCATTAATTTTTTAGGATTTCGCTATTTTATTTTAGGGCTGTTTCCTTTGGTCGAGGTAAGTAAATAAGTGATAACCCAATAAGCTATGGGCACGTTCTTTTGGGACTATTCCAGAATAGGAATACTCGGAATAGACAGTATTTGTGTTCTTTTGGGAGCTATTCCGTTTTTTTGAATGAATGGAATATCATTCTGTTTATTCTGCTCCCGACAGCAGAATGAAAAATATGAACGGAATACAGTTTACTCGGAATTGACAGAATACGCGTCCTTTTGGGAAATTTTTGGTGGGAAATCCTAGTGGCTGCAGACATAATAGTAGTTCTCAGGTAACCTCGATCCATCAATGGTATTCCGTTTTATGAAGGAGCAAAATTGAAATTCTGTGTATTCTGTTATTTCTGAACCAGAATAAGGATAGCCTGAATTGTCCCAAAAGAATGCACCCTAAATGTGGCTAAATGGAATTTAGGCAAAGTTAAAATCTAGCCAATGCTGGTGAGTGGTTTCACTAATATGTAGGGGGTTCCAGGTGAGCTTACATGTGCTTTCTGCTTTATTGAGTATTGCTTTGCTAGCACAGTTTGCTTTCCGTCTTCACCGCGGCTTTTTGGTGACTTTGCCACACCAGGAACAGCTGAAACTTGCTGTTTGATCCTTCCTCGCTACCACAGTCGGCAAGCGAGGCCTCACAGTCAACAGCGACTGCCAGTCATCGCTGCTTAATTCCAGCGCCGATTTGTTCATCTGTTCCCTTCATTCCAGCGCCTGTTTCTTCCTCGGTTCCGTCAGAATGGCGGTCCCCTCGCTGGAGGCTATTCGGCTCACAATTCCCACTTGGAACAGGGCTAATTCGGTACCTCAAGCAGCCGTTTCAGTGGCATCCCTTCTTAGCGATGTCACTCAGACGACTTTGCTTGTCACACCTGCAGTTTCCCAGGCATTGTGTCCATCGTTGTGTCCTCAACCAGCTGCCGCACGTAGGCCAGTTCCTTCTTACATTCATACGTTTTCAATGCCTGCTTTGCCTGCGTCGTTTCCAACCACATTCGCATCAGCAAGTGCCACACTGCCTGTCATTTCTTCCATCGTGCAGCCTTGTTCTCAACAGCCATTCATCATTGGGCCTGGGTTGTCTCCCGTCCCATTCAAGCTGGTGTCCCAAATTACTTCTGGGAAGTACATTGATCTGGTAGAACTTCTGTCGGACAATCTCCGCGGACTAGAGTCCAAACCACATCTTTGACATCATCCTGCAAGGGTAAATGAAGCATAGAAGATATCTCTGCCTGGATTGAGGCCTTTACCATCTTTTCCTTAATTCTAACTGCCCATTTTCTGCCTTCTGTGGTTAATTTTTAAGCAAAATTTTCTACAGTGTTGACTTGTTCCTGGTCAATGGTTCATTACAGTTCTGGTTTGTTATTGAATATTTCATTCCAGGTCCTGCCAGTTTCCCCCCAGTTTCTCAGGTTTCTCTTGTAGGTTCTGCTTCCGAGTTAAAGGTTTACCCAAATCAAGTTCTGGTCTCTAAAGTAATTACTGGCATCTAGCATGGATTCCACTTTGGTTTCAACCCACAGACCTCTTTGAAATCTGCTAATAGGAACAAGGCTTCAGCTTGTCACCATCCTGCCATAATCTACAAATGCTTGTCTGACAAGGTATCCCTTGGCCGCGTTGCTGGCCTCTATTCATGGCCCCTACTACCCAATCTTCATATTAACAGCTTCGGGAAAATCCCCAAGAAAGGTCAACCCAATAAGTCGCGTCTCAATCTTAGACATGTCTCCCCCTCCTGGACTCCAGTGTGAATGATGGTATTAGGCCAGAAGACTTTCAACTTCAGCACATTCGTGTTGATGACATCATTAAATTGGTCTGCAAATATGGTTGTGGTGCTCTAAAGGCTAAGTTTGACGTAGAGTCAGCCTACCTGGATGTTGTGGTCCACCCTAGCGATAGGTATCTCTTGGGGATGAAGTGGAGAGGCATTTTTTGTGTGAATTTGGCCTTGCCCTTCGGATTTTCCCATACATTTTCAACTCGATTGCCGATTTTGTTGAATAGATGTTAATAAACAATTACAACATTCCAGACCTTTTGAATTACCTTGACGACTACAGCTGGCCTACCCAGTTCTCCTCAGTGTCAACACACCCTCTCCACAGTAGCACCTCATTGTGCTGCCTTGGGATTGCCTTGCCATCCTGCAGAATTTGTTGGTCCTACCACATGCTTGGTTGCATTAAGAATTGAACTGGAGTCAGTAAGTCAAGTTGCTTGCCCTCCCACCAACAAGCTATCAGCCCTCAACGATCTTCTACAGCATTGGCCAACTTACCGGTGGTGCACCGAACAACATTCGTAGTCCCTGATTGGCCACTTGCACCATGTCACCAAAGTTGTGTGGCCTTGCCGTGCCTTTGTCCGGCAAATGATCAAGCTACCCTCCTGCTTTTGCTGAGAGGATCATCCTATGCACATAAGTGCTGAATTTAAGGCTGATCTCCAGTAGTGGTGCCAATATTTGGTCTCTTGGAATGGCATAAGCTTTTGGATGTATCCTGGCCTGACTCCCCCTATCAACTTAGAAATGTTTAGTGATGCCTCAGGTTCATTGGGGTTAGGTGCCTGTTCGGCTCTCACTAATTGTATGGTACGTGGCCGTCTTCTCTGCAATCTTCTTCAATCGAGTGCAAGGAATTATTCCCTATCATTGTGGCAGCTCATGTGTGGGGCTTTTTGTGGTTCAGGCGGGTCGTCCTGTTCCACTCGGACAATCAATCAGTAGTACGTATCCTTAATTCCACAACATCCAAAGCTCCTGATGTAATGCACCTGCTTTGTTGCCTTGTTGCGGCAGCCGCCAAGCATACCTTTCGATTCTTTTCTCATCATCTTCTGGTGCAGATAACAAAGTAGCTGATGCCTTATCTCGTTTTCAGTGGCAGACCTTCCATTGCCTGGCCCCTCAAGCCGACACCCACCCCACGGTAATCCCGCCCGAGGTGTGGCACCTCTTGACTTACCTGGCTTAGAGAAGAACTGACTCATGTTGTTGACCCATGGTTTGGCTCCCTCCACCCATTGGACATACAAATCTGACCAACATCGCTTTATTGACTTCCGCTCACAGCTTGGAAGACTTCACACTAATGGATCACCTTGCCCTGCAGACGAGTGGACACTTTGCCTCTTCGCCACTTATCTGTCATCCTCGCTTCGCTCTTCTTCTATCAAGATTTGTTTATCAGCTGTAGTGTACGATCCATGCACGTGGAACAGAGTCTCCCTGACCTTTTAGTGGATTGCCTCCAACTACAACGCGTCCTTTGTGGCATCAAAAGGACTCAAGGTTTATCTAGCTCCACGGGTTTGCCAATCACAGATCACCACACGCTTATCATCCATAGGTGTCCTTATGCTTTGATATCCAGCACCATGCTGTACATTGGGCCTCTTCCAGCCTGGCTTATTTTGGATTTCTCCGAGCTTCCGTATTCACAGTCCCTTCATTGTCCAATTTCAATACTCTACTTCATTTGACTGTTGCCAACGTTGCAGTTAACTCACAGGCAGCACCCACCTGCTTATGTCTCACCATCAAGACTTCCAAGACTGACCCATTTTGCAAAGGCTGCCACATCTACCGGTACATTGGCTGAGGTCATGCTCCACTTTGTGCCTTGTCAGCTCTCATGCGTTATCTGAAACTACGTGGAAATTCTTCTGGTCCACATGCTCCAATGGTCAGCCTCTTTCCGTGCTTTCCTTTCTTGATGCCTTAAGGATACTTTTGCAGCAGCAGGCATTGATGGACCCATACCAGTCACAGCTTCAGAATTGGTGATGCAACTGTGGCCGCTCGTGCTGGTATCCCAGACCATCTTATTCAAGTGATGGTGGGGTGGACAAGCAACGCCTACCAGCTTTACATCCGCACCCCAGGAGAAGCTTTGGCACAAATCACTCCCCTTCTCTCTCACTGACCTTGGTATTAAGTTTTTTCCTTGCCCTCTTATTAGCCACTGGTTTACAGCTGCCCTTGCTTTGCCTGCGTGGTATGGTGCTTGAAGTAACCTGAGATGAAGAGGACTCATGTCCATCCTGGCTACAGGCCCTCCTTTCTCCAGGCACTTGCGTCTTGGAGAGCGGGCTGTGACCAGGTTGCCATGGAGACCTCAGATTGACTGCTGAGAAGATTGCTGCCCTCCTCTCTTGCTACCTATACGGCACCTACCCTCCACACTTCAATTGGCTTAGAGATTAATTTAGCCTAAATATTCCGGCTACTTTCTACTTTCTTTGAAAGTAACAAGCCCAATGGGCATTTTAACTGGTCGTTCTGACCCACCCCACCCCCAGGTTAACAAATGTTAATGCAAACCCGTGATTTTTACGTCGCTCAACATACAAACTGGCGTGAGAAAAAGTGTGACTGTGTGACACAATATTTTGACTATAGGGTGACTGGATCATGTTATGTTTGAGCTCTGGTGACTAAGATTAACTTTCTTATCGCTTTTTATTTACTCTGTTGAAAAAAACCAACTTCAACTCAAACGTTGAACGTCGGTATAAATTCCCCCACATGTGTCCATGTTTACACAGAGATGACAAAATGTTTACGGTTTGTCCTAGACAGTGAATACACAGAGTGAGCATAGCAGCAGATTCAAAATTTAAATAAATGCTTTGCTAACCCAGGAATGCCCTTGCAAAAGTAAACAAGTTGACTCGGAATTCGTAACGATTTAGTCAAGTTGAGAATGGAAAAGATCTTTTCTAAAAACGAACAATTAGCTTTGGAAATGCAAAAAGGTAATATGAAACAAATTAAACATGTTGCGAGAATTGGCAAAATTATTGGAGCTCGTTTGTTTCTTTGTGATGAGACAATTTTGGCATTATAAAGCGGTCAAACATTCATTGAAATGGATGAAATACATGAGAGGATAAGCAAAATTAGTTAAACTTGTTTCTCTTCGCGTCACATTGTGACGAGTCTGTCTTTATAACGGGGTGAAATATTTATTCACATTTTGGTTTTGGAAAAGTTGAATGTATTAGGTAGTGTTCAGTCGAACTCACTTGCGTATGCGTTTTATGTAACACATGTACTGCTACCGCAAGGTTAACAGCAGTTTGTCTGTGTCGTATAAGTATGGAACGTTGACGTTTTTAGTGGTAACGTTGTAGTGCGATGGGACACGATTCAGTTTTGTTCGCCTTGTGTAACGTTATCACGATGTAACGGCTGCATGACGTCATAACTGGAACCGGAAGTTTGATGTAACCGTTAAGAGGAAACCAGAAGCTTACCGAGGCTGTGTTGGCTTAGTGCTTATGTTGTAGAGGTACTTATATTCAGTTGCAAAAGTAGAGTTTATCAAAAGTGGACGTTTCAGTACCGAGTTAACTGTTCGTGACCGGAAAAAATTATTTCAAAAAGTCTTTGTTTTACAAATGACGTCATAGAGTTAGGTTAAAAAATGTTGGTACCACACATGTAGACCGTGCACCACCAACCTTCACACCCTGTTTAAGGCTTGCGGTCCAGAAAGACACCCTGTTTAAGACGCAAATTTTGATATTCTCTAATTGTCAATTTTTCCTTTTTTTTCTAGGAAGCGATGAAAATCTGTGCCCCTGTGCTCATTGGCAGATTGCTAAGTTTCTTCACTCCTGAGCCTGGTATTAGTAAAACTGACGCATATGTCGCTGCAGCACTTCTTGCTCTCGTTGCCTTCACTGAAGGAGCATTGCATGCGCCCAATTTTTTTAAGAATACCAGGTGTGGTATGCATTTGAGGATTGCTGCAGGGTCACTCATCTACAGAAAGGTTGGTATCTTGGATACTTTTGGTTTTTGGCCTTCTTAGCTTAAGAAGAAACAAAAAGCAAACCGCGGTGATAAACATAAGGAAATATAAACGCATTTCTGGAAAGAAAAAAGGCTTTATCTTGACGTTTCGTATGTTCCAACATACATCTTCAGAAGTAGTAAACCGTTGAATAACAGCAGAAATTTGTGTGTATAATAAGTACAAATGTAACTAATTATAGAAACAAAAGATAACAAATAGTAGAAAAATTTGCATATCAAAGGAAAAGCATGCAAACTAAAAAAGGTAAAGTTTTTCACTGCTGACATTTTCATTTTCATTACGTAAATTGTAACAGCACAAAAGTCTGAAACTGGATAAATTTTTTTAGAGTGACAAATTCATTTTGCAAAATAATGAGAAGAAAGCGGCAGTAGACTAAGTGACAACATAATTATACAAGCACGTGTGACTGAGTGGTGGTGAAAACATACACTTGTTACCTATTTTTGTTTGAGCGGAGGAGAGACAAAAAAGATTAAAGAATGCCTTATACATTTATTTAATGAGGTGCTGTTCACATAAACTGAACTACAAGTTACCAATCTGTCAGGAGCGATGTTTTCCATGGTTTGAGCCAATCTGAGTCACGTCACTTTGTAGTGGCAGCAATGTACCCGATGCACAATATAGATGTCTGTCATTGCCTATTAAAATTAATAGTGGATTCGCAACTAATCAGGAAAAAGTCAAAAACCAAGCAATTGTAATTGGAGTAGACAGTATATGAGAAAGATAGCAGCATGAACGTTTTTTAAACCCAGAGACATGTGTAACACTGGGAAAGCTTGATAATGTGACTGGAGGTACACTTTTCTGGAGGACATTGCATCCAAAATGAAGTGAACACCCAACAGTGGTCTCACTGTTGAGATGGACACAAAAACGTTGAAAGGGTAATTACACCACAATGTACAATATGTACTATGTTTTAGAGTCTGATGTAGACAAAATATATTAAGTGATACAATGTAATAATACAATTCATTCATTTTAATTCATATTTGATTCACATTCATACTTAAAGACAGCTAACACTCATTCTGACATAATAATAGATATGTTGTTGAATGAACTGTTACCCCTTTTGCAATGTATCTGTTTCAGGCTCTGCGACTAAGTCATGCCTCTTTAGCAAAAACAACAACTGGTCAAATAGTGAACCTTATCACAAGTGACATACAGAAACTTGAAGTGGTAAGTACCGTTCTTCTAGAAATGAAGTTCTGTTTTCATTTGAAATCTTGGTGCTGATCAACACCCTATCCAGAGGAGAGTAGGAGTACCCCTTGCTGTTTATGGAAACTGCCAGGCATCTATATGAGGTTTTTAAGATTCGTTAGATGGGCATGTATGTCTCAAAACATACTTGCCCTAGCAAAATTTACATGCCCTTTCACACTCGCCTGACAAGAAAAAATAAAATGTCAGATAAATATAAACTAAGATAACGTTAATTTACTTAAAAGGTTGCATTTTGTTCCACTGTATAGCTGCACCAGTACCGCTGTAAGGTTTCTGTGAAAAAAATTCAATTTTTGAGTTCATCTACACGGACTTCAAAGGTAGAATTACTGTGGACCTCAAGCTTTAACTGCCAGTAACATTAATTTTTGCCTTGTGTAAGTTGTAATGATCAGCGGTGTTTCATGTACACTACAGACATGCGCATTGTAATTCAAGTAGCCATGTTGGAATAAAAATTGAAAGTTTATCCAATTCCATCGACGTGACTCTGCGAGAACATCAGATGGTGTCAGAAGTAAAGCACATGTCACAAGAAATTGCAACAGGAGAAGTTGTGTAAGTTGTAATGATCAGTGGTATTTCATGTACACTACGGACAAGCGCATTGTAATTCAGGTTACCATGTTGGAATAAAAATTGGAATTTTGTTTGTGAAAGTTTGTCCAATTCCATTGACGTCACTCTGCAAGAACATTAGACGGTGTCAGAAGTAAAGCACAAAGTAGAAATTTCGGCAACGCTTTAATAAAGTTTTATAACAAACACGGTCTATAATCAACACAAATTAACAATTGTGATCGCATCACATGTCACACGAAATTGCAACAGCAGAAGACCAAAAATTCTATTGACTCAACAGAAGGAGGAAGTATCGAAGAAATACAACAATCGTTAGCCAAAGACAAAGAAACTATGCCCGATATGGCGATGCACTTGACCACCCAACTTGAGCGGAGGAAACGTTTCGGAAAACTGGATGCAGTTCAAAGAGAAGTACACAGATTACGAAATTGCAACCGGAATAAGTTTGAAGGAAAGTGCTGCTAACAGTTATAGCCAACGATGCTGTTGATGTTTTCAATCCCATTACATAGGATGAAGAAGGTGATAACAATAAAAACCAGAAAATACTACACAAATTTGAAGAGTATTGTGAACTGAAGAAAAACGTCAGCTACAAGAGATAGAAGTTGTTCTCAAGAGCTCAAGAACGTGGTGAAACAATTGACCAGCACATAACTTTATTGAGAAAGCTATATGAAACTTGTAGATTTGGAACACTGAAGAACTCTCTTATCAAAGTTCGAATTGTGCTTGGAGTGAACAACACTAAGACAAAGAAAGGTTGCTCAGGGTACAAGACCTCACACTCAAAAATGGCGATAGATGTGGTGTGATTCACAGGAGCAACAGTAAGGTAACTGAAAGAGCCAGAGGCAATGACTCAGCGGTACCTGGACTTGGAAAGGAGAAGACCAAGCCATCTTTCAGGAAAACACCTTCAGACAGTGAAGAAAAACCAGACATGGCATAATGTAGTGTCTTTCGTATGGTGAGACATGTCACAACTGTTTAAGGCAACATCACTTCCAAAGCATGCGCAGATCACAAAAAAAGTGCATTGTCTAGCACAAGAAGAAGAACATGATTTCGAGCCAACTTTGTTTGTAGCAGCAGTCACTACTGAAGTTCAGATCAAGAATGACGAATGCTATATGTGATGTTGCCAGTCCAAGGACATGACTGTCACAAAACTCAAGGTAGACACTGGCTCTCAAGTCAACATCATGGAAGCAAGTCATAAAAATGGATACCTCCAGCCCATACATGGATACCTGCACCCACAAACTAGTCAGTGAAGTCCAATGCAGGTGTAGAACAAGAACTTACATTCCACATAGTTGAAACGAATCAACCAGGCTTACTCGGACTCGAATCATCGCAAGATCTAGGCTTGATCAAAGTTGTCATGATGACCAAGGCTGAAGAAAAGCAAACCCAACCAAGTCAAAGCGAGAGAACTACGAAAACGTCAATTGCAAGAGGAGGTTCTTCAAAGGTACGTACAGGTGTTCACTGGATAAGGACGCTTGGAGAAACCTTACCGTAGTGAAGTGGACCCCACAGTAACACGTGTCATAAACCCTCCAGGAACCCTACCAGTAGCTCTTCGAGGTACAGTCCAAACAGAACTGGAGGATGTGAAAACGCGAGGAGTAACTCAGAAGGTTGAAGAACCCACAGACTGGGTAAGTTTCGTGGCCATTGTTGAGAAGCCCAATGGAAGTTTGCGAATCTGATTGGATCCAAGGCACCTCAACAAAGCGCTCAAGCGAGAACACTTTCAGCTGCCCACCATCGAAGATATTACAATAAGAATGGCAATGTCAAAAGGTTCACCAAGTTAGATGCAATTAGAGGATACTGGCAAATACCTCTTGATGAAGAAAGTCAACTTCTTACCACCTTTAACACACCATTTGGACAGTTCTGCTACCAAGTCCCACCATCTGGGATAAAATTCGCCAAAGAAATTTTCCAGAAATGTATACATCAACATTTTGGTGAATTGGAAGGATTAGAGACGGACATCGATGACATCAAAGTACACGACGACACAACACTCAAGCATGCCACTCGCCTACACACTGTTCTTGACCGATGTGAGGAGATTAACTTAACCCTAAACAAAGAAAAGTGTGTCATCAAAGTCAAGGAAGTCACCTACATTAGTCACAAACTCACACAAGAAAGAATAAAGCCTAGTGATGAGAAAATTCGTTCCATCAATGACACGCCAGCACCCACAGATTAGAAAGGGGCAGAAAGACTCCTTGCATCACTTAACCATTTGGACAAATTCATTCCCCATCTGGCAACAGTAACTGAACCTAATAGGGTTCTCCTGAATGAGGATGTTGAATTTCAATGGTCACATGAACGAGACAAAGCACTTCAAGAAATGAAGAGCAACTTAACCCAAGATGAAGCTCCCTTTCTGAGATTTTCGCCGTGTACAAACCTGTTACTATCAGCTGAAATGCCCCACCAACAGGCCTTGGTGGAGAACAGACTCAGAAAGGCCATCTTGTTGCCTAGGCCTCTAGATCGCTTATCAAAGCAAAATCAAGATATGCTCAAGTAGAAAAATAACTCTTAACCGTTCAATGCAGCCTTGAGTGGTTCAACCAGTACACCTATAGCAGGAAAGTGAGCAGTCAGATCATTGCCATTGGAGGAAATTGTCAAAAGGCTACTGGCAACAGCACCACCCGGACTACAAAGAATTCTAGATGCAAAAGGATGACTACACATTACGATACAAGCCAGGACGGGAGCTGGCGCCTCCAGACATGCTCTCCCGTTTACTACTCCCCAAAACAGCACACGACAACATGGAAGAGGAAATTGCACCTAGTAGCCTCAAACTTGCCGGTCTCAAAATCCAAATTGCAAGAGCTTAGAGAAGCAACAGCCAATGACCAATCACTGAGGAAACGATTAATCAAGTCTGTGTGGTGGGAAACAAACGCTCAAACTCCAGCAAGTATCCAAGTCTTCTGGGATGCAAGAGACGAGCTCTCTGAGCTTGACGGAATTGTTCTCAAAGGTGATAGAATCCTTGTTCCACCCACTACGAGGACGGAAATACTGGATGGAATCTGTCAAGGCCATATGGAAATTAAAAAATCCAAACGGTGAGCAAGAGATTTATTATACTGGACAGGAGCAAATTCTCAAATAAGTGACAAGATAGCAACAATGAGTGACAAAAGTAGTTGAGACATTTTCTAAAATGTAATGGCAGTGTACTGAGTTTCACTTTTTGCTGTTTGGAAAAGATTTTCAAACACATATCCCCCCTCCCCCTATCCAATGTTGTACCGGGATAAATGCTGGTTCCCACCTAGCAAATTCAACATTGTTTGGGGGGGATGGGGGGTATATTCTAGCGAAATTGATTATGAATGTGCCGAAGACGACAACAATCACTTTGAAAAGTGACATTTGATACGACCAAAAGATATCTCGCACGTAATTCGTTAGCTAAAAACTTGATTTTTTAATGCTAAAAACTACTACACATGACAATTTTCTAAATCTGTACTTTACTTGGCAGATATTTCCTTAATATAAATATCGTGAAGACATGATAGCACCCCGTCCACAACAAAAAAGGCAATATAACAATATGACCACCTCGGACAATGAGCGACAAAAGTAGTTGAGACATTTTCTAAAATGTAATGGCAGTGTACTGAGTTTCACTTTTTGCTGTTTGGAAAAGATTTTCAAACACATATTCCCCCTCCCCCTATCCAATGTTGTACCGGGATAAACGCTGGTTCCCACCTAGCAAATTCAACATTGTTTGGGGGGATGGGGGGTATATTCTAGTGGGTAAGGGGGATTTTAAAGCTAGGTATGCCAAAAAAAGGGGAATGTCTCAACACTTTTGACGCTCATTGAAGGTGCACTATTTGTTTGGAACACCAACACCAAAACACAAAAGAGCCATTGATCCCTTTTTCGTATATCAAGCAAGCCCTGGGAAATGGTAGCTACTGACCTGTTTGCATGGGACAAGTATGAATGCCTCATCATCGTAGATTAGGAGCTCAAGCAAGAAAAACAAAAGGACAATTTTGATCAGCATGACAAGCAGTCCTACCCAGTTTAGAGAGGCAACCGAATAAGAGATGAAATGGGCCTTCACTGGAAGCCGGTTGTACTCACAGAGCATGAAGAAACGCCAAGATCATACAGAATCCAAACAGATGAAGGTGGAGAATGCTGCAGAAATAGTGG
Source organism: Siderastrea siderea (assembly GCA_964030785.1). Lineage (NCBI taxonomy): Eukaryota > Metazoa > Cnidaria > Anthozoa > Scleractinia > Rhizangiidae > Siderastrea > Siderastrea siderea. Next base: position 22,051,082 of record OZ034972.1, read on the forward strand.
AATGGTAATGTAATCTCCCAGGAGTGCCCCACCATCACCATATATCCCACCTCGTCATGAATCGCCATCAGTGAGAGCCAACGAAAGTGCATCTCTTTGAGGTGAGGCAAATCAAGCAACCCCATTTGTGAAGGAGCCCACCTGAAGGTTATTCGAGCAAGAAGAAAGTCAGGCAGCTGATTGGGAAATCTTGGAACACCGAAAGAGAGCAAGTGGAAGAGTTGTGAGGAAACCACTATGTTTCAAAGACTATGTATTGTGATGAAGAGCACATATTACACATGTTGACATTTCAAGGGAACATTATGGAGATTTGCATAAGTTTTGTGTCTGGGAAATGATGGCTGTGTGATTCGCTTTTAATTGGCTCTAAGCTTGTTTTTACGTTTATTTTTTGTTAATTTTCGTTCATCTGTTTTCCTTTCTTTTTCATTTTTGTTAGGGGAAAGTTGTAATGATCAGCGGTATTTCATGTACACTACAGACATGCACATTGTAATTCGGGTAGCCATGTTGGACCAAAAACTGGAATTTTGCTTGTAAAATAAATCTGTGTTTATCCAATTCCATCAACAAGTCTCGACGAGAACAGTACATAAGTTATGCATTACTTCCTTATCAAACTTTCAATCTGCCATTCTACAATATCACTACCCTTTATTGTCATTGCATCTTCAAAGTCACTGTCACTTTCATTTGAGTCCCCTCTTTCTTTAATAACATTCCTGTTTCCAGCTTGTTGAAGTAGCACCACCTCTTGCTGTGAGACTCGTGGGAAAAGAGAGTTTTTGCATTTGCGTGTTGCTGCAGTACATTATTTTGCAGTAGAGAAAGTAAAATTGAGCCTGCAAACATTTCATTTATGAGAGATAACACTATGATGTTGTGCAATGAATGAAGTTTGCAAATACCGGTATTAATCCTCTGTGTGCAAAAGCACGGAATCATTGAATGGAATAATCTGCAGGTATCTCACTGATAAAATGAAAGTGAAGAAATCATGCTCCTCAAGTTATAATAGCTGTCCATAGACCTTCTAGTCATCTTGGAAGACCTGACGACTAAGGCCTGTGAAGACTACCTTTTTTGGAGAAGGTTTATGTTATTCTTAAACCTTCATTTATTTTATAAGGTGACACTTTTCTCTCATTACCTCTGGGTGGCTATTTTGGCCATGGCTGTGGTAGCATACCTCTGTTGGCGAGAAATTGGACTGTCTGTTCTGCCTGGTGTTTTTCTTTTTATGCTCCTCGTCCCACTACAAGGATGGATGGGAAGAATTTTTGCCAGACTAAGGTATTGTAATTTGGCCTCTAATTTTGTTCTTTGGTAATTTTGGCTTTTTAATTTAATATGAAACCAGTAACCGGAAAAGTGGCCATTTAAAATTCAGTTGAAAAAGATGTGAATTATATGTCAATAAAAGGGACAAATAAAAGTTTGGTTAACCTTTTTTTCACAGATTAGGGACACATTTCTTAAAAGCCGCAAAAAGCCATTTGTAAAAATGTGAATCACTCATTCTGCAAACTGTTATTTTAATTTGCCTTAAAGGTATGAAATGTTTAACTTATAGCAAAGTTGTATGCTTAGAAACTTCTTTGTTTAAGGATTATCTTGCCCAAAAAAGGCTTGAAAAGTTTCAGGGCTTTCAAAAAATGCATTTCAGATCCTGATTTTATTGGAATAATAATTATGGAACACTTTGAGATTTTCCTTATTCTAGGGAGAAAAGTTCCTGATAACTGGAACCTTTGGGGGAAATCAAAATTTAGGTTTGAGTTATCGAGAGTTCAAGTTATCAGGGGATGGGATCGCTGCTGACACCACTTATCATATGTATTCTCACAGGACGAACTTACACGTTTTGTATAACAGAACGTTAAAAAACTAAAGAAATTGACACATGACAATTAGACACTTCAAAAATACATGCTGCTCAATTTTAATTATTGTGAGGTGAAAAGGTACATCTACGTTAGGAAAAATCAAAATGTTATTGTCACAGAATAATGTTTATAGCTGTGTCAGTATGCAAATCTTCTAGCTCTGTTGTATAACCCGATGGCTTTTAATTGTTGGGTGTAATGTACATGTTGTTCCCTTTCAGATCCAAAATTGCTGTTCTAACAGATCAACGAATCAAAGTGATGAATGAGATCATCTCAGGAATGAGAGTTATTAAGATGTACACTTGGGAAAAACCCTTTGCCAAGTTGGTAGCTGATGTTCGAAGGTTAGCACTAGCAGCACATAAAATCAATGTAAGGTGTAGAGGAGGTGAGGTAAAATAACAGTATCATCATTTTCAAAGTCATTAGATGAATTTGATTATCTATTAGATCATCTATTAGATGATGTGAGTTTCAAAATCGTACTTGTTAATATTAAAATGTAAGGCCATGTAATTTTACCGGTATACAGTGTCAACAGATTTTGCAATGTAGTATTACAACTAACTCATGATTATCTGATAAAGTTAAATTTTGGATTGACAACATGTAGTCATCGCTTTTAGGCATGATCCAGGAGGCGTTCATAGTGATCTGGGTTTGATATTAATTTTATCTGTGAAATGTTTAGCACAATGTGAGTGAAGCTTTTAAAGTGGCCTCACTCTGAGCTCTGCCATTATTTTTCAAAGGATTAGAATATCATTATAGAATCTAGAAGCAAAATATTTTGATCATGTTGGATGATGTCTTCAAAATTTTTTATTTTAACTTTATTCATAATGAAATTGAAAATAAATGAGGATAAATAACTGAATAGCATAACAAAGTTCAAAACCCAGCCTGCAGGAGGCAGGCCAGTTGACCATTTACAAGCGTGGCCGAATACAATTGCTCACTCAGTTAACAGTTACACAAGTTGAAGAAATCTTCTCGCAGGCAGTTGTCCAGTAGGGGGCAAAGTTTCAAACAAACGATCAAATTCAGTGGGGGGAAAAGAGTCTGATTGTTTAGCATGGCCCAATGACTGATTTATTCCCATCACTGAATTGTGTTACTGAACTGTGAGTAAAGACTGTTTATAATTTATAGTTGTTTTGTGTGTGCTTGCAGCAATTTTCTGTGTGCTTCCTTAAGCCAGTCTTGAAAATTAGGGCACCCTTGTGTAATGGAAAACAAGTTTCATCTGTGTTGTATTTGACAGTTATTGACACTTTAAGTTGTTGACCTATATTTAAAACGTAGGCATTAGTTGGCATGCAGTTTGGGATCTCTATATAGATATGCTTGCCTCCGCTATTTCACATCAATCAGATTGAGGCTATTATGCTCGAAGTAAAAAATTGCAAATAATTTTGAATAACACGTCACTTCAACATAGTTAAGCAAGCAAAACGATAAATCCTATTTTTTTTAGACGGGAAACCAAAGCAGTGAAGTTCTCAGCATTCTTCCGTGCTATCAATGGTGCATTGTACGTTTCTATGCAGTCTCTCGTCAGCTTGGTGGTCTTTACAACATATGTGATGACAGACCATGTCCTCACTGCTGAGAGAGTGTTTGTTGTTTTGGGACTATTTATGGCAGTGAGAACGTGTTTCACTGTGTTCTTCTCCAATGCTGTGATGGATCTCAAGGAAGCTTCTGTGTCAGAGAAGCGATTGCAGGTGAGGGTGTTCATTTGTAGTGGCAATGGGACTGAATAGAGTCCAAGTCAGTCTGTAATCATACGGATAATTAACAAATCAGGCGACCACGTAGTGGGAGTCTGATTTGTTTAATCACGAATGTGATAACAGAATAAATTGAACGCCACGAAGTCCTGTTACCAATTAATCATATCAATAACAAAAAACTTTCCGGAGAAAGAAAAGACAACACTGAGTTTTAATTGTGAAATGTGCAAAAACGAACTTTTTTCAAATGGACCTTTTCCATTAAAGCGTGCACACTCGCATTTAATTTCCAGTTGCTTAAGCATGATATGCACACTGTCCAATTACATTGGCCCATTAATGCTCTAATCATAACTACAACAAAATTCTCGAATCTGATTGGCTATTGCCAGCCACCATACGAGCATTAATAGGACAGTGTAATTGGACAGTGTGCGCATCATGCCTAAGTAATTGGACAGTACGCGTCAGAGCGTGGGCTCTTATGGATCAGTTACACTTGAATAAGTTCTTTTCTTTCGTATCTTGCAATTAAAACTGTTGCCTATTCCTTCTACGGAACGTTTTCTCCTTTTTCTTTCTCGAATTTTGCTAAAGATATGTTTAATTGGTAACTAGACTTCGTGTCATCCGGTTTGCTGTGTAATCATTTTCGTAATTAAACAAATCGGTCTACCGCTACGTGGTCGTCCGAATTCCTTAATCACTCGTGTGATTACAGACCGAGTTGGACTCCACTCAGCCGTATAACCATTATTAATCATGGCTGGTGATAGCCAATCAGATTCGATAATTTTGTCCGGATTGTCCGGATACAATTTTAACAGCACAATTCCTACTCTGAGTACAAACGAAATTAGAACAATATTTTTGTCATCTTTAGGAGTTTTGCCCATGGCATTCTCAAGGGAGGCTGTCTGTGAAGGTTTGTCTTGCCAACAAGGACAGACTGATATTGTGCACTGCTTTTTATTGTTTAGAAATTCTTAGAGCTGGAAGAAATAGGTGCACATGTGTCAGATGAATTTAATAGTGATACCAGTAAAACAGATGCTCCAGTGGTTGAGTTGTGTGGCATTACAGCTTACTGGGACAAGGTAAGACAGCGCTGTTCCTTGTATTGTCATTGCCATTTGACATTATGGTGGTAGGATAACAAAAGCAATTAAAGCAATGCCTAAATTTGCTGTGTGGTGTAAACAGGTGGTAATATTGCCCTAGGGCAAATATGAGTTTCTGAGTTTTACATTTATGGAAGTCCATTGTAGAGTGTTTTTTGACTTTTATGTCGAATAATGGAAGTTGATTTTTACATGCAGGTCATGTTTGAAAACACTGTTCTGCACAGGTCAACAATAAAATCAGGTGTAAAGTGATGGTACATACACATAGAATTTATCATGTCAAGGTAAGCAAAGAAGGAAACAGAAACTGAATTGTACTCTACAATTTGATATTTTTCAGGCAGGAAACCCTGTTTTAAAGGATATCTTTCTTGAAGCAAAACCAGTATGTTTTACTCATCTTATAAATATTCAGTATATGGGATGTAGTATCATACTTTGTATGCTGCTCATTGCCCACTGATGAAGAGAACTAGTATAAGGATTGGATACTACGTGGTTTTGCATGGACCATTGGAAGCTCATTTTAAATTCCAGATAATGCCATTTGGTCTTTGTAATGTCCCAGGACTCTTTCAGCGGCTTATGCTTTTCATCATGTTTAAGCCAGAAGGCCTGAGGTAAATTTGTTTAAGTTTGGACTGCAATGTACTGAGTTAGCAGGTAACTGTGTTCATCTAATTAAGTGTTCTTTCAATCACGTAATCCTTAGTAATGATTTCACATCCCTGTTTAAACATCAATTGGTACTTTAAGATCTTTAGATTCTCAAGATGCACTTTGGTGTGCATACAAGCAAATAATTCCAACTTCTGTACAACACATGTTTTTGTACGAAATGTTGAAAGTTAAACGTCGGAAAGATGAATACCCATTGGCACACATAAACAAAACTGTTGATAAAAAACAGTTTGTTGACCTGAGTGCACTGAACAGTTGATATGGATGCAGCTGACTACAGAATGCACAAATATGTCTTTATTATTGCGAAGTACTGCCATTTGGATTTTATAACGCCCCAGACGCCTTTCATAGGCTTTTTCTATTTTACATCTGCCTTTTTTTAGTCATGTTTGTAGTGCACATCGTACTAGAAAAACTATACCTTTGAGACTAATCATAGGTGAAGAAAGTACAAATGACTGCAGAATTCTGACTTTCTTTTCTATAATGTGGGAAATAGTCAACTTGCAAGCAGCTGCTGCATTGTTCTACACCACTTTAGGAATAAAAGTGTCATAGAATGTAGGAAAGAATTCTATTCAGTGGCGACTGATGCCTTTTTCTTTGTTCTTCAGGGAGAGCTTCACATTATTGTGGGGCCAGTAGGTGCAGGAAAGGTAATAATTTGTTTTACGTTTTGAGGGTAAGGTGTTTGGTGTGTTAGATGGTTTACCTTTTCAGTGGTTGACGTCCTGTTATCTCGTATTGAGTTGCTTTCTCCGACAAGAAACTTTGCTTTTTTCTACCCACCCACTGAGGAGGAGAAAAGGGAACTTCCATCGGTGAATGCTAACAAAATACTGCTGTACAACTCTTCCAGCAGAGTAGCATCCTAAAAAGGGTGAAGGGTAATGTAAGTCTCTTCCTGCCTTAGAAACTGTACTACTATCCAGGGTTCCAAAGGAGAGGGTGAATTATTGTATCCCTAAAGGCCTGCAATTCTTACCTTGGAGCCTAGAGCCCAAGCACTCGTTCTTCGTTGGAGATTGGGAACAAAAATCCTGATTATGGAGCCTTCGATTCCTATACCAGTATCGGTACCCAGTATGTGTGTGAATTGCAACAGCTTTTCATACTCTATTTCCAAACGTAATGGACAAGACATCAGTGTGAATTTGCAGTGTGAATTTCCTTTTAGTCCTCATTGTTGATGGCCCTCCTTGGAGAATTATCTATTTCTGAAGGGGACAGAAAGGTTCATGGCTCAGTGGGCTATGCCTCCCAACAAGCCTGGATATTTTCAGGATCAGTAAAGGAGAATGTTGTGTTTGGTCAAGAATTTGACGAGGATCGCTACATAAAAGTCATTGAAGCTTGTGCTTTGCAAAAGGTTGGCAATTTTATAATAGTTTCACACTCCCAGCGATTAATTGAGAGACGTACAATAGTACATGCACCTAGCTAGCCAAAGATATGCAGAAAATATTTTAGACTAACCATTTCAGCCAGTGTAAAAGTGAATCATTCCTATTGTGACATTTATAAGAGGGCGACTTGGCTTAGGGGACAGGTAAAATAAACAACAGAAAGCGGACAACAAAACACATGCACTTTTAGTAGTGTTTTTGTGGAAAATAGGCCACTCTTTGAGTTCATACAAAACTTCATCCGGGACTTGAATGGTGTATTTTCCATATCCTCAATAGTGAGGATATCGATGATGTCATTTCCCGCTTTTATACTGTTGTTTGTGCAAATTTTGGTAATAGCCAGCAGAAAAATGGCGAGATCCTGTTCACTGAAAAGCACCAAAATGTTAACAAGAAAAAGACGTGGTATGACATTCAAGGAGTTCCTTACAAGGGAAGACAAAACGTGAGATCTTCAAGCAATTCAAGCTGCAACAGTTCTAATTAAGTTTGTGCTCATGCTCTTGTCTATTTAATAAAAAGAAAATTACGCGGCAGCTTGAAGGTATGAATTTTATTTTCTCGTGGTAAAAAAGAATATTTTACCACTCGAAAATGAAATTCGGTATCTTAGTACTGCTGTTTAATATCCGTTGGCCATTGAAACATATACGTTTGTTTGCCAGTGGGTACAGGATCGTCCAAACGTGGTTTATGAAAGATAATTATAGGCATTCTTAATTCCTTGTGTTTTATTCTGGAATGACACTAGCAGCTAGGAGACTATAGCCAAAATGTAAGGACTTCACAAGAATTTCTTTAATTTCGCATGGTTTGGTGACTCCTGTCCCTGAGTTGCATCTGTACCACGACCACGTGAAAAAGTGTATTAAATTGATTTTCACATCTCTTTTACATGTTTCTGATGGTTTCATGTCAAATGAGTTGGTCAAAATGTAAGAAAGTACAAAGACTGGGAAGGGGAGTTTTCAAGTTTCAGGTCTATTTTTTGTCAACTGACAACTCCTTCCCCTACCTTTCAAGCATTTTGATTGGTCAACTCAAGGAGACGTCACCAGAGCCGCCATGACAAATTTACAGCCGTGGACAATAATGCTCGGGACATTTGACACCTCTGAGGACAGAACCCCTTCCCCGGTTCAGTGGAAACCGCTGGCGTTTCGGACTAAAAATAGCACATTTTCTAGTCTTTTCAACATTACAGAGGGGGGAAGGGGGAGAAGTCGGCAAGGTGTCCCAAGATTACTGGCCGTGGCTGTAGTTGATACTGTCTTGTCGCGGCTTCGTGTTCTAACCATTTCTTACGTCAAATGTTGATATAATGTAGTGGCATTGTGTTCTTGGATTGTATATCCCTGAAATGTGTGTAATTTACAGGATTTGGAACTTTTTCACGATGGTGATTCCACTTTAGTCGGAGAAAGAGGTCACGTTTTAAGTGGTGGACAAAAGGCACGCATTAGCTTAGCAAGGTCTGTATGGCATTTTGCTACACTACACTATATGGCCACATTACTCAATAATCAGAACTTCTGCCACCCTCAGGGAATGCGCAAGTGTTCGCTTATTAATAGAGGTTGGCGGGTGAAAAGAGTTTGCCAGAGATTATCGTTATGCGTGGTGAAAACTTTGTATATTTAATTATCTTTACCTGCGATCATATACGCTGTTTTCTTCCTTTTTGCAGAGCTGTTTACTACAATGCAGACATTTATCTTTTGGATGATCCTCTGAGTGCTGTAGACACGCATGTTGGACAGGAACTCTTTGCCAAGTAAGCCACATTTTACCAAGAAATTTGCGCGCAGCTCATGTACACAAACGACTGAAAAGGCCTTTTAACATAGAAATGTCTTAACTTCCTGATTTCGATCTGTCTGGATTGTATACCTAATTAATGTCACTGTTCCTGAGGAACGTAATGCAACTGCAATAGGCTATAAATAAGCGCGTGACACGCGAAACAAAGTAAAACACTCTCAGGATGGCGATATTGAGGGGAACGCTGCCTTGCAGTTGGTTAGTCTATGCGACTTCCGAATTGCGTGACAAAAACACCTCACTTATCTCCCCAGCACTACGAGCTGAATGCTAGACAGCACGTGCTGGATCGGACAAGAGTATTGGTTAGCAGGCGATGCATAAAGGCAACGAAGCCGACAAGCTTGGGGGAAGTCGCTGCGCAGACTTAACCGCACCAGGCAGGAGTGACCCTAGTTTATTGAAGCACAAATAACATAGCCAACCCGTCTCCAAAGAAAGGGAGGGAGGGAGGCAAAAATTTTTGCTAAATTGACAAAACACTGGCTGCACTGCACAAGAGAATTACAAATTGAACCTTGAACAGGTTGCTTAAGCTTTTATATCTAGACAGTGTCTGCTAATGTAGCCAGTAGTTAAGGCTGTACTATACAACAGCTTGGCCTTACACACATACTATCTTAGTTATGAATAGGTCCTTATTGGTATCGACCAATGCAACAAAACATACGAAAGTGCTAACTAGAAACAAAGCCACGATGTTGTAGGTCTAGCTCTAACGGAACTATTGATTTTAGTGACCTTGGGATCCCAACTGCATAGTAGTTCTTGACTATTGATAGCGAACGCGCCATGAAAGGCTCACTGAGAATGAGTGTCACGTTCCATTAACAATATTTTACTGATCTAACAGTAAAATCTTATTTAATAGCTTAAAGTAAGGTATCTGACACTTTTTGATAAATTTTCCTCTCTGAAATATTGTATTTTATTGACAATTTTTTTGGTCTTTTCCTTGTTCAAATATCAATAATAGCTCCAAAAAAGAAAACACCAAAAGGTTGCAGACAACTTACAACGACGATGGTCTAGGAAAACGTAAAAAAAGTTTTCAAAAGCGGTATTATTCTAGTGTCAGTATTGTGTATTTAAATCAACACAGTAGAGCACATTAACTGGCAGAGTATCTGTTTGTTGCAGGTGCATTCTTGGAATACTAAAGGATAAAATCTGCGTATTGGTAACTCATCAGTTGCAGTATCTCAAGGATGCCACCTCAATTTTGTGCTTGAAGGAGGTCAGTAGCACATACTTATTAAGGGCCTCCACAGACGAGTCAAAACTGATAAACGATAACTAATATTGTTGCCGATTGACTCTTCAGATCGGAATAATTTGCCTGTAGCAAAATTGCCCCAGTTGTTGTAAATGGAAAAAAAAAATTTCGTTTAAAGGAAAACTGCTTTTGTGGCAGTTTTTAATCGACAGTTTGTGTCATACATTTTGTGTGTGTGCATATACCATTTTATAATCCACTCATAAATAGTATTCCGTTAGCAGCTCCCCTTGTCTGTGGAGAACCAAAAACTATCCATTTGTAGATCTTCTGAAATGCGATGCATTTATCCCCTGTCTTATCGCGAACGTGAACCACTGTCTACCTGCCTTCGCCTAGTTCAGTATTGGACTCCTTCTGGATTATAACACTCGTACGCGATGAATCACCGAACGTTTTGGATGTTATTTCACCAAAAATGAGCTTCCCTTTCAGCAGAGAAAGCCATCTTGAAGTTCTTTACACCCTTAAACACTTTTCTTTAAACCCGTCAAACGACTCATCCAAAAACTACCGTTTTTCGGGCCCAAATTAAGGTTTCCAGTTGTTCACCATTTCGAAATGCTATTTGCTTCCAGTATAACTTGGCTATTCACATTTGTGCGAAGATTGGAGGGATGAAAATTTCTTTGCTAACATCCTGGGCTGGGACATATCTTTTATTTTTCTTGACTTTTTATGTCGGGCTATTTTATATTTGAGGGTTTCTTTCAGGGTTCCTGCATTGGTCAAGGTACATTTTCAGAATTGTCCACACGGGGTCTTGACGTGCAATCCCTTATCTCCGTGCCCGAGTCTGATACTGACAGTGCTATTGAGACGGACGATATTGAAATAGTGGAGAAAAAGCGACGTTCTAGTAGCACTCAAGCAACTGCAGTGGTATGAACTTTATTAGTTTTTAGTGAGGTTTCTGGTAAATTAAGCAAGTAGAAACTGTGTTTTGATTGTAGGCTACAGGTGTGTATGTCACTTTGTTTTGGTCCTGGTGTTGCACGTATTACCAAAAGTAGAATCGGCATCTACTTTCTGCAACATGAAAATTTGGAAGTCGGTGAAGTATAATCATCTGGGCGAGTGCTCTCCTAAGAAGGACTGTTTGTGTTGACATTGACTGACGTCTTGACAACCTGAGCGGAAGTCCTCATCAGAGTCAGACGAATTGTCAACCGTCAGTAAAAGAAGTTATGTCTCTGGTCGTTGTCCTGATTGGTCGACAAACTTCCATGTTATTGCAATTTGTTTTAAATCTTTTTCGACCATGAGTGGCTTTTAGACCAGAAAGAGGATAGCATCAACTGGAACCGCAATCAGTTTTTGCCAGTTCTATGTAAGACACATGAGAAAAGAACTTGAGAAAACTCTTCTGCCATTTTCAAGTTCGAATACATTTCCACCTTGGCCGTCTGTAGCTAAACACACGTTTCCGTGAACTGGGATAGCCATTTAGCAAATGAGGACTGTTATTTTAAGGACGTTAGCGCTAAAATCTTCTACAACACAGATTTTCTTTACACTGTTGCTACGGTCAGATAATGGGTTACCTGTGTCACAAATGAAAAAAAAGGGGGCGGGGGGTGGGCTCATGGACTTCGTTTTCGAAATAAAGCTCGTGAAAAACCTCCCTAATTATGACAAATCGGCCCTCATAACTTAACGTGGCCCCAGTGGATGTTAGTTGAAAAATATTAAAAATGATTTGGTTTAGACCCACTTTCTCAGACAAATTTCATTTAAGGACGTTCGTGCTAATTGTTTCTGCGCATCCTTACTGCACACGCAGTTCACTTCGTGATGTCACGCCACGTCATGCATTGAACGTGCGCGCTGTTGAAGAAATGTGGAGATATATAGTGGTAGTGGGCACTTTAACATCTATGCACGGGTTTAACTCTCTTAAATGTTCGGTGACCCCATATTTTCTTTTGATAGATCACTTTCTTTGTCGATGATCTACGTTTTATGAAAAATTAAAGAAAATCTGTGTTGTGGAAGTTTGATTTTTTCAACTTTTCTGCCCTCGCATCATCGAATTCTGCCATTATTGTAGCTGTGCGGTGTTCGCAAAAGTCCATCTTAGTGGTTGAGTTTAATATAAAGGATGACACCGGTTCAAATTATTTACTTGACAGACCACTTAAATAAAAATTTGACTAAGAAAGTGAGTCTACAGCGAATAATTTTTAATATTTTTCAACTAACAAGCATTTAGGCCATGTCAAGTTGCGAGGACCGATATGTCAAAATTGGGGTAGTTTTCCACGCGCTTTATTTCGAAAACGAAGTCGGTGACCTTCCAGTTAATTTGCGTTTCTGACATAGGTAACTCATTATCTGACTGTAGCCAAACTCTGAAAAAAATCTGTGATGTAGAAGTTTTTGGCGCGAACATCGTGAGAACGTTTGCGCTAATTGTTTCTTCGCATCCTCACTGCGCACGCAATTCACGTTGCCATGTCATGCCATGTCATGCATTGAGCGCGCGCGCTGTTGAAGAAGTGTAGAGATATATAGCGCTAGTGAGCGTGTTCGGTGACCCCAGATTTTCATAAGTGGGTCTGTCCATAAGTGGGTCTGTCAAGTAAATAATTTGAACCAGTGTCATCCTTTCTGTTTAACTCAGCCTTTAAGATGGTCTTTTACCAACACCATGCAGCTAAAATGATAGCGAAATTTGATGCAGAATAGTTGGAAAATTCAAACTTCCACCATACAGATTTTCTTCAATTTTTCATTAAACGTAGGTAATCGATGAAGAAAGTGGTCTTTCGAAAGAAAATCTGGGGTCACCGAACATTTAAGGGAGTTTAACCCGTGCTTAGATATTAAAATGCCAACTTTAACGCTATGTATCTCTATATTCTTCAACAGCGTGAGCACTCAATGCATGGCATGGCATGGCGTGGCACGACATGACGACATGAATTGCGTGCGCAGTCAGGATGCACAGAAACAATTAGCGCGAACATCCTTAAGGGCTTGTTGATGCAAATGTCTTTTGTGTTTTGAAACTGAGGCTAAAAATAGATGTCAGTGTTCCTTTAACACAAAGGTTGTGGAGAAAGTCTGCATTTTGCTACTGGTGTGGAAAGGTTTCCGTGCTAGCACCACTGTGTTCTTGCTGATTTGTCAACAGGAAACACTCAAAAGCCAAACTCCCGAGAAAGAAGATCGCTACACTGGTACAGTGACATGGAAAGTGTACCTTGATTACTGGAGGGCAGGTGCTGGGCTTCCTCTCACCTTACTGATGATGATTCCTTTTCTTGGTGCTCAGGTGAGTTCAGTTGTTTTCCATGTGACGTGAATGTTTTAATTAATTTTATTGAGCTTAAAATAACTGTAATTTTAGGTGCAGTTACAACACTACGATTGATATTACAGTATAAATGTTAAATGTCACTTTTGTATCCCTAAAAACATGAACAAAAACATAGGCACGTAAAGCGTGCGTGAGCTATTTTGTAGCTGTCAATGAGAGGTACGGAAATGGTTATTGAATGAACGTGCGTGCACCAAGGTACACTATTGTGATGTTGTTTATTTGAGTAGAGTTGAGCATTCGAAAAGTATTGGTTTTTAGACAGAGTTAACCTTATAAGTGGAGCTGTGTCCGATATTGTGGAACCTCGTTCCCAGGGCTTTTTACAGATTTGGGGGTAATCAAAGATCAATGTTTGAGTTTATGTTAGTGGTTTCGAATTCGTATACGTCATTGATCAATAGATGGTACGCTAATGCGTACAAGCTTCGAATTACGACAAAACACGAAGAAAGTGAGATAAAATCTGTAGAATATCTGACAACAGTGTGAATATGGGACAAACAAAATAATACAAAACAGTCCTTTCTGAAGCTCATTCTCAGATGTTTCTCGGAAGGTCAATGGATTGAAATTTAATTTTGTGACTTTCTATTATAAAGATTATTTTGCTATGGACAAATATTTTGGATCTAATAGGAAGCGTAACGTGTTACAAACATTAATTCTGTAATGTTTGAACCAGAAGAGAATAGCCGATCTTGAAAGTCACGTACGTCTTCTTCTTGCGTGACATCATGCTTGACGAACGTGGCAACTCCCGTATCGAGACAAATATATAAATAAGCTCTGTTTTATTTTCCATATTATTTTAAACGGACTTACATTTTGGAACACACGGCTAAAATCGAGTAATAAGCGTGCCTTGTTAGAAAAGATCATGCCATTGTGTGACTTGTGTAAGTCTTGCGTGACTAGTCACGTAGCAAACTGTCAAAAAAGCCAGAAACATCGCATGTGCTGATATACATGTACCGTGTGGCACTAATTTTTTACGGATTCAAATTTTTGGGATTTTCGCGTTTTTTCACTGTCCGCGAAAAAAGTTCCCGCGAAAAAAACAATTCCCGCACAAATTTACTCCCTTGTCGAAATTTATATACAATATACAAACATCGCCTTTTACATGTGACGTAATATTATGTTGGTGCCCATTTACTTAAACCGTCTCTTTCATTCAAAAATAAAACGAAATTAGAAGCGAAACATTCAGAAATAAAACGATGAAATTGCAGTCGGTACGTTACGAGTATTAAGCTGTTAAAAGTTTTAAAGAAAAGGATCGTCTGAAGGTACTCCACTGATTAACTGATTTAACGTGTTATACGTCTGCATGTTGTTCACCTGCATTCGATTGTTTATACTCAAAAAACGAGAATGTTATAATTCCAAATAGAAGGCGGCTTCCGGAAAATGGCAAAAATTAATTCCAAGGAAGGATAAACAGTTTCCCCAATCGCAAAAATTAGTCCCGCAGAACACACAAAAAAATCGCCATTCGCAAAATTAAACTCCCGCAAAAATATTGGTGCCACACTGTAATGGTCTCAGCTTCGCTGAAGCCACATAAAAATTAGTGGTTGTGTTCAGCGAATAAATTTTGTTTTGATGTGAAATTAAGATGCAAAATTGGGTGAAAATAATATTAAGGGATGTTTTGTTAAGTAGAGAGGTGGTAATGGGCGAAGGAATCGTTGGAATTTTAAATGAGCGAATTCGAGAATAATAATGGCGTGGTTCGCCTGCGTGGTTAACAACGTGAATTTTATCACGTGGAGTACATGTGATCAAGTCAAGGCCAAATTTCACGTGGAGTACATGTGATCAAGTCAAGGCCAAATTTTGCTTTAATAGCTCCGGGGGGTGGCGGGGGGGAGGATTTTATCGCAGGGCCAGGCAGTCATGTGATAATGCTTAGTGTAGGTCGTTTCACGTGTAAAGAACGTGTTATGTTGATTGAGCGTGAGATCAGGTTACTGTTTTGTGTAAACAAGTGGTGTTTTGTCACGTACAAACATGTGATGACACAAAGTTCAATGGCGAGTCACAAGACTTTCAGAAGACTGTCATAAGTTCGTTTTCGGCACTTTTTATTGGCTTTCGTGGCAGCTAGAATTGTGTGACAAAGGGAGAAACTTAAAAGGAAGCGGGGAATGAGTAAATTTATGCGTTTTTTTGTAATCTGAAAAATGATAACCGATTTTTGTGTCTATAAAACTGTGAAACGAATCTTGCGTGGAGCTACTGCGTTTTGGAGGTGATAATTGTTTTGATTTGATTTGATTGTCGTGCTGATCTTTCCGCCTAAAATTTTGTACAAACAATCCCGCTACCGCCACGCAGCCTAACCAGAAACCCATTTCTCTGGTAAGCCACCTCTAACTTTGCGCTTAGCTAGTCGCACGTACGAGAAACGTTTATGCCACCCATACAATCTTTTTCCTTGTCGACCTTGTGCCTTTGACGGACCTAGTGATCGAGTGGCATGGCCATTAATTTTAAAACCTACCAAAAAGTGCGAACAATAAGTCGTTTAAGTTCGAAATGCACGATTCTGCCCTTTTTATACCTTCAAACTATTTGCCATCTATTTACTATCATTTACTACGGGACATCCCTGCACAGAAGTCACGTTATTTCTCACACTCTAAAGTTGAACCATATAACTCCAAATGTAAGTTATGCGCATGTGTACAAAGGGTTTGTTCCAATTCTCATCTACCAAAATAAACGAAGCTGACAAATATTTCTTAGACCAAACATCATAAATATCAGACAACCCACGAATTATTTACTAGAACTCGCTTCCGCTTACGTGTAAACCAGGTTTGTGCTGACGATTCGTTTTCTAAGGAAGTCTACCATGAGGAAGCCAGCAATTTCTATTTGATATATAAATATCCAACGTCAAGCAATAATAATCCGGACACTTTCTTCGTGTCGCTTCAGTAGCGGAATTTTCCGTGCGTTCTCATTCGCATTTTTGTTCCGGCCCCGACAGCTAGCCTTCCGGTAAAATTCGACAGTCATCGGGAATGCCGAACATGGTCCACCCAAAAACCAACCTAGTCCAGCAATGTGGTGCACAAAAAGACCATTATTGTGCACATTTGGTTAAAAGCATAAAACTTGGCATACTTATAGTATAGCACAAACAGATTAATTTCAGCTATGGGCCCACCTCGATTTCTTCCAGGGGGGTGCAAATTCGCTACCTACAGGGGAGGGGTAGGGTAAATAACTGAAAAATCGTTAAAATTTGTTTATACCTAGTCAAATCAGCTCTTATCTTACAAAATTACGTCTCTAATAGCTTTATTATATTTCAAGCTTGAAATGATGCTGATTTCTTCAGGGGGGACACTTTGGGATACTCAGGGGGGAGGGGAGGGGAAGTAAACTTGTTTGTAATACCTCTAAACGTATAACAATGAGAGTTTTATAAATATTTTTATGTTGACAATATAAATTCAGCGTTCCTATGCAATTTTAGTTTAACCAAAAATTGTTTAAGTTAAATTGTGGGACAACCGGTATAAAAAGGACTGGGAACGAGAAAGCTCGGTTACAAACGTCTTAAAGATGGCGGCCCCCATGGTCGCCATTTCTAGAAGCTCTGTAAGGTTTGAGGTACGTTTATATTCTTTCTATTAACTCTTATTGATATTAGCAAGAGAATATTGTATTTTTATTAATTTACACTCTATATCTTAGCTGTAATTATTAAAAAGTTCTTTCATTTGAGTAAAAATCCATCAGGTATTTTCTTCTTTTCGAATTTGATAATAGCAAGAACATCTTCAAAATGTGGTTTACTTTTGTGTTAAATATCTTCTTTTGACTATTTTATTGAGACTTTATTTGATTTTATTGATTTCATAAGGTAAAAATATACAAATTTAGCAAGTAATTACAAGTAACAACAATGGCTACCAATTCAAAAGGTAAGATTATTATGTGCAGTACACAATGGCAATCTTTATAATATGTTTACAATTACATGATTTTAGATAGTGCTCAAAATATAATAAATCACCAAAATTAAAGACAATTTGAAAATATTATTTTAAAGAAAACAATCCTATCGACTGGAAGAGATGTATATTGTGTCAGAAAGAAACAGCAGAGAGGCTGCGCTGTCCGTATGATTCCAAACAAGCAGGAGTTGAATCATGGTATGAGAACCTTGCTGCTAACATACAACGATTTCACGATCTTGGTCGTATGCCTATCGAGGTTAATGTGGCAGGTCTTTCCTCTCAAGATAATACCTTGGCAGGAGCACTGAATACTAACAAGGCTAAGTGGCACAAATCCTGTAGGGATAGATTTAGCAACCTTAAACTAGAGAGAGCTGAAAAAAGATTGGCAGATCCCGCATCAGACAATAAATTTGAGGACAGTAAAAAGATGCGCCGTATTACATCTGCAACAAATGTCAAGTCTTGTTTTTTCTGTGAAAAAGAGTCAGGGGAACTTCACAGAGTTTCAACTCTGAATGTAGATTCCAAAGTTAGAGAATGTGCCCTGAAACTAAATGATACTATGTTGTTGGCTAAGCTCAGTGCTGGCGATATGCCAGCTCTAGATGCAACGTATCATACCAAATGTCTAGCAACGCTCTACAAAAAAGCTGCAAATGTTGAACAGGGATCTGAAGATACCACGTATGAGGCAGTTCAGGAAGGTATAGCGCTAGCAGAGCTCATATCATTCATAGAGGACAGTCGTGGAGATTCAAATGTTAGTCCAGTGTTTAAATTAGCAAATATCACCAAAATGTATGAAACAAGGCTCAAACAACTTCATGTTGATGTTTCAAAACGCATTCACAGCACAAGGCTAAAGGAACGCATCCTAGCTTACTGCCCTGGTCTGAAAGAGTATAAAGATGGTCGTGATGTAATTTTGGCATTCGACGAAGACGTCGGGCAACTCCTGAAGAAATCAGCAGAAATAAGTTATGATTGCGATGCAATGATTCTTTCTAAAGCAGCTAAAATCGTTCGTCGAGATATTCTTGCTATGGAAAACAATGAGTTTTCTGGAACATTCGAGACAGAATGCCAAGAGAATTCTGTCCCACCATCGTTGCTGTCCCTAGTAGAGATGATAATGGGTGGTACAAATATTGAAGATCAATCAAGCAATGTTGTTGAAATCCAAGCCGCTCTGAGCACATCGCAGCTAATTAGGTACAACTGTATTGTTCGACGTCGTAAAAATTCAGTAGCCGCATACCATGCTAAAGCTCGAGAGACACCACTGCCCATCTATCTTGGTCTCATGGTACACGCTGAAACCAGGAAAAGAGGTTTAGTTGACAAATTGTATGACCTTGGACTTTCCATATCTTATAACAGAGTTCTGGAGATTTCTACAGCAATGGGAAACAGAGTTTGTGCACAATTTGAGGAGGAAAATGCAGTCTGTCCGATAAATCTCCGAACTGGTTTGTTCACCACAAGTGCACTTGACAACATCGATCACAATCCCAGTTCCACTACAGCTACTGGATCGCTACATGGTACAGGAATTTCACTTTTTCAGCATCCGACTCCTGATAATCCAGGCCAAGAGCGAGAATTCACACCAACCATTGCATTTGAGTCTACCAAGTCAATCACACCACTTCCACAGGACTATTCAAGCGTCCCCCCCGTAGATCCTTGGGCAAAAGAGCCATCGTTTCCTGAAACCAGCGTTTCTCTGGATCAGTTTAAAGAGCAGACTGTCGACATTACAGCACAGTACGAATGGCTGAATCACATCAAAGATCAGTGAGCTAGACGGGAACGAAAGCAATGATGAAATTCAAATCATGTCTTTGTCATGGGCAGCATTCTATGCAAGTAGAATCCCTCAGAATACAATCAGGTTGACGGATATCAACTCATTGTTGCCACTTTTTCAAGAGGAAGCTCATTCAGTCGCGATGATACTCCATGCAATGAATATAGTCAACAAGTCAGTGCAAGTGTTAAATCCAGGCCAGATTCCTGTAATTGCATGCGACCAACCACTCTATGCGATCGCCAAAAGAATCCAATGGCACTGGCCTGAGACCCATGGAGAATCGAAGTTCATTATCATGCTTGGAGGATTGCACGTTGAAGCAGCAACTCTTCGAGCTTTGGGGGATTGGCTTGGTGGTAGTGGCTGGACTAGCGCAATAGTTCAAGCCAACATAGCATCACCTGGCACTGCAGAGTCGTTTCTAAAAGCGTCACATATATCACGAACACGGCATGCCCATGAAGTTACAGCAAGCAGCCTTCATGTTCTTATGTATAAAGCATACCTGGAGTTCTCCCAAGCGTTAACTGAAGAGGATCAGCAACTCGACGTCTGGCAGTGGCATCACCTGAAGTCATCTGAAAGTCCTCAATTCTTGTATTGGGCTTTAACACTTAAGTTTGAGCTCCTAGTTCTGATGTTTGTCCAGTCGTTGCGGGAAGGCAATTTTAACCTCTACCAAGAATCTTTGAAGCAACTGGTCCCATTGCATTTTGCGCTCGACCATTTCCACTACGCCCGATGGCTACCAATCCATATACATGATATGGTGAAATTGAGCGAATCCCATCCAAACGTTGAAGGAAAGTTTCAACAAGGACATTTCGTCGTCAACAAGACCCAGAGAGTGTTCTCTGGAATATCACTTGATCAAGCTCATGAACAAAACAACAAACTAGTCAAAGGAGATGGCGGAGCAGTTGGTTTGACAGAGAACTCGTCGCAGCTATTGCTGGGTTGCACTGTCACGCCATACAAAAATAAATTCGAAACCATTCAATAAAAGAAGCCAAGAATTTCAAATGTTATCAAAGATTAATAAATAAACAACTTCTCCAAGTCTCAGGACTGTGCGGTATACCGTTCTTGAGTTATTTGCCAAAACATTCCGCGGAAATTTATAGAGCTCAGTATGCAGACGCCATATTGGTGTACCACCGTGGTACACCAACATGGCGGCCGGATATCAAAGAAAACACCTGGAATTCACTTTTGCTATGAAAGCGATTACTTTTCGCTCGTGAGTTAGTATACTTTCACGTTAACACCTCACCTAATACTTGAAATGTTCAAACTGCTAAAAATCCTAAGGAGAGGCCTTTTTTTCAAACAAGACAGCTTTGTCACGGCGCCATCTTGATGTCACGTACGGCGGAGAACTCGAAAATTCAAAATGCTCTAGTTTAAAAACGAAGGACGCTACCGAGCTGGAAACTTGTAAAAAGATATATTTTTATGTCAACTTACACCTGCTGACGATAAAAATTCAGCAGGCCTGGTGAGTTTTGATTTTAGAATTTTATGACGTCACATGCAAACCAGCAATTAAGATGGATGGTATCAGGGCCAGAAGTTGCTCGTGCTGCAGCCACATTTGAGGCCCAACTTGATGTTATCAAATCCAACCAAAGCAAAGGTCCAGATATGCGTCATCATGACCAAGTGAGCAGTGTTCAGACGAACTTCAAGAGGCAAGTTCAAGCGCTTATAGAGGTTATAGAAGGCATGGGAAACCCATTCAAAGAGGAAAGCAATGACCTGCTGGTTCTTGATACCAAAGAAATTGCAAGTGAAAAGGTCATAACAACAGTAAAAGAAATAGAGAAAGTCGGTTTGCAGCAATTTCATTCGTTCGTGGAGGAACGCCTTATAAAGAAAGAAAAAGGAGTAATGGATGTCATAAAGCGCAACAAGTTGGCCTTGTTCAGCAATCCACAAAAGCCGCCTTCCAAAGAAAAGCAAGGAGTGGTTTCCCTAAAGCAAAACTGCTCTCTATTTTCGCAGTTGTATGTGTCTTGCCAGGTTCGACAGGGAAATCTTGATGAGTTCTTTACTCACGAGAACCAAGCGTATCCACCATCTATTTCTCAGTTTGGAGATTTGAAACTAGGTGTCAAATCTGATTTAATGAAGTACTTGGAGAGGCTATCTCCGGGATGTCAAAGGCACCCAACAGTAGCTGCTACACTTATTGATGGTGCAGCGTTGGTGAATATGCTAAAACCAAGCAAGGAATCCAGGACATTTACAGATTTTGTAAATGTAACATACTTGCCATACATTGAAGCACAGCTGCTAAGTGTTCAGAGAGTTGACATTATATGGGATATTTATGTCGACAACAGTTTGAAAGCCTCAACTCGAAGTAAGCGAGGGACAGGTATCCGACAAAGGGTAGAACCTGGTGTCAAGCTTCCAAAGAACTGGCCCCAGTTCCTCAAAGTAGATTCCAACAAGGTTGAGCTATTCCACTACCTCGCTGAGCAGACAGGTTTGGCCCAGTATGAAGGGAAGTGTGTGCTGGTTACAAAGGACAGTCTGGTGCTTTCCTCATCTGCACAGATAACGGACAACATCTCCCCCTGTACACATGAAGAAGCTGACACGAGACTTCTTTTGCACGCAGCAGACTGTGCCAGACAAGGACTCAAAAAAGTCCTGATAAGAACAGTAGACACTGATGTTGTTGTGATAGCCGTTTCTGTATTCAGCAGACTGAATCTTGATGAACTGTGGATTGCATTTGGCGTGGGCAAGTATTTTAAATACATTGCTGTGCATTCCATTGTACGAGCTCTTGGTCCTCAGAAATCCAGTACTCTCCATGTTTTCCATGCGTTTACTGGATGCGATCAGACGTCCGCCTTTCTTGGTCGAGGGAAAACTACAGCCTGGGAAACATGGATGGCATATGAAGAAGTCACTATCGCATTTTTGTCTTTGAGTCAGTCGCCAACTGAGCAAGATATTGTTAGTGCGATGCCAAGGCTGGAGAGATTTGTGGTTTTGATGTACGACCGAACAAGTACATGCGAGAACGTAAATAAGGCCCGTAAAGTCCTATTTACCCAGAAAGGAAGATCTATTGAGAATATCCCTCCCACATCAGATGCCTTGCAGCTTCACACAAAGAGAGTAGCCTACCAAGCCGGCCATTGTTGGGGACAATGTGATATCCCATGTCCTGTCATCCCCTCTCCCTCTGAATGGGGATGGACCATGTCTGAAGAACAGTTGTGGAAACCACTATGGATGACCCTCCCAGAAGCATCTAAGGCCTGGAGAGAACTTCTGCGATGTGGTTGCCGCATGGAAAAGGGCTGCAAAGGACACTGCAAGTGCAGAAAAGCAGAGATGCAATGCACCGCTCTCTGCAAATGTGGTGGCGATTGCCAACGTGATTGACTGTCCAGGTAACCACAGTAATGCAATAAGGAATTTGTCAATAAAGATTGCTTTTAATGATAACATATTTATTTAACCTTCAGATGTGCGAGCTACGAGCATCAGGAAGGATAAGTAAACACCACTTAATATTGTCAACATAAAAATATTTATAAAACTCTCATTGTTATACGTTTAGAGGTATTACAAACAAGTTTACTTCCCCTCCCCTCCCCCCTGAGTATCCCAAAGTGTCCCCCCCCTGAAGAAATCAGCATCATTTCAAGCTTGAAATATAATAAAGCTATTAGAGACGTAATTTTGTAAGATAAGAGCTGATTTGACTAGGTATAAACAAATTTTAACGATTTTTCAGTTATTTGCCCTACCCCTCCCCTGTAGGTAGCGAATTTGCACCCCCCTGGAAGAAATCGAGGTGGGCCCATAGCTGAAATTAATCTGTTTGTGCTATACTATAAGTATGCCAAGTTTTATGCTTTTAACCAAATGTGCACAATTATCTCACCATATTGCTGGACTAACCAACCAACCAACCAACCAAAGAACCAACCTTCCTAGAAACTTGAGGCTGCATGCCGACTATGAGGCTATTTTGCAGACAAAATAGCTCAAAAAGTGCCAGTACGACGCTAATGTAATGCATGACGATACCAGGTACTGCAACTCTAGATAGTTGTTTGCAAAGTGGGTAAAATCCTGCGAGTGCAGAATTACATGTTCTGGGCAAAATAAATATATTGTTGTACCTTCCGCTGCTTGTTTTAGTTTGCCACCTGTCATCATCATCATCATCATCATCATCATCATCATCGTCATCGTCATGATCGTTTCCCAAAATTCTTGTTCCCTTACAATCTTTGAACTTCATCTCTGCAATTAGCCGATTCTTTCTGGTTCCAACCCTTTTGTCTAATAACGAAAAAGGTAAACATGGGATTTTGACTGTTGCCAAGTTAAATTGGATTTGTACATCAATTTAAAAGCAATAGTTTGTGGTTTTCCATCTGAAGTAAGGGAACGCAAAAAAGAGGTCTAAATGTTCCTCTTAAAGCCCACCTCACAGGATGACTTGAGAAATGCACGCTGTCGAACCGGCAGATGAAACTAGAAATTCATCTCCTGGTAAGACACCTCTCGATAGGGTGGATTTCACAGATTTGTTGGAAAAGAGAGATATTTTATTTAATACTTCCATTTCAAACTGTAAATAATATCTGTTAGAAAATATTCACAGTTTTAAGAGGAAGTATGAAATAACTCATTATTTATTGTGTCAGCTCAGTTGAACTGTAAGTGCGTCCCCGCTATTCCCTATGTTCACGTTTTATTTAAATCTTCTGGTCATGGAAACGATTTAAGGCTAAAAAAGTATCTCAAATATGGCTCGCGATACTTCCCGTCAAGAAAAGATTTAAAATAAGGCGGAAACACAGGAGATGGCGGAGACAAACTTAAAGTTAGATGGAATAATTGAGTGTGTTTCCGCCATCTCCTGTGTTTCCGTCTTATTTAAAATATTTTATTGACGGGGGGACGCACTTACAGTTCAGTAGACCTGTAATACATCCCTTCAATATTCCCGTCAATAAAAGATTTTAAATAAGAAGGAAACACAGGAGATGGCGGACACACACTTACAGTTTAAATGGAATAATTACTACTACTACTACTACTACTACTACTACTACTACTACTACTACTACTACTACTATTAATGTTAATAAATATTATTAATAAATATAGTTATTATTAATATGATTAATAAATATCATTTCAAATATTATTAATATTAATATTAAGTAGTAGTAGTAGTAGTGGTAGTGGTAGTGGTAGTGGTAGTGGTAGTGGTAGTGGTAGTGGTAGTAGTAATTATTCCATTTAAACTGTGAGTGTGTCTCCGCCATCTCCTGTGTTTCCTTCTTATTTAAAATTTTTTATTGACGGGAATATTGAAGGGATGTATTACAGGTCTACTGAACTGTAAGTGCGTCCCCCCATCAATAAACGATTTTAACCCATTGACACCCGGCAAGCTTCGAACAAATGGTACTTTTAAGCAGCAAATGGCCTTTTTTGGCCCTGTTTGATCCAATTTTGTCCCAATCCTCATGAAAAGTGCTTTCTAGCATGGACAGTTGCCGTTTCTTTCGGTTTGAGGACGTTTTCTAGAATTTTGAGTTGGGGCATGCGCACAATTCAAAATTTTGAAATAGTTTTTTTTATGCGAAAAACTCCACCGTCTACGGCTCTTCGAGATTTAGCGCACAAGCCCGTTGCTTTCGTTCTCATTTCGGTTTTCGCTTTTTGCTGTCGAGTTAGCCAAACGACCACGGTTTTCGGCGATGAGAAAAGTTTGGCCTCAAAGCTCGTTTGAAAAGGAAAGAGTTGGCCAAAAGTAGCAGTCGGTGGGAAGGCCATGATTTTCTTGTGTTTTTGAGGTAAAAGTTCCGTGGTTTTCTGGCTGTTATTCAGGTTTACTTGATCCGATCATTGTCGTTCAGGCATCATTTACAAGATCTCTTTGCGTTGCATCGACTGACTATCAGAGGTTTTTAGCGTCACTTAAACTGATGACGTCACAAGTGGAACAAGACGCCCGCTCATTCTAGGGCGCATAGGGGCGCATTGGGCGTCAGTGGGTTAAGGAGGCTTGCAACAGTTTTTTTGGCCTTGGAGTGTATCTTTTGGAGTCAAAATTTCCCATAGAAGATAAACTTCGATTTCCTTGATACTACACCACCTTTTCAACATATGATTAAAGTTTATTTTCTCACTGGTTTCCTAGCAACAGCTATCACCATAGCAACGGTAGTGGACAACCGCTCATTTTAAATGATATTGAATATCTCGAAAACTAGTCAGACACTTTATGACGAACCTTAAACTATTTGAACTACTCAACCTACACAACTTGTATGCGAAATTAGGGAAAAATCTGTAAGAGCGTTTTCATGTAAATCATGATTCATTTTTTACGGGCTGATTTTGGTCATTCCTACAATTTTCTCCAATATTTCAAGAAAGATAAAACTTAACACTTTTATGATATCAAAACATTCTTAATGTACGTTGAGCTTCCTAGGTGGCTGCGATTTTAAGATAATTATACTTAAAAACTGCTAAAATGCAGCACAAATCAGCCAAAAAGAGGGTAATTTGCATGAATAGAAATATTTCTAAACTGCCCGTACAGATTTTTCTCTTAAATTGATTGCCGTTAGAATAATAATTCTTTTTGATGTTCCAGTGAGTTTTAGGCTGAATAAACATTTCTGTTATTAGATAAGAAAGCTGAATCTCGGTCAAGTTTCAGTCATTATTAACTTTCAACGAGCAACAGTTTTATTTTGTTTTTCCTGGTCTATTTCACGGTTATTCACGTGCAATGAATATTTATACACGCTGCGCTTCTGAGCTTCTTCCTGGAGACTTTTTTCCATTATTCTTTAAATACTGACTGACGTTTTAGCATTCTTAATTAAGGATTGCGTACATGTAAACGCCCACGATGGCATTACACGGGAGCCGAAAAATGACGAGAAACAAGCTCAGAAGACGAATATTTTTTACCGAATTACCGTTGTTATGGTGATAGTTGTTGCTAGGAAACCAATGAGAAAATAAACTTTGATCATATGTTGAAAAGGTGGTGTAGTATCAAGGAAATCGAAGTTTATCTTCTATGCGAAATTTTGACTTCAAAAGATACACTTCAAGGCCAAAAAAACTGTTGGGAGCCTCCTTAAATAAGAAGGAAACACAGAAGATGGCGGAAACACACTTACAGTTTAAGTGGAATAATTGCTACTACTACTACTACTACTACTACTACTACTACTACTACTATTAATAAATATTAATAAATATAATAATTATTAATATGATTAATAAATATTATTATAAATATTATTAATATTAATATTAATAGCGGAGCTCGCGGAGCACCATGGGTAAGAAAATTTGGTAACCCATTGATCCGAAAAATTTTGGTTCTGACGTCAGCGTCCGTCCGTACAGACTCTAGGGGAGGGTGAGGGGAGTCCCAAGACAACCCGACCGGGGGAGGCGGAATGCAATCTTTTCTTGTAGCTGATATAAACAATATGGCGGCTGGTTCCTCGTACGCCGATTATCAATACGATAATTGTAATACATTCTTGGAATGAAGACTTGTAACAGTTCATCATGAAAAGGAAAAGGATTACTTCAATCTCGATGGCGCATATAGAAGACATTGGAGAGCTTGAAGGCAGGAAATCCTTGTTCGAGGACATACTTGCTTTTTTCAAAGCTAAGGAGATCTGGAAAGAACCCGGCGACTTTCGTTTAGATTTTCAAGTCCTTCTTTCAGTTCAGTGGTAAAGTAAATTACAGATTTGATTGTGGATTTACATTATAAAAATTGTTTAATTGAGCGACTTTACATGTTTAGTAAATTACGGTAATTTTCTTGAAATGTTTTAAGAACTTGTTTAAAATAGCTGTGAAATTACCTTGTAGTTCCCGTTTACCGGCTTGCGAGTAACTTCAGTCGAGGGGAAATTTAAATGCAGTTTGCTTTCCTAGGCAAACAAGTGCTTCGTATGTGAATGACATTTCAAGTTTTTGAAGGTTTTTTGCCCCTTTTTCTGTATTTATTCATCAAAGGAATTTTCATTAGTGAGCAATCGCTTAACTCAATTACGCTCAATTTCCTTTTGAACTTTTATTGTGCGTAATTTTCAGTATTTTTCTTAGAGCAATTCTAGTGTATTTTATTCGAAAAGTGGAAATCGTGACTATTCTAGACTGAGTCTGTGTTGTTTCTTTCAATGTAGGTTGTTTTTCTTCGGCAACGCATATTGGGTTGTTTTGACTAATTCGTAATTTAGTATTCAACACCTGAAGAGTCGCTCTGTCGTCATTTTTAAGTTTATAGTCAGTCTTAGTGTAAAGCTCCTTATGTTTTTTGTTCAGTTGTGGAATATTTTATCTTCCTTATATTGTTATATTGTTACACATTAGTTTCTTCATTTGAAGTGAATGACATTTGTCTCCTCCATCTCCTGTGTTTCCGTCTTATTTAAAATCTTTATTGGCGGGAGCTATTTGGAGTCATACTTGAGAAGCTTTCAGCCTGAAATCGTTTCCTTTATTGAAAGATTTCAAATAATAAGGGAACATGGGAAATAGCGGAGACGAATTTACAGATCAACTGAACTGGTTTGTCCTTTGCACAAGTACGGTTTCTTTATTTATTTTATTTAAACATTTATCTATACACGGTAAAAACATCAGGGAATTTTATTAATAATTCTGGCATTGTTATGTGCAGCACATTTCTAATTAAATTAACTGGTTGTGATAGACGAATGCATCGTTTTAGTAGAAACAGATTAAATAAATGTAAGGAAGATCCTCGCAGTTATTAACGCAACTTATGCAGTTGCGAAAAGAAAGCCTGAAAAAATCAGGCTTGCCGGGATTCGAACCCTGACCTCTGCGATACCGGTGCAGCGCTCTAACCAATTGAGCTATCAAGCCAACTGGGAGCTGGTCATTGAATTGGTTCGTAATATACCCGGGAAAGATGAAGATGAAATTATGAATATGTGAAAGTCATATAT
The DNA here is from genome assembly GCA_964030785.1 of Siderastrea siderea. NCBI lineage: Eukaryota > Metazoa > Cnidaria > Anthozoa > Scleractinia > Rhizangiidae > Siderastrea > Siderastrea siderea. The sequence goes on from OZ034972.1 coordinate 22,079,153, forward strand.
TTGAACTGCGTAATGAAGAAATAAATGTAAAGAAGATCCTCGCAGTTATTAACGCAACTTATGCAGTTGCGAAAAGAAAGCCTGAAAAAATCAGGCTTGCCGGGATTCGAACCCTGACCTCTGCGATACCGGTGCAGCGCTCTAACCAATTGAGCTATCAAGCCAACTGGGAGCTGGTCATTAAATTGGTTCGTAATATACCCGGGAAAGATGAAGATGAAATTATGAATATGTGAAAGTCATATATTTGAACTGCGTAATGAAGAAATAAATGTAAAGAAGATCCTCGCAGTTATTAACGCAACTTATGCAGTTGCGAAAAGAAAGCCTGAAAAAATCAGGCTTGCCGGGATTCGAACCCTGACCTCTGCGATACCGGTGCAGCGCTCTAACCAATTGAGCTATCAAGCCAACTGGGAGCTGGTCATTAAATTGGTTCGTAATATACCCGGGAAAGATGAAGATGAAATTATGAATATGTGAAAGTCATATATTTGAACTGCGGAATGAAGAAATAAATGTAAGGAAGATCCTCGCAGTTATTAACGCAACTTATGCAGTTGCGAAAAGAAAGCCTGAAAAAATCAGGCTTGCCGGTATTCGAACCCTGACCTCTGCGATACCGGTGCAGCGCTCTAACCAATTGAGCTATCAAGCCAACTGCGAGCTGGTCATTAAATTGGTTCGTAATATACCAGGGAAAGGTGAAGATGAAATTATGAATATATGAATGTCATATATTTGAACTGCGGAATGAAGAAATAAATGTAAGGAAGATCCTCGCAGTTATTAACGCAACTTATGCAGTTGCGAAAAGAAAGCCTGAAAAAATCAGGCTCGCCGGGATTCGAACCCTGACCTCTGCGATGCCGGTGCAGCGCTCTAACCAATTGAGCTATCAAGCCAACTGGGAGCTGGTCATTAAATTGGTTCGTAATATGCCCGGGAAAGATGAAGATGAAATTATGAATATATGAAAGTCATATATTTGAACTGCCTGAATTTTTTCAGGCTTTCTTTTCGCAACTGCATAAGTTGCGTTAATAACTGCTAGGATCTTCCTTACATTTATTTCTTCATTCCGCAGTTCAATATATGACTTTCATATATTCATAATTTCATCTTCATCTTTCCCGGGTATATTACGAACCAATTTAATGACCAGCTCCCAGTTGGCTTGATAGCTCAATTGGTTAGAGCGCTGCACCGGCATCGCAGAGGTCAGGGTTCGAATCCCGGCGAGCCTGATTTTTTCAGGCTTTCTTTTCGCAACTGCATAAGTTGCGTTAATAACTGCGAGGATCTTCCTTACATTTATTTCTTCATTCCGCAGTTCAAATATATGACATTCATATATTCATAATTTCATCTTCACCTTTCCCTGGTATATTACGAACCAATTTAATGACCAGCTCGCAGTTGGCTTGATAGCTCAATTGGTTAGAGCGCTGCACCGGTATCGCAGAGGTCAGGGTTCGAATCCCGGCAAGCCTGATTTTTTTTTGTCAGGCTTTCTTTTCGCAACTGCATAAGTTGCGTTAATAACTGCGAGGATCTTCCTTACATTTATTTCTTCATTCCGCAGTTCAAATATATGACTTTCATATATTCATAATTTCAGAAACAGATTAGCAAAGATTTTCACTAAAGTTATTTGGATCCAGGAGAGAAAACAATGTTTCATTCTTGAAAACTGAAAAGCGGACAAATTGTGCTGCGTGACGTTTAATATTTAGGAACACTTTTGCGTCAATGTGTCATTAAAAACAGATGCAATTCCAAAGGGTGCGAGAATCCTTGGTAACCTTTTTAATTGAAGTTATTTGAACCCAGGAGACCCAAACAGTGTTCAATTCTTTAAACTGAAAAGCGAACAAGTTGTCTTGTATAACGTTTGATACATAGGAGCATTTTTGCGCCCGCTTGTCATTAAAAAGTATAAATTCACAAGGGTGCGCAAATTACAATGAGCTTGGTAACCTGTTGATATAAAAGTACCACGATAAGTTATGCTCTTCCCATTTGAGAAGTTGACATCGAGATGGCAACTGCTCCTGCTAGACAGCTAAACAGTAAGGTACGTTTCTTGTTCTTAAACTTGTCAGTGCACGTGTTTAGTTTTATTTTTGTGCAGAACAGCAGGGCGGTGCCAGGCAACCGAGTGTGCGCAGTACCAAGCGAGATGGCTTGATTGACACATAGTTCGCGCCGTTGTCCGGCACTTCTATGTCCTCAAAGAAAAGTACCGACTCCCCCCCCCCCCCAATTTTTTAGTTAGAGTACTGATTTATGATTCTTAATTTATTTTACTTGCAGAAAATTCGAAGTGCGCTTGTAAGCAAGATCTTACCTATCGTGCAAGAAAAATGTTCTCTTATTTCTGCCAAGGTGACTTTCAGTGCATCCCAAGCAACAGGAAAACCTGACGATCTGTGGTCACAAATTTGTGCTAAACGAGATGCGTGCGATAACGCCATGATGAAAATTAAAGGAATGGCCTTTTTCTTTTCCTCTGTATCAGTGGTGGAGAAAAAAGTTAACGAGAACGATTTAGATGACGATAAAGATGGAGAAGTTGAAATAAAAGAAGGAAATTCTCAAGGAAAGAAGAAAATGTTCTGGCCTGCTATATCCTATTGGATAGCCCTGCAATCCCTGGATGGCGTGAGAGTGTTAACTATGCCTGTTCATTCGGCGCTTCTGGAGACAGAAATGGAAGTAACGGCTAAGTGGCTACAAGATTGCACAAGAGGAAAGGAAGAGAATGTCGTCACCCCTTGATGGACAACAGCGAAGGATCACAACAACAGTTTCTTGCAGAGAAAAGTTGATTCATCATTTCAGCACTGCCTTGAGAAACTACAATCCCAGATTTTAGATTCACGGCAGTGAACATGTGGTTCGCCTGCAGGTCGCGAGTCCCATTTTCGCTTCAGAAATACGAAACAGGGCGATCCCGGCACTCATTAGAGCGGGCTTAGTGTTGGAGATATTCGGAATCGAGAATTCGAAGGAGTCCGAAAGCCAACAGCCTATCAGCAAAACTCTATCCAATCCCCCGTCGTCGTTGCCCTAAATAAAGTTGCTAGAGCCATGTCTAAACTTGGCTACGCATTACACAAAGGCGAAGTCTGCAAATAAAACGTAGCTTCAATGTATACATTTGAACATGCTTGTTCCATTAAAAAGTTCCTGTCGCTCATGGTGAACAACGACCAGCTGAAGGACATCATCGTCAATAATTTCTGCAAGATCGAAAAGTTCCTGGCCGACCCCGAGTGTGAATTCTTCACACAGCTAAACGTTAATTTTGACTTAATCGAAGTGTTAGGGGGCTGGTGTTTCTCGATCAGTCAAAGAAAATTTGTCCAGAACGCCATCAAAGAAGTTGGAAAAGATAGTCCCAGGGCATTTCTGCTGTACACCCACACTAAGGAACCAGACGCGAAATATTTCAAGGAAATCCTGCAAAACAGCTTAAGTCCCACCGATGTCAGTCACTTCTGCGAGTATTTTCTTCGGCTACTAAACCATGGAATAAAGCAACACAAGGAAAGAGTTCTTTGTCTTATCGGAGAACCAAATAGTGGAAAGACCAGTCTCTTCACTCCGATCACTCGGATAGTTCCGCTAAGGTATGTGCTGTTTCTCTTGTAAATTCCTTATCTGTATCTTGTTATTTTTTCCATACGGGTCATCTCTCGTCCACTTGATGGATACTGGAGTGTGTTTATTGTGCGCATCGCTAAATGAAAACGCACAAGTGGTTTGGGGCTATAGGGACAGGGCGTATTTTTGCTGTTAGGTGTGGGAAGCTCTCCACACTTGAAGACCTCTGTTAAATTAAAAATTTGAATGAAGTATTTTTCTGACGAACGTGCGCATTGTATTGAAGTTGTTCTACGTTTTTGTTTTCAGATACATTGCTATGATTACCAAGCAAAAAGCATTTAATAGGAGTCTCGTAGACGAAAATACACAAGTCATCTTCATGGATGAAGCTCATGTCGGCCTTCTTGAACGAGACGACTGGAAAATTCTAACCCAAGGTAGCCTAACAGCCCACGATAGGAAGTACAAGAAATCCACCCCAGCAGTGATCCGATGCCCCATGTTTATCACGTGCCAAGCCGAGATGGACTTCGGGGTCGAGCATAATGCCGCCATGGACGCCCGGCTTTGCAAGTTTTACTTCAAAAGTCTTATCTCCCCGCCATTGGCAGGTGTACAGGAGGCATTGCGAGAGAACGCAATGGACTGCATTGTCTGGGCTTGCAGTGTCGCCAGCACTCTAGAAGACGAGATACCAGCTCCGATGCCTGGATCCATTGCAAGACCGGACGATTTTAACGAGGAGAAAAAGAACAGAATAATGACCATGAACCTGGAAGACAGTGAAAGTGAGCAGGAGTTGAGTGAAGAAGAGCAGCTTATGGCAGAAGAAGACCGCATCGAGGAGGAAGAAGACGAATCAGATTCTCAGCCTAGTGGATGGGAAAACAGCATTTTTCACAGCTTTCAAAGCTTCAAGATCGGCAGCCATGGCACAGTCTGAAGAAGAGGCAACTCGGGCTCATTGCGTCCGGAGTGAAACGCGCTACTAAGGAGAATGAAAATGAAGCACAGCGAGCTAGAGAGCGAATTCTAGACGAGACAAGACAACACTGGATTTCGATCGGAATGATAAGACAAGAAGATGCTCACCTGCTCGAGACGGTAGAGGGCCCATACCATCCCACTATTGAGCGGTCAAGGGGGGGATTACTTCGCCAAAAAGAAAGAGCAAGAGCAAGAGATGTTGGAAGAGAAGGCGGCCAAATACTACGAAAATGAATGGGTTTGGGAAAAGGAGAAGGAGCTTCGACAGCTGCAAGAGCAGGAGGAGGCAGCAGTGAAAGAGGAAGTCAAACGTGCCTTGCAGTACATGATAGGAATTACCTCGGAAGTACTGAAGTTACACTTTAAGCGGGAAGATTTAACAGGCCTCGGTAAACTTGTCATCGCGGAAAGAAAGAAACGAGCAATAGACATGAAATGGTTGTCCACACAGCAGGCCCAAGGAGTTAACAGTGTATGGGCGCCTTTGCCGTTTCCTTGTGATGGATACGAATCCCAAGAGCAAGACATGTTCATCACTCAGTCCTCACAATCGTCGACTTCAAGAGCCCCAAGCCAGAATATTCACAGACGCAATTCCAAGAAACCGCCAGCCCACCCGAGTAGTCAGGTTTCAAAGAGAGAACGAATAACCCATTTTTTCAAACCAACCCAGGTGTGACATTCGAGGACATCACGAGAGACTTGATTAGAAATGTGGAAAATCGTGTAGCCCATGTATGACAAGAGTGATTGGTCAGACAAATGTCATTAATTGAATCCGTTTTCTGTAAAATGGAACATTGAACTCAGTGTTTTTACCTTTCGTGAAATTGAAATCATATTTTTCAATTCGAGAGTGATGCTAATAAATAATAAATAAGCGAACTGGTGAATAGATAATATAGAGCTAATTCATTGCAAAAACTCTGCATTTAGTACCTAGGAACAGTTTTCTCGAGTACTGCAGTGTTAAGTGTTAATTGTAAAATTAAAAAAAAAATGTGAAAACTGAAAGTCGTTGTTACACACAAACTGGTCGCTAGCGTGTTATTTATTGATAAGAGTGTGACACAATTAAATCCTACTTCAAACATACATTGTCTCAATGTCCATTCATCTGTGGCATGATTTAGAATGTGATCCGAATCTTCTTGCTGCCCGGCTCAGCAGAGAGTTAGGTGTCCTTCCCTCTTGAAAATGAAAATCAGGGTCTCTGAGAATTGCTTTCCACTGTCCAAAGCCGTATCGCTTAAGTCCAGTTTTTAGATATTTGTCTTCCTCGGGAGTGAACATCACATTTTTCTCCTTCTCGTACCGATTTCTGTCAGTCTTATGGTTTGTGTTTTTGTGATCGTGTCGGCCTCGTCGGATAAAGAACTATCACTTTGGTCAGCATTTTGCTCTTGCGAGGAAGTCGACTTGTCTGAAAGCCTCGAGCGCACTTCCATTTCTAGCTCTGTTCCCTTGTCGCCGTGTAGTTTTTGCAAACATTTGTGCGCTTTACTAGCGACCTCACACGATCTTTGTTTTTGATAGTGAACCCTGGCTGCAACAGAGCTGTGTTTTTGGTCCTCTGTGTTTGGTTTTTTGCGTAGTACTGCTAAGATGCCTAGTGCTTGCTGTCTCCACTATCTGTCGATAGCGAGTCGGATGAACGTACTTGCCCGTTGCATCGAAGACCAGTTTACTCATCAGCTCTCCTAGCTTGTTGTGCTGTCCTCCATTTCTCGTCACTAAAAGATAATCACAGTTCGGCTTGAGCAGAGGGCGAATGTGATTGATGTAGCCATCTAACACTTGCATGCTAGTCTCGGTCAGGCAAATAGAATCAAAGCCATATTTTCTCGCTGTTTTGAACATTTTCTGATCAATGAATCCGCCGTTGGTTTTAGCTTGGTTCACCATCTCAACAGTTAAGTACTGATATGTCATCGGGCGCGAACCTTTAACCCTGATAAACAAATATATGGCGAGAAATTTAGTGGCAAACGATAAGTCTAACGGGGATGTTGTACCTGGGTTATCCTTGCATGATTTCAGCACGCTTTCGTAGCGCGGCAAGTAACGCCCGACGACTTCCAAGAGCTCTTCCAGCGTGGCCCAGTGTCCCTTGACTTCTAAGGCGTCAATATCGAGCTCGCTCGTCCATTGTAATCGCATCATCTTGGAAACGGTTGTGCGCACCTTTTCAAGTAAAGTTCTGTAGAGGTCAACCCTCTCAATACCGAATCCGATGCTCCATTAACCTTTCTGAAATCCCCTAATTCTGCAATGGCGTCCAAGTAGCCTATGCGCCCTGCGTGCCCGAGATTTCACTCATCTTGCATCGTGTCAACAAATTTGAAAAGTAGATTAGGCGAACATAGACTGAAGTCAACGATTTCAAATGTGAGATCCTCGTCTTCTTTGCAACAAAATTTAAGAAATTTCAAACACCTGCTGACAATTTGGTGTGCTTGCCGATCGCTTTTACAACCACCACCACTGCCGATAAGCCAGGACAATAAAAGTACCAACGGTGTTTATTCTTGGCGTGTTTTCTGCAGCCTCTTTGTGTGGTAAATCCATCATGCTTACAGCCTTGCACTGGGCAGTGAAAAAGACCATCAGAGTCGTCTTCTAAGTGAAACCTTTTGGGTTTAGGCGACGCGTTTGGTAGTTTTGAGCAATCGATTTCCACTCCTCTTTTATTCATCTTTTAAGATCTGATAATTGTGAAGTTTCTCACGAGACTACTGTATTTATACCAAATAGCTGACTTGGTATCCACTCAATATCTGGCCCGTCTTGTACACAATAAAACCAAACAAAGGAGCAGACAAAGGAACAAAGGGACAAGTCTCATCTTGTTCAAACCTGCCCTAGCGTGATTAAACATGTATCAGGCAAGCCAAGGCTAAAAATTAGATTTGCCCTTGAGCATGTTAGACTGACAAACTAAAATCAGAACTTGCGTTCCTGTTGACCAAAACTAAATAAGAACCATCGTTCCCATTTAGTGAACCAAGTGAAAAGGGAATTCTAGTTCCTCTTTAAGCGGATCTTATTAGCTCCAGTATGAAAACGGAACAATTGTTCCCATTCAGCAGGAAAAGAACAACTTCCTTAGGAAAAAATGGCTTTGGAAAGGAACCACTTAATACATTTGGGAACGACAAGCCACGATTAGGAACAGCACGTTCCTAATTGTTCATAATAAAATACTGAAGCGGAACAATCGTTCCTCATTATTGAACTCCGGCACTTAATGTACTGGTTAAAAGGAACAAATTGTTTGAAGGAGAACACTCGATAAAATCGGAACCATTTAAAAAGGACCATTTGTTCCTAAAGAGATCAAAACGGAACAAAGAGTTCCCTTTATTCTAAATAAAAAAGGAACTTTGTGTTCATATTTATGACAAAAGGAACCCTTTGTTCCAAATTCAGACATCGCTGTTCTTATTTTTGATTTCGGCCTAAAGAAAAGTTCCTTTAGGTGTATTCAGAGTTTGTTCCTAAAGCGAAAAGAGGAACAAAACAGTAAAGCTCGCGGAACAGTACCTTTCAAGAAAGCCATTATTATTCAAGTTGCATCAGTTAAAATCATAATTTGAAAACTTGCTTGTTTAAACAATATGCCAACAAGGCGGGCAAAAAAAATATCGACAAAAAACGTTGTCTTTAGAGCCAAAATTTCTGCTGTCATCGATTTTGGGGAATGTAAATGATCATCGTTGTAGTTGTGTACCTCATGAAATCCAGTCACATGACCTAGTTGGAGAGATTGCCTCATTTCAAAGTCTTTTAAGGTATCAGTGTACGCCAAATGACAACATTGTGTCATCTCCGTTTGAGGGCAAGACATTTTACAAAAACCCTAACAAACTATTATATTTCCTGAAAGTTTAATAATTGAAGATTTATGACCACTCATGGTCGTTTGAAACGTACATCGTTCCGCTCCACTCGAAAATCGGTTCCGCTCCACTCGAAAATGACCTGGAGAGAAAGACGAACATCGCGACGAATTCTTCACACCTTTGTGTCAAAACCTTGTTGGGGAATGTTATGGCCAAATGGAAAAGCAGGACTAGACTCTGGACTGGACTCTGGACTTGCCTTTTATTGACTAGTTTTAAAATGTTAAAGTTGATATTTTACTAAGTTTAATTGTTTCACTAATTTTACTAATCATTTAATAAGTTAAACATAAATCACACCAAAAACGTTAGGGTTGGGTATTTTTCGACTGGTTTAAATTGAACACCTGATGCAATAGTGTTCCTTACGGAGGAAACCTGTCAGGAAATATAAGCCATCCAATCGATTGATACTATCCATTGGGAGAAAATCTTTGTTGTAGAGGCGCGGTGGTGTATTGGGTAGCCCATTAGGCCTTCAGTCAGACGATTGGCGGGTCTGGAGGGACTGTAGTTCGAGGCGTGATCCTTGCATCATGCCGTATTGTTTCCTTAGACAACAAACTTCTCCACTGAAAGTGTAGAAATGCGAACCAGCGTCCATTAGGGAGGCTTAGCATTTTGGTTAGCCTGCTTCTGCTACTTTATCTTTACCTACGAATTTGTTACCACAGTAACGGTAATCTAATTCCGTCTGTGAGAATATTGCTTTTCTGTTTCCTGTTTAGGCAGCAGTCATGTGTTCAGATTGGTGGCTGGCTCAGTGGTACGTCAAAGTTATTCCTTCATTTATTTAAATAATTCTTTGTTTAAGGACTGTGCCTCCTAATAGAGATTGCAAAGGTTATGACTTTGGGGAAAAAGTGGATCTTAGCAAGGGTATTGGAATCCAAAAAGAAAAATGTGGGTAACCACGCATTTTTCAGAGATAATTAAGCAACAATAATTCTAAAAAAGCTTTAAAATACAAAGAATATATGGCAATTTCTTGGCAAATTTAAGCTCAATTATCTCTGAAAAATGCGTGGTTACCCCCAATTTTCTTTTTGGATTCTGATAACCCTTGCTAAGAGCTACTTTTTCCACGTAGTCATAAACCACGCAAAAATATTGTTGTATTAGGGGGCAAATTCCTTAAGGAGGTTTGCAACAGTTTTTTTGGCCTTGGAGTGTATCTTTTGAAGTCAAAATTTCGCATAGAAGATAAACTTCGATTTCCTTGATACTATACCACCTTTTCAACATATGATCAAAGTTTATTTTCTCGCTGGTTTCCTAGCAACAGCTGTCACCATAGCAACGGTAATGGACAACCCCTCATTTTAAATAATGTCGAATATCTCTACATTGAGCTTCCTTGGTGGCTGCGATTTTAAGATATTTATATTTAAAAACTGCTAAAATGCAGCACAAATCAGCCAAAAGTTCATAATATGCATATATAGAAATATTTCTAAATTGCCCTTACAGATTTTTCTCTTAAATTGATTGCCGTTAGAATAATAATTCTTTTTGATGTTCCAGTGAGTTTTAGGCTGAATAAACATTTCTGGTGTTATCTAAGAAGGCTGAATCTCGGTCAAGGTTCAGTCGTTATTAACTTTCAACGAGCAACAGTTTTATTTTGTTTTTCCTGGTCTATTTCACCGTTATTCACGTGCAATTAATATTTATACACGCTGCGCTTGTGTCCTCTCGTGCACTTATAATTCCTTCTCATAGTAAAAAATATATATATTCGTCTTCTGAGCTTGTTTCTCTCCCCAGTGTAATTAAATCCGTAATTAAAAATGCTAAAACGTCAGTCAGTATTTAAAGAGTAATGGAAAAGAGTCTCCAGGAAGAAGTTCAGAAGACGAAATTTTTTATTATTATGAGAAGGAATTATAAATGCACGAGAGGACACAAGCGCAGCGTGTATAAATATTCATTGCACGCGAATAACCGTGAAATAGACCAGGAAAAACAAAATAAAACTGTTGCTCGTTGAAAGTTAATAACGACTGAAACTTGACCGAGATTCAGCCTTCTTATCTAATAACAGAAATGTTTATTCAGCCTAAAACTCACTGGAACACCAAAAAGAATTATTATTCTAACGGCAATCAATTTAAGAGAAAAATCTGTAAGGGCAATTTAGAAATATTTCTATTTATGCAAATTACGAACTTTTTGGCTGATTTGTGCTGCATTTTAGCAGTTTTTAAATATAATTATCTTAAAATCGCAGCCACCTAGGACGCTCAATGTACATTAAGAATGTTTTGATATGATAAAAGATCCTTCAACTGAAAAGGGAAAGTGTTAAGTTTTATCTTTCTTGACATATTGGAGAAAATTGCAGGAATGACCAAAATCAGCCCTTAAAAAATGAATCATGATTTACATGAAAACGCTCTTACAGATTTTTCCCTAATTTCGCATACAGGTTTAGGTTGAGTAGTTCAAATAGTTCAAGTTTCGTCATAAAGTGTCTGACTAGTTTTCGAGATATTCGACATTATTTAAAATGAGGGGTTGTCCATTACCGTTGCTATGGTGACAGCTGTTGCTAGGAAACCAGTGAGAAAATAAACTTTGATCATATGTTGAAAAGGTGGTGTTGTATCAAGGAAATCGAAGTTTACCTTCTATGGGAAACTTTGACTTCAAAAGATACACTCCAAGGCCAAAAAAACTGTTGCGAGCCTCCTTAAGAAACCCGAATATCCCGAGATGCGCAGAACGTACGCGCAGTAACAGAAGTAAGCACCGTCCTTAAATCAGTTAAAATTTAAGAAAAGGAGTTAGCAGTGGCACATTCACGAAGTAGCCTGTTCCAGGCTTTCAGATAGTGGAGCGCGAGCGAAAACTAAAGCGAGCGAAAGAGCGGGAAAAAACGAGGGGAGACTGGGGGAGAGGACGAGGGAACGCCTGTGAAATTTTCTCAAAGGAAGCCGTTCCGGTATACCAGAATCTGGTATACCCTCTGACTGGCCAAATTTGACACCTCCTGTCAACACCAGAGGGTTTTGACGCAGACAAGAAATGCGATATGGCGTGCCCGTGCGAAGGTCATCCTCCATCGAGTCACGCACGGTTAAATATCTGTTTACGGCAAGCGCTTAACTATTTAACAACTGTGGATACTTTGCAAATGGAATAAAAAGATTGTCTTCAAAACGTGTTTCTGGGAAGAGGTCTCATCGCCATTCTTCCAACAGGATTGGAAACAGCTTGATCTTTCAACTATTTCCAAGGTGACATTTGCGTTTCCGTATCGCAGAAAATTTTGCAATGTCCATTCGGCATGTCAGATTTCTTAAAGCATAACCAGTACTTTTCCCAACGCTTCAAACTCGGGAGAAACCTATTTCGGTGAGCATAATTACATAACTTTCTTGTTTACTTTGACCTGACCTTGGGTTCATGTTTCTCTGCCGCTGTCGGCGGTCTAAAGTGGGCGGCATGGGCTTTTTAAAATTAATTTCACAGGCGTTCCCTCGTCCTCTCCCCCAGTCTCCCCTCGTTTTTTTTCCCGCTCTTTCGCTCGCTATATTTTTCGCTCGCTTTATTTTTCGCTCGCGCTCCACTATCTGAACGCCTGGAACAGGCTATCACGAAGTGGCTCTACGTCCATTATATCCAGATCGAATTTAAATTTCGAAATGTTGGTTTTTGAGGAGACGGGCAGTAACCGGAGAAAAATCTCTGGGAGCAGAGGACGAGAACCAACAACAAACTCAACCCACATATGACGCCGATTCCGGGAATCAAACCCGGACACCATTGGTGGGAGGCATCATCCTGCTCTGCCAAAACAGCAAACAACATTTGGAGCAGTTTGACTGGCTTTTATCAGGTTTTTTTCAATATGGCTGTCATTCTACTTATTTTTCACTATGGGAAATCCCATTTTATAAACTAAGAATTTTACGTAATGAGATGCAATTGCATGATTTCAGGACATCTTGAGTGAAATTGAGCTATTTGTGTTCTTGTCAATATTATTTCATTGTATTATTTTAATGTTATCGTGTACGTCCTTGTGGTGAAATTTAATTCTTTGTTAAAATCGAGTCTAAAATGAGGGATTGAATTTCCCAGTGCTTACCATGAAAATGAGACAGTATACGATATTCTAAGTACTCGACAAAATCATCCTTCAGTCACTGAAGCGAAAACATTTGCAATCCCAACAAAGTGGTCAAGGATAGTTAGGCGACAAACATAACGTTGATATTGGCATTTCCTTTCAGTTCATTATTGACGTGATCTTCAGTGTTTATTATGTCTCATGGCAAAAAGCTTAAATTAAAAAGGCTTGGAAGTAAAAGTGTTGGATGCGTCATTTTTTCCCTTGACGTCTGTTTGCATGTTTGTTTTTTGTTTTGTTCTAATGCTATTGATGGACAATTTGCTTTCAGGGCAGATGTAGAAGATAGACGTGCTTCTCTTTCAAGCAATTCATCAAGCGAAACAAGTGACCTTACTGAAACAAGGAAACAGAACATTTCCATTTACAGTGCTCTTGTCGTCAGCACTTATCTGCTTGGATTTGCAGATGCCAGTCTTTTCCTCTATTTTGCTATATCAGCATCTCAGAAACTTCACAACAGAATGTTTAAGAGGCTTCTTGGAGCAAAGATCTACTTTTTTGATACCAATCCTGTTGGTAAGTGCGAACTATATGAAATGGAGTATAACTAATATCGAATAACACGCGAGTGAACAGTGATAAGAAATACTTGTTCAAACATTCAAGTGGACCATCTTTGACCATTTCCTGATGATTTCCTTTTGATTACCAAGGTTTTACCAAACAAGTTTCCATTGCGCCCCACAAATTTTTAGTGGTTTGTCACTTAAAAATGAAATGCGTTAATTTCACAGATGAAGTTGGTGTTAGGGCGATTGTATTACGTGTGTCATCTACCGTTTTCTATGCCTTGAGAGCCCTTATAAAATGCTGCAGTTTCGCGTTTGGGGCAGGTCGATACCATTTGCTAGTTAAACACTGGTTGGTAGATAGATGCTGTGTATTCTAGTTTGTGTTGCACTGCATTTTTCGTCCATTCTTTACAAGGCAGGTTAATTGATCAGCTATTGAACAATTATTCCACCAGTGCGCGTGGGATAAAAGGTGAAAAATTACGTGCTAAGTTGATTATCATCGGACAGACAGCCGTTATTAATTTAAGCACAATTAAAGTAAACGCTTTACGGCTTGTGGTGTCTCGCGAAATTTTAAAAATGCAAATAAAATACCGAAGAAAACTATTTACAACTCGTAAAAATTTAAGCGTTATATTCTTAGTACTCCGGACAAAACTATTCAGAATTAGGTTAAACGATTTTAACTTTTAAATGCTTTACCTAAAGTCCATGAAAATTGGCAATTTCTAAACAGAATTGGACACATGCAAATTTCTTTAAAGACGCCGGGGTCCCCTTAATACCAGAAAAAGGGAGAGAAAACACACACGGTCACACCGGTTCTCGCGCCAAAAATTCGTCATATTCTAGTGAATGTCTATAAAGTCCAATTTCCTTCACTGAAAAATTTGTTTGAAACATGTAATGAACATCTTTCTTCGTCTTTTTGAGAGCTTGCAATGGGATGTCCTTGAACAAATTTCTACATGTACATCTGTTTGGCTAGTAGAAAATTGGCTCTAGCAAGTGCCCGTCTTTGAGTCGCTCCAGTAATATCGCTCCTGAAATGAGTTTAGTGGTGGCTTCTCTTTATCCCCGCTAGACGTTTTTCAAAGGGCTCACACGACCTGCTATTAAAAAGTATTTTTCACCTTTTTTTTAAAATGTAGCTTCTGCACTTCTTAAAATCAGCACTTATTAAAATCTAGCTTCTGCACTACTGCACTGCTTACCGCTACACCTGTTCGGATACGTTTCAGAACTTCTAGGTGGTTGAATTGAACATAGTTCCTGTGCTTCCTCCTCTATTTGTGTTGAAATTGTGTTTCTGTTTGAATTAAAAATTTTTCAAATTTATAGAAAATGAACGACAACTTTGAGTCTTAAACAACACATGCTTCGATTGATCTTCGATCGTCTCCAGTTGCACGCGATTGACACTGACTTCTGTATATACATTGCTGTCCTATAATGTAGTTCCCCTGAGATAGAAGAGCATGTGTGTACGAGGGGGCCTTCTTAAACAAAAAGGTGTGTCTTGTGTTCCACGAACCATGTGTTTTGTTGCATAAAGATACATTACATTATGCATTTACGCTGTCTGGGCGAAAGCTGTGAGTTTGACAAATATTCCCTCCATGAAGCCATCAAAGATCAGTTAATTGAAGCCTGTTGTTCCACTACACTTCGTAGACGCCTCCTCTGTGAGAAATCCTCCCATAGCCTAAGCTCCTTACTGGAATTTGCTTGTTCAATGGAATCGGCCAACTGTTTAGCCGCCAACACGGAGAATACTTCGTCCCACGACCATTCAGAAAACGCACAGCACCTAACCGGTTCATCAGTCAGGGAAGCAGACGAACAGGTGAATTTTATCTCTGACAGCCGGTATGTACTCACCGTGGCAATGTGGCTGATCCCAGGCCAAGGACCCCAAGTGTCCTGCCTTCCAATAGGCTTGCTCCTGGTGGTGAATCCAGTATTACTTTGGTCGAGTTTGTATGAAGAGAACCCCAACACCACGAGAGCAAAAGACTGAGCACTCCAAGGTAAAGTGTGTATATGATTATAATGATGATGACGGTTTGTGCATTCCAAGTCAGCCCCACCCAAGGAAAGGCAGTCGTCTGCCAACATTGAAGGTGCACGTATCCAAGTCTGCATTGATTCAGGAGCAACAGCGAACACTATTGACTATGCAACGTATGAGGCTATAAGTGCCGTCAAAGCATGTGAGACTTCGCCCCTATGGAGAAGATAACCCTGCACCAATCCCCCTTGCTGGGTCATTTTTCGGATTAATCACCTCTCCTTCCGGGCAGACGGATCTAATCAAATTCCTTGTGTTGAAAGCTCGGAATGCTGCTTGTTTGTTGAGTCGAGAAACCTCAACCCATCTGGGAATGTTGCATGTTGCAGCATCTACCACTACTGAACACCTACCTGTAAACGATGAATACCCTTACTTTCTTGATAAGCTCCCTGACGCGTTTAGTGGCGAGAATGGGAAGTTAAAGGACTACCAACTTGAGCTCAGCATTGATTCAAACGTACGCCCTGTGGTGCAGAATTCGCGTCCTACACCCTTACATTACCGTTCTTGTTGTTGAAGCTAAGTTAAAGCAACTTGAATGAAGCTCCCCTTCACACTCATCACTCTTGCACAACATCAGAGGAGATTCTCCAAGACCTTAATGGCTCCAAGATGTTTTCCAAGACTGATCTCAAGGAATGTTATCACCAAATTTAACTTGCTGAGACCTCTCGCCACCTGACAACCTTCTGACAAGCGTCTGCCGTGTGGGGCATCTGTGGGATCCGAAATATGCCAAGATGTCTCTGGGCAAGTCTTAGAATGATTGTCTAATGCCAGGAACATTGCTGATAACATTCTTGTTCGTGGAGCCACTAAGGAAGAACGTGACAAATCCCTTGACAGCACTTTGCTTTGTCTCCACGAGAAACACCTTAGAATACACTCAACGAGCCAAGTGTTTATGTGGTGTCACATAACTAGACTACTATGGATATCACACCTCCGCACTTGGAGTATCCCCTGACAAAGATCGCCTCCAGGCAGTCAAGCAAATGCAGCCCCCAAGCAATGTCACTAAAGCAAAAAGCTTCTCGGGTTAACCAACACAGAAGCCCGTTTTGTTCCAAACTTGGCTTCTATGGCAGAACCCATACGTGGACTCACTCTCAAGAACTCCCCATAGTTATGGGGCCCAGCGCAATCAGAAGCCTTTGAAGACCTTTGCAACCTCACGCTCGGCATGATGCTTGCAAGATTGGAATTAGTGGTGCTTTGACTCTTTGACGCTACCATAACACCTGTTGCATATGCCAGCCGCAGCCTACCACCTGAAGAGCAACGCCACAGCCAAACTGAAAGAGAAGCGTTATCCGCAGTGTGGGCTTGTGAAAGGTTTCACTTTTACACTCATGGCTGTCAGTTTGACTTGATTGGCGATCACAAACCACTAGAAGTCCTCCTCGCTGATCAAGAATTGAACTTTGGTGGCTAAGACTTAACAGTACAAACCCCCCATCGTTTACCAACATGGCATCCAAAATGCTGTTGACATCCTGTCACACAAACCTTTTCTGACCGACAGTCCCAGAGACCCAGTAGAGGATCACATTAATTCTGTCATCTCGGATTCTCTTCCTCCAGCAATTACCCTCCAGGAACTGCGCATTGATTCAGAATCCGTTCTCACCCTGAAGATCATCAAAGACAGTCTTAACACTGGAAACTAGGACACGGCACCAGAGCCCTTTAAAGCTCTCAAAGATGAACTTTACCAGAAACGAAGTCTTGTTCTCAGAAACAATAGTATTGTAGTCCCAGAAGCCATGCGCCCTCGCATTCTTCAGCTAGCACATGAGAACCATCGCGGCACCACAAAAGTTAAACAACACCTGAGACAGAGAGTCTGATGGCCAGGAATAGATATGAAAGCAGAGAGACATGTGCGTGAGTGTCGTGGGTGCCACATTGTGAGCCCAAAGCGTCCGCCAGTGCCCCCTCAACATGCCTAATCCACCAAAACAAGTATGACACACCGTTTATGTGGATTACTGTAGCCCGTTCCCTTCTGGCGAGTATCTCTTTGTTGCAGTCGATGAAACCTCTAAGTACCCTGAAGTCCACATCACACACTCCAGTACCACAGCTACAGCCGTTAAACTTCTGAATCAAATTTTCGCAACGCACAGGATTCCAGATGTCATTACATCAGACAAAGTTCCCTTTGGATCGGGCGAGTTTACTGCCTGGTGCAACCGCATGGGTATAGAGCATCGCAAAATTACACCCCTTTGGCTAGCTGCCAATGCCCAGGTAGAGAGATTTCATTAAACCATGGAAAAGTCCATCCGTATCTCAAATCTGGAGGGGAGGAACTGGCGTTCAGAACTGTTCGTCTTCCTGAAGAACTACTGAAATACCCCACGTTCCTTCACAGGTGTGAGCCCCGATCCTGTGATGATTAATCGTCACAGCAGAACCGAGATTCCATATCTAGATATCTCTCGTCCTTCAAAGCTGCTCCAAATTGCACGTTCCAATGACAATCTGAGAAAGTCAAAGGCAAAGGAACGCACAGACAATTGACACAAGACAACCCCATCTCATATTCGGCAGGGGGATCAAGTGCTGTTGCTTCAGAAGCGCGCAGACAAGTTGACCACGAAATATGATCCTAAACCTTTCACAATTCTGAATCAAATTTTCGCAACGCACATGATTCCAGATGTCATTACATCAGACAAAGTTCCCTTTGGATTGGGCGAGTTTACTGCGTGGTGCAACTGCATGGGTATAAAGCATCGCAAAATTACACCCCTTTGGCTAGCTGCCAATGCCCAGGTGGAGAGATTTCATGAAACCATGGAAAAGTCCATCCGTATCTCAAATCTGGAGGGGAGGAACTGGCGTTCAGAACTGTTCGTCTTCCTGAAGAACTACTGAAATACCCCACGTTCCTCCACAGGTGTGAGCCCCGATTCTGTGATGATTAATCGTCGCAGCAGAACCGAGATTCCATATCTAGATATCTCTCGTCCTTCAAAGCTGCTCCATATTGCACGTTCCAATGACAATCTGAGAAAGTCGAAGGCAAAGGAACGCACAGACAAACGACACAAGGCAACCCCATCTCATATTCGGCAGGGGGATCAAGTGCTGTTGCTTCAGAAGCGCGCAGACAAGTTGACCACGAAATATGATCCTAAACCTTTCACAATTCCCAGGAGGAAAGGAGAGGGCGTCGAACTTGCCAGAGGAGAGGCATGATTGTTCAGGAATTTATCTATGGGGAAGGTAAAGATACAATACTGACGTTACAATTCGTGATTACAGTTTTAAATGAACGTTACATTATTGATAAGGGCAAGATATCGAATATTCCGCCCGCGAGGAAAAAACGTACAAGGAAAACCAAATAACTAAATGATAAAATCAGCTAAAATTAACGAATTAAAGCAAAAAAAATTATGCAAAATTACAACAAATTAAGTTAAAACGAAATAACTAGCTCAGCATGGTTATGCTTGTTCAATGTTGGATTCTCTCATCTGATGTAAATGCACCTTTTAAAAGCAGGGATTTAGTGAATATTGTAGCCCTTCATCTTTTTTTAGATAAATTGACTCGGTCTATGAAAAAAGAAAAATATGAACGTTCCACAAGCAGGGCATTTTTTGGCATTTTCGCGTTTTTTCACTGTCTTAATTTTTAAAATTTTCCATGAGTGAAATTTGTGCAATTTAGGTAAAGCAGAAAAAAAAGTTAAAATCGTTAAACTTAATCCTGAATTATTTTGTCCAGGGTACTATGCATTTACGTCCACGTCAAATCCTAGCCTTGGTAATCGTTACCGATTTGTTTTGTCTTTGCTTTTTGTTTGTTTGTTTTTAGATTGCTTGTTTTCTACCATACTTCTAGACAAAACATTTGCTCTGCGGCTAAAATGTTTGAACGCCAAGGTGCTTGACGTGACTCGACTGGAAGACACTTGATTTGTACATAATGATTGTATTTCATTTTTTGCTTGTGCGGTTTTATTTTTGTTTGTTTTTCTTTTCTTTTGCTTCACACTGAATAGATCTTTCGTATTTATTTCAGGAAGAGTTCTGAATAGATTTTCAAAAGACATTGGTCAGATAGACGAGTTATTGCCTGATACATTCTTTGATTACACTCGGGTAGGTGGATCTTTCTCGAAAGATCTGAAAGCTGTTGTTTTAACATGTCTTTAACATAAGAAGTGGTTGACTTATTAGCAGAGTTTCATGCTTAGAAGCCCGTTTGTTTTTCAAGATAAAGTTTGAATTATCGTGCCCGAAATCGGCCCGCAGGTCAGTTCTTCAAATAGGACAGTACGTCACTGGGAATGTATTATGTCTTGTGATAGCGGTACCAGAAGATTACAGTAAATCAAGCTTACGATATTAGAATGGTATGGGGCGATTTCTGCCTTAGTCTTCATTAATTTCAGAAATCTACGAGTGAAAATGAGCGAAAAGATAAGAGCTTATCAACGTCTGTTAGTAAATTTGATTGGCAAAAGAGGACAAAACAAAACATGTTATAAGTGGAAAGAGCTTACAGAATTTGTTATCTCTTGTCTCAAGTTTGAAAGTGCGGTGTTCAAAGAACGCCTATATCTTTGATACATGTCGGTCTCTCATTTTCTTTTCTTTTCGTAATTGCAGATAACACTTTCGGCATTTTCAATTTTGCTGCTGAATGTGGCAACTATGCCGTACCTGCTGGCAGCAGCTATTCCTATCGTAGTATTGTTCCTGTTCATACGACATTATTACTTGAAGTCTTCAAGAGAAATAAAACGCATTGAGGCAATGAGTAAGTCTTAGCGTGACTGTTACCCCTTTCACCTCTAGAGTCAAAACAGTCTTGAGTCAAGTAAGGTGGTTGTTACTTTTCTACCCGTTCATGTAATATCAAACGCTTAATTAACCCTTTCACTCCCAGAGACAGCTGTGGAGGCATTAAGGTTGTTCTAACTTTTGACTCTGTGGACGAAATCTTATGTGTGACCATTCAAATGAAACCTTGTCAGCAGTACTTTCACATAGTACTATTTATATTTAAGTATTTTACAAAACGAAATTTGGGCTTCGTGTTGAGTTTTAATTTTTGGCACTCGGGAGAAAAAGCTCAAATAAAAGCTCTAGAACAGTACTTTCATATGGTACACCTTGTTTTTCAACAGAGTCGAAACTACAGAAAAGGACCTCTCCTGTGGGCAGTTACCACTGCTTTGCGGAAGCCCTATAGAGATTCCTTATTAACAGTATATTGTATTAAACTGACAAAGGTACATCATTCGTGGTGCACAAAACTTCACCAAAGAACCCTACGTTTCTGTTTCAAACTGTAAACCTCAAGTGGCTCCACTCCATCGAACCAACCTGTAAACGTTTTGTATCTTAGAATGTTAATTTTAACCGTTAATTCTTCAGCTGTGAGTATGAGAGGTGTCAATATCTTGAACCCCCTTTCGGGATGACAGGGCGTCTGAAATCGTTAACAGGGTCAATAAACCCTTGTTGACACTCACCACCAAAAATTGTCTTGCAAAGATTTGCTTATTAAAAGCATAAAATAATTATTTGTACCCCTTCCTAACTGAATATGGCTGAATAGTCTTTTAAATGGCCAACTTCGCTTCTCAATTCATTTGTGGTGAACATTACTCTGTGCATTAAGAGCTGCAAGATAAGCAAGAAGTCAAGGGTTTGCCTAACACGCTAGACGATGTTATTTAACGTCTTTAATTATACGCTTTAAACCTTCCATCAGAGTCACCAATTCCTTCACGAGTAAAACTATGATTCGTGCGACACACTGATCATTAACTTTCGTATGGTTTATCATACGAGGGCACAGAGGTATTACTTATTAATTTACAATAATATGCCATTTGCCTTAGACCTTAAAGGCTCTACGCGAGTATTTATTGAATTTATTCTGTTTTTTTTTGGCCTTCGTCAGACCGCAATCCGTTCTACTCTCACGTGTCTGCCAGTATTCAAGGTCTCACAACCATCCGAGCTTACAAAGCTGAAGGCAGATTTCGGCTTCAGTTCCATGTCTATCAAGATGATCATACGGCATCATGGTTTTTGTTCCTAGCAGCATCCCGGTGGCTTGGTTCCAGGCTTGACTTCATGTGTACTGTGTTTATTACCCTAGCAGCTTTTACCCCTCTGTTGATGGCAGAAGGCGGAATAAGTTAGTCATGTCTTTTTCTTCTCCTTCTTTATATTTCTTTTAGAAAATTTTGGTTTAGTCGCTTTTTTAAAATCCTTCCTTTTTTGTAATCCTTTCATTTAAATGTGCTATGCTGCAGGAAATTTTCGCACAATCACTATTTTGCATTTTTTTCTTCATTTAGTTGTTTGTTTGTGGTTTTTGTTTTGTTTTTTGGTGACGCTGTCGTGAAAAGATAAAGATGATTGTTCATTTGCCTTTGTTGGATTAAGTTGTGTAACGCTGCTAGTCTAAAATCGCCAAATCAAGATAAAATGACAAATTAAACAAAACAAACTTACTTTCCATAGGGGAGTAGCATATCTTCTTGTCACTCCAGAAATTTGTTTTTTTTAATTTAAGGACGTTCGCGCTCATTGTTTGTGCACATCCTTACTGCGCGGGTAATTCACGTCGCCATGTCATGCCAAGTCATGCATCGAGCGCGCGCGCCGAGTAAGAAATAGAGACAGATGCAGTAGTGGTGGTTATTTTTGTATCTATGAACGTGCTTAACTCTCTTAAATGCACGGTGACCCCATTCTTTTTTTCGATAAATCACATCCTTTACTGGTTCTCTGCATTTTCCCCCAAAACAAAAAATTCTTAAGTGAGAAGTTCTAATTTTATTGCTATTTCTACTCAAATACGATCAAATTTTTCTACGAATGCGGGTATATGTGACTTTCAATTATCCTTCGGTAAGGCTAATTTTACCTGAAGAAACGATATTACAAGCAAAAATGTACTAAATAGGGCTATTTGCGATGAAATGAATAAATAAGCATTGTCTAGAGTCCTCCAGGTAACTTATTTTAATCCTTGTAGCAAGGAAGCCGATTTCGCCCTTCGTAACCAAAACTTCTAAAAACACAGCATTTCCAACACGCTTTATTTCCGAAGCGAGCACGGTGACCCCCCAATTTTTTTGCTTTTCTGACGTGAGTTGGTCATTATCTAAGGACAGCAAAAGTTTTGAAAAAATCTGAACGTGGGAAGATTTGGCCGCGAATGTCCTTAATTCAACGCAGAAAATTACGTCCAGACTGTAGATACATAAGTAAGGTTTCAAAAACTTCGTAGTGCGGTCATGAACAGCTTAAGTTCACTCTAGTGAATCGTTTTTGCCGATTCCAGGTTGTTTCTACGTTTTGATATCTCTCTTTTTTCTTCATTTTCTTCTTCTTGTTTCAAGCCATGTCTGCTGGTATCGTTGGCCTGTGCTTGGTGTATTCTAAAGTATTAACAGGCTCATTCCAGTGGTGTGTACGACAGAGTGCTCAGGTTGAGAGCCTGGTATGTGCTAAAAAATCAAGCTTATTTAGCCTAGTACCTAATAAGTAAAATGAAAAATTATTAACAAACAGACTTCAGTTTGAAATCTGTAAAACGAAACAAAACCTACCTAGTAAAGAAAAAGTTTCTTACTGCCAACGTTTTCGTTCAAGGCGTGTTGTAACTCACGGATCAACAAAGAATCACCGTAAGTTGTGTTACGCAAGCCTGCGTAAGTAAACTAATGTCACCAACAGCAATACTTTTCTTTTTACAAGATAAATCAATTTTATGTCACAGATGACTTCAGTGGAGCGTGTCATGGAATACACCCATTTGGAGCAGGAAAACGAACCCAACAATAAAACTGTCGCCATTCCAGAGAACTGGCCAAAGTACGGGTTAATAACGGCTGAAGGTCTTTACTATGCACACCATCCCACATTGCCTTATGTGTTAAGGAAAATGAACTTCTGCATTAGGGCGGAAGAAAAGGTAACTTAGACATTTTTTGTTTCAGTAGAACTCGGCCTTACTATCACCTCGTTATAACGGTCACCTCTTTATAGCGGCAACTTGACTTTGGCCCTATATACTACCCTAGTGACATACTGAATATTGCATCTTATTATATGGAGGAACTGGTCCGCGCTGAAAAGGAGCTTTCTGATTGGTTCCCTGAGCGGTCCGAATTTTCCTATACGGACCGCTAAGTTGGACCGCTAAGTTGGACCGCTCACGAAAGGATCGTTTTGGAAAAATTTTAGAAGAGAGGAAAATTTTGTATGAAGTCGATGCCTTGTTCTTGCTTTCTTGCCTATAATTTTGGCAAAAATCTTTGCGAAAATGACATTATGAAAATCGTTTGTTCCCTTCTTTCGTCTTTGTTGCGCGTGCTTACTAATAGAAATACCCTTTGCAGTTCGCATATTTGTAAAGAGCCATAATAATAATAAATCCTAGCTTGTTCGGTCCGTGTTGGGAAAAATATTGGTCTCGTTCTTTTTGTGGAAGTTTATGGACTCGACCAATATCTTCCCAATACTGAACTCACGCTAGTTCAATAACGTATACATGAATGTATTATTTCTTCGTCGAGATTAAAATTTACCACGTAGTTAACAGATCATTCGACAGTTCATGCAGAAGGTCATGCCGAAGGTTATGGGTGCGATTCCTGTCGGAGACTCAGATGTTTTTTATATCTCACGCTTGTGTCATACCGAATACTACATCTTTCTTACAATAATCTCTGTAGCCATTTTTGATATGGAACAACCCGTTAAACCAGTCACGTCATAAATGTTGCCAGATATTAGTGGCTTGTTGATGGGTGGATTAACGGTAACAGGTCAGGATTTTGGACACATCAGAGCCCACAAGCCATTTACATCAGAGCCCACAAGCCATTTACATCAGAGCCCACAAGCCATTCACATCAGAGTCCACAAGCCATTTACATCAGGACCACAAGCCATTTACATCAGAGCCCACAAGCCATTTACATCAGAGTCCACAAGCCATTTACATCAGAGCCCACAAGCCGACCCTAAATAGAGACTGGGGGAGATACAACCCTCCAGCGATCTGGACGAGGCTGGTCAGGTCACACGTCACGTGACCTGACCAAGTTACTGTGAACAAGACTCGAGCAGAGTCGAAAGCTTAGAATTTTACTTTCAATACAGTGTAGCGTCAAAAATTTATAAAGTCAACCGAAAATAATAATGTTACGCTAAAATTGTCCCAAGCGGAAAAATTATATACAGCGTTTCTTGTTCATTCCGTGTAACATCATCTTCACCTAGTTTTGGGTGAGCCGCTCATCCATTGCTTTTATGTTTGTTGGCATCAGGTCGGTATTGTTGGTAGAACAGGAGCTGGTAAATCATCACTGATGGCGGCTTTATTCAGGCTGGCAGAACCGGAAGGAACCATTCGGATAGACGCTGTTCCTATCACGGACATTTCACTGCGTGACTTGAGGAGTAATCTGTCCGTCATTCCCCAGGTGAGATTGAGGTTTCTTTGGGGTTAAAGTAAACCAACTCAGAGTAACCACTCTGTCTTCGCAGTTTCTATGTCATAGGGCGATCACAACCCGAAATAAGATATGTTAAGAAGTAATGAGAGCTTAATCAATTTACAATTAAGTTTACCTTTGAACTTCCTAATTTGTACACGGTTCTCCCTAGTGCGGCTTTTGTGTTTCCATGTCCACTCTAAATAGAATTTCTAGTTGAAAGGCTTGAAAAGCACTTTCTTTTTAGGACCCGGTTCTTTTCAGCGGAAGCCTTAGGAAAAATCTGGATCCTTTCAATCAATATGGAGACTCGAAGCTGTGGAATGCCTTGGAAGAGGTAAGGAATAAAAGGTAGTTTTACTGCGCCCCTGTAGTTGTGTTACTTACGTGCCCTTATCCCATTGTTGTGAAGGTGACGTAAGTCGTTTGCAAACCGCACTGTAGAGGTACGCTTCCCCAAGGTCACATTCAGTACCGCCAAACTATTAGTTAGGGTGTAAGACAAGCCTCAATTTTAATCTAGAGGAACCCGTACAAACAAGACAACAACTCCCTTGACCAACAGCAGACAGCGGTAATGAGGTTTATTGCAGCACTATACCTGCCAACTCTCACGTATTATGCGTGAGTCTCACGCCTGAGGATCAAAGACATCGATCTCACGCATCGAGGACAATTTCTGACGCCTGACAAATCCAGACGACTTGTAAAGGAAGTCTTCAGAAGTCGCCGGAACGTTTTCGGAAATCCTGGTCACGAGGAGACGAAAATCTCACGCATTTGACTCAGAAATTTGGCAGGTATACAGCACTATGTAGGACTATGTAGCACTATGTCACATGTTTCCCTAAGAAATGAGTTCGCTACAAGTCTCCCGCTGCTCATTGGTAGGGCATCTGAGGAACAGGCCTCGATTTTGTCTCGTGGCTGCGATGGCAACTACGAGATACTGTAGCGGCGTTGAGCACATTCTTGAGCACATTTCTGTGGTTATTTTCGTGACCTCTCGTGTAGATTCGCTAATGTTCGCAAGATCTTCGGTACTCCCAATAGGGAAGCTTTGCTGTATCATCGGGCCGTGTCGGAGACAGTTTCGTTATTTTTAGGCGCCGATGTATCAGATAACTAGGATGTCTAGGGTGCCTGCTGATAGCTTGTGTCATTTATCAGTGGTTTCACACTCAGTAATATTCAATATATTGCGGTAAAAATTTAAGAGACATATCGTTAGATCACAGCGAAAACGGAGCGATGTGTTCTTTGCATCCTCTGTCCATTGGCAATTGTTATTCAAGAGATACATAGAAACGATTGTTTTACGGATTGAATTGTTCTTTTAGGAAGAGACGAAAAGGGACATTTTGATATTCTATTTTGATGCAATACGAACACGTTCAGTTTGCTGAGCGTGCTAATCGAATGTTAACGGTTTCGGAAACCTAAAAACTGGCTGGCACAAGGTCACTATTTGATCTGGTATGTAAACTTAATTGGCTGTTTATTGTCGTGTTTAGTTTCCTGACTAAACTATAGCTAGCTATCAAGTTCCATACAAATCCTTATATCTTGCTTCTAAAATGGTCTGCTCGTGAGCTTGGCTAGCCTGTGCAACAACCACCAGATCTCGTCCGTGGGACGGTTATTAACTCGTGAACACGCGTAACGTTAAAATGAATACTGCGGGTGTATATATTTGATAGGTAAACAACATGGAGGCCTTCGCGGCAGAGACTACTTGCGTAATCGACCGCCGAAAAAGATTTCAGATTTCTGGGATCCATCAATTAAGTCCAATGATATTTTAGCCAGTCTTACATATTTTCGCAGACGCTGTTCTGGATCGTCACTCAAGTTTTATTTCCTTGACGAGGCCAAAGAAAGTCTCTATCATTATTTTTACGGTTTCAATGCTTGTCGAGATTTTCCAATATATACACAGTTAAATGACAAAAACGTAAAGCATTCATTAGAACGTAACCTTTCAAAAAAAAAAGAAAGAAAGAATAGAACGAAAGGAAAGTAGAAAAGAAAAAAATATGGTTACGTGCTTCTACTGAGGATCCATCCCCGCCATTTTGCCCACGAATGGTTAATAGCTGCAAGAGACCATTTATGTAGAGATCGGCGGAACAATAGCACAATAAAGCATTTATTACCAAAATTGTGAGCAAGCAACAACCAATTAATGTAAATATTTTCAAACTTTTTGAAAGTATTTATTGGATACAATAATTTTTAAAAATTAAAATTCAAAAGTGACCAAAGAGCTCAAATATACCTGTATCTGCGCAGACCATTCATTGACAGCATTTCTTCTCGAGTTTACGCCTAGGAGCCTTTGATTGATGACTGATCGTAGATCCACTAAACTGATGTTTCTTGTGTTCGCTCCTCTCTCATCACATCAGGTGCAACTCAAGGAGGCTGTTTCCGAGTTACCAGATGGCCTGGAAACTAAACTAACGGAAGGAGGCTCAAATTTTAGCGTGGGTCAGCGGCAACTTGTTTGCCTAGCACGTGCAATCCTCAAGCACAACAAAATATTAATAATTGATGAAGCAACGGCTAATGTTGATCTCAGGTAACAGTATGGTAGAATTAAATAAAGTAATGACGTTGTAACGCCCATGTAACCACTGTTTCTGCATGGAAAAGTTAAAACATGTGCTCCCGTTTCCTTTTTATTGGGTCCGATTTTAAGTCGAGCTCAATTTATAAATACTGGACACAAAACTCCCTACGGAGAGGAAAGAAAGCCTCATTCTTTTACAAAACCGTAACTGTTGTTATGAATCTTTAATCGCTTTAATCTTTAGTCGCTTCTCTCGCGTTGTTTTCTCTTTTCTTTTTCTTTTCCTTCATTTTAATTCCCGCGTAACTGTCTATAAAACTCACAGTGTACTCAGTGGGCTGTTTGTTTTTCTTTATTATTTCTATTTCGTATTCCTTAATTGGCGTTGTGAAACAGAGAGTGGCGTTCATTAAATTAAGGTCGCATAAATCACGAAACCCAATCGTAAAATCTTAAAGAAACGGCCTTGAATAAGGGGAATATGCATTTATTTAGATTAATGTTCCTTATCTCAGCACGGATGCCCTAATTCAAGAGACAATAAGAAGCAGGTTTCAACGTTGTACAGTACTGACTATCGCTCACAGACTCAACACCATTATGGACTCGGACAGAGTACTGGTAAGGATGCCTCTGACCTAAGTGCAAATAGAATTACAGTACTGATAAACAACCGGACGTGCGTTCTTGAAAGCCCCGAAAAGGCGTTGTAAAAAATTGAACCACTCTTACCATAAAGCTGTTATTTTAACATGACTTTAAGAAAGAAAGGTGTGACTTCTAGAAAAGTTTCATGCTACGAAATTTCTGTGTGAATTATCGTGTACGAATCCGCCTAAGAAGTTTCGGGCCATTCCAGCAATGTACGCTGGGCTTGTCCTGGATTTACTTCTACTACGTGAGAGGTTTTACGCTAAGCTAGGTAATTGCCCAGCCAAACCTGAAAGACTTTCCTTTACAAGGTATGGTATGGTTCACGAAATGTGCTTCTTACTCAGGCATGTTCCTCGTTCAAGTATTAATAGTGCTACACCCTTAGCTTTTTTTTTTGGCAGCAGCTGCTGCAAACTACTTCTTACTACTTAGCCACCACTAACTCAAATACACACAGCTAAATGCGTTAAGCAGATATGTTTGAGATTCCGTACTCAGCCGAACATCCAAAACATAGCTGACTAAGAGCTTATCTTTTGTTAAGCTTTTTTTTTTTTAACAACAACAACCATTTTAGGGAATTCTTACATGCTATCATTGACGCTGGTTTTCCAATTTGGCTTTTTACAATAGATATACTGTATTATTCGTTACTTCTTTTTCTTTATTTTCATTTTTATATGTTTACATTTCTGTCGCCCTCTTACATACTGTTTTGTTTCTTTTGTTTGGGTGGCAGGTACTGGACGAAGGGAAGCTGGTGGAATTTGACGAGCCTTTCCTTCTTCTCCAAAACGAAGATAGTTTATTTTCAAAAATGGTGGAACATACCAGCAAACATTTGTCGACAAATCTCTACGATGTAGCGCGCCAGGCCTTCTTTTCAAGACACGGCATCACTGATGAATTTGATTTGGATATGGTACCAAGAACGATGGATGTTTTAACGCCGTTACAACAACAAGAACAACAACCACAAGATGAGGACTTCGAACTAGATTCACCCACAGTTAGAAGAAGTTCCTCCCTCGAAAAGGAAAAGTTGTTGTTTGTGTCAACTGTATAACAATTGTACTGAAGAACTGTTTGTAAAAAGCTACCCCTGAATATAAGTGGTTTTACCATAAACATCAAAGTTAGACACAGGTCAAATTTATTTGTCTTTACCTCTACCAAGTTCAGGCGATCGTGTCTTAACTTAAGGAAAAAATTCAAGGCCACTCTGGTTAATCTATATTTAGCATTAAAAACCGAGCAAAATATTTAGTAGTAGTAAGGGTGATCGAAATAGCAAGTGACCTCCGGGTTACTTGCTATTTCAGTTGCTTTAGCTGCACTCACGTTGTTCTAATGCTGCTCTAGGTTATTAATAACACCTATAGTCAACAAGTGCGGTAAAACACAAAGGGAAAAAACGAGAAATAGGAAAGGAAGGTGACTGTGATACCTCTTCCAAATTTGGCCTTGTCATATTATTAACAGGTAACCACCCGCGACGTGAGGCGAAATTGTAGTTCTCAGAATGCATAATTTAACTGCAAGCCCTTTCATCTTGTAGAAATCAATAAATCCTGTTGTCGGAATTCAACTTACTTAGACAAATGTAAATGACAATTATGTTTCAAGCAGCAAAACTACATTTTATTTTTTATTGTGTACTTGTCAGTTACAACGTTGTCAAAATCAGGCGAACTGAGTAGGTCGCTCGTCAAAAGCACCGCGCGATTTCCCGCCAAGAAAAGATGGCATTCTCCCCCTCCCCCACGTCGGGTTGCCTTGGGACTACCCTCTCCCTCCCCCAGAGTTTGTACGTATGGAAGCTCGGGCGGGCGGGCGTACGCTGACGTCAGAACCAAAATTTTTTGCCTGGATAGGTTACCAGATTTTCTTACCCATGGTGCTCTGCTGCGCGCGGGAGCTCCGCTATTACAGTAAACGAACGATGGTGAATGCGGCTTGCAAGTGGCCGTCACATTTTTGCTTTAAGCTTATAGGTTCCCTACATAAAGTAAAAGGATGTTATTATGGTATAAGTCGTTGTCAAGTGGAAGCGCAGTGGTTTAGTGTTTTAGTGTCGGACTTTTGATAGAAGGAACGGAGGGTGGGTCGTTACCATATGTGATGGCTATTTTTCTACCAGGGGATCTGCTCATGCGCCTGGGTAGCCTGTGGTCATATAGATTAATGGCCATACATAACTCGGGAAAAAGAACACGCTCATCGTAAACTGGTCAACCAACGTATTTAGAAAAAGTCTTAGTTCAAGCGTTCTTTTGATAAAGTCATATCTGGGAGAGATTTCTTTTCTAAATCGATTGAATTTTCATGTAGGAGGGGAAATAAATCACTCAGCCAAGCATACTGTAACTCTCGAGATCGATCGTTAAAAGAGATAAAGGCCGACAATAGAAATATCAAAAGGCATAGTTGGAATGACATGACGATTTTCAGAATGTTTTCATTAAACTGGAGAAGAGGATTTTTATGGATTAATCTGTTTGGTGTAAATAGTAGCCTACATAACAAGTATTATTTAAAAACCCCTGTTCGTCAGGCTGGTGCAGGTGTGAACTGCTAAGGCTGTTCGCTGCATTGAGACGAGAAACAAATACCTGGTGATAGCAATAAAAAAAATAACAAAGCAATGACGTTTTTTACGTTAATCTCGAAGGATGAACATGAAATGTTGTCAGAGGAGATTCTGGTCTATAACAATAAGTGTCCCCTCTGATCAGCGCGTTATTCAAAAGATCAATTATTGAAACTCAAAGCCCGGTAAATGTTTACGTCCCTCCTTATCCCAGGGCAAAAGGGTGAGCTCGTCGCCGTATCAAGGCCTTTTCGCTCTCCGTTTATACGTTGTATTCGGAGTCTTGTAGTCGCGGGTACTTAGGCTTATTAATGTTTTATGCGTTTTTCAGGCGAATGCTCGCCTGAAACATACAATAAAGAACATATTCTGCAAGGTAGGGGGATTCAACGTCTTTTTCTCGGAGGGAGGAAGTCGATTAATCTTATTGGTATCAGCGATCTTCAGTACCCGATGTGGTGTACTGAATTAAGAACTGCAAAACAAAAAGAAAAAAAAAACATACGGTGCTGGGAAAAGTGTTGACCAATAGCTGGAGTCATTGTATTTTTCTCATCATCATCATCATCATCATCATCATCATCATCATCATCACCATCACATCCTTTATTTAAACACGATCAAAAATGCTTGTTGGGTCGTGTAATTAACTACAATAGGTATATATATAGTACTTATCTACGATACTTCTACTAAGAGTATCATTCGATAAGAAATTGAACACAATGAATAAATTGTCTGGGAAGCGACTGAACTGAATGTGCACTAAAATCAAGTTCCTTAACGTGTTTGTCCTTCTTTACATTACGGTGAAAAGCCGTAAATTGGGAGCTCGTAAAATATGTAAAAGCAGCATATGTCTTTCTCAACAGTACACTCGACTTAATTAAGCTTCCGGATCTTTTCCAGATCGCTGATATTGTCTAGACGATCTTGATGGGGGAGAGGCTGCTCTCTCCGTGGACGGTAACAAAAATGCTTTCTCAATTTTGACGGTTAAAGTTCAGGTCGTTTAAAAGTTGAAGTTTCTTAGAAAGAAATGCGCTACAATTTAAGCTTAATTTGTAATTAAACACATTTAATTGTGCTCTGAATATTTTTAAGGTCTTTTACAAGTCACCATTCTTTCTAAGTCAGCTTGGCATGCACTTTACATGCACTTTTACACAGCGAAGAAACGTAATTCAAAACGGAAGTCTTATCCCTCTCCTAAATGGGTCGGCGTAAATGTTCCCGCACGTATGACGAAAATTACCCCAAAACTGAAGCAATGTTTGAATAGCTGTAGCAGGCAACGGTTTCCTTTGAGATTTTAGCTGCTTTCGAGAAACGCACGCCAGGCGCAGAAATTGGTACCAACAAACTTTTAGAAATTCAACAAAATGCTGAGGAATAATCCAGCGTGATGGACTATTTAGGGGGGAGGGGGGGAGGGATATCTGATACATTATCTTATTAGATGTCTCGGGGTGAAGTATCGCCATATATTTTTACGAGTTGTGCTGTATTTTGACGAGCCCGCAGGGCGATTCAAGAACAAAATACGTCGCACTGCAGCCTCTTAAAAGAGATTTGTTATCCAACTTAACCTTTCTCAGTAACTTGAAAGAAAACTACAATTGCAACAGGATGAGCGCGCGCACGGTACTGTACAATAACCATCTGTACAATATCGTGGAATATTTTTATTCGTTTCTCGCACTTTCTGTACAATAACTAATACAGTTGGATAATACGTCTTATTGGGGGGGGGGGGGGGGGAATATTAATGCGCGTGGTCTGTGGCTTTATAACAGAAGCAAAGTGTTATTCCTGAGGGCTAAGCTTTACCTTACTAGTCCTTGTGATTTGTCCCAGGTAAATTGAACTACTCTGGGTTTCAACGCGCAAAATTTAATTTTATAAACACCTTTTGATTCTCTAGCCAGCTTTGGTATCATAAGGGCAAAACTCAAGCGCTAGTGCGAAGCTCAAATGTCTAATTGGGGGGGCCAATGGATGTAAAATGATATCTCACGGACATTTTGTCACTGGTAGCAAAACGCCCATGTCGTTACTATAACTCAAACGTTTCCCTTGAGTACAGCGTGGTGTCCAAAAAAAGAAAACGAAATCGCTGTCTAGTAATGTGACGCATTGTCGTGCTACTGTGATGTCGTCGCAGCGTGGATTCGATGTTGCCGAGTTGAAAACTCATCTAAAGGTTTTAAGGTTGTTAATATATAGATTTAGCCAAGCCTAAATGCGGAGCCCCCCTTTTTGTTTTGTCTGTTTTTTTTTTGTTTTTTTGTTTTTGTTTTTTTGTTTTTGCTGGCAGTTATTAATTTGTGAAAATACTCTCATTCAAGTCGTTAAATAATAAAAAAGAAAAAAGAGAAAAAAATTCCTGCTCCCGCTGGGTGTCGAACCCGGCTCGACGGTGACTAGTCCACTAGGCCGTCGGCGTTTAACATTATGTTATAAGTTAATTTTAATACTTATTTCTTTCTTCATGACAAGCTGCCTATCAGCATGAAAATGCTGGTGTTTTTCCTGGCAAAATGTGTTCAAAACGCCGTAAAAACCATGGTTGTGGACAGAAAAAACCAAAAAGCACTAGCTCTGCTATGTTTGGCGTCGAAACCGCTGCGAAAAGCTGCGAACTCAAGCGGTGTGCCGACCGAGTTTGAACAGAACCGACAAGGCAAATTTGAACTTTTTGCCTGAACTTTATCGCCTAATTTCTTTTGCCTAAATTGAACTTCTCCCCTTCCACGAAAAACACAACTGAGTGTTCTTTTGAACTTTTTTTTTCCATTCACAAATTTGTTTTTGACTTTTGTTGTCTTTGCTTGTTTTGCTACAACGCGGGTCAACATGCGATTTCGCGCCAAAAACACACGGGATTCAGCACAGGGTTATATCCAGTGTATGAAGTGTATTGGTAGCCCTCTGGTGCGGACGGACGGACGGACGGTCACGTGACTATTACGTCACTACCAAAATTTTTTGGCTTGATAGGTTACCGAATTTCCTTAGCAATGGAGCTCCCCTGACGCGCTAGCGCGCTGGCTCCGCTAATATATAGATTTAGCCAAGCCTAAAAGCGGAGCCGCGAAGGAATAAACTGGTGTTCGTTTCTCAAAAATAGTCCTGAAATTTTTCGGTCTGAAATGTATTTCGGGGCTTTTTTTGGCTCGTTCGCTTTCGAAAAGTGTTTCTCAAAAAGCCTGAAAGTGTTCCGAATTGTCCTCCAATATTTTGGGGATCTGTTCTGTAAAACCAAGCTCGAAAGGTCATTCTAGAGGCTGAGCACAGCTTGATTATTTTACTCACGAGCCTTCTTGCTTGGTGTTTGCAATGTTTCCATATTCTGTCATTAACTGTCCAGGCTTGTCAAATCTCCTTGGATTATTGGCTGTTCGCTTGAATGAACTTGAAACGACGCTCATTTACAAAAACAAAACAAAAATTATTCGATCGTTTAAATGGGTTATCTTCATCGCGTTCGGATGTTAACAAATAACATGAACTGCCACTAAATAAAAATATTAGTTTGGTCAAAAATTTATACTGACATTTCACAGGCATTTTACTGGGATTACCCGAAAGAAAGGATCTGGGGAGCTTCGAAGCACTTGTAATAAAGTTATCGAAGAAATGTCGCGTAGGCTTTAGCAGCCGCGAAAAAATTCAAGCACTTTGAGGAACACACATTACTTACCGGATAAAATAGCTTTAAACTCAAAACTGCTTCGCTTATAGTTACTTAAGTAACCCTTATATTTCGTTCTCTAACTTGAGACCATCGAGATTGAAAACAAACAAACAAACACCGTCCAAACATTCTTAACTCTGTGGCATAAGTTTTGCGGCTGCAAATTGTCTGAAATTCGAGCGCTTTTAAAAATGCACAGAACTGTTTTGGGAAGCTTTTCGGATATAATAAGTTTAAACCGACAACTGCTTCGCCTACAGTTTTTCAAATAACTGTTATATTTCGTTCTCTAACTAGAGACCATCAAGATTCAAAACAACGAAACACCAAACATGCTTTAATTAAATTATGCCGGCATAAGTTTTGCGGATGCGAAGTAGACCTATAAAGTTAGGCGCTTTGAGGAACTTAACGCACAAAACTGTTTTCGGAAGCTTTTGGGATAAAATAGCTTTAAGCTGACAACTGCTTCGCTTAAAAGATTATTACTAATGAAACTTCTAGGACAAGAAAATCGACAGTTGCACAAAGAGGTGGACCGGACAGTCAAAATTGAAAGCAAAGCTTGTGCAGTTGTCTTGCGGCTGTGCTTAGACCTACTGTTATGAATAAGCAAACGCAAAATAATGGACAGAGAAATCATTTATGAAAAAAGTTTATTCGAAAACCCGTAAGTTTATACTTAAATGCAATTCGCGTTACACTTCCAAAATCGTAGGTCGGTCCACGCGAGTGAAATCGACTGAGCATGGCAAAATATTCAAGAATCCGTCACAAATCTGAGCGCGTTTTCTAATAATTTTTTAAAGTCAAAAGCAAATGACAAATTTCTAATGGCATAAATCAAATTTCCATTTCAAAACGTAATTTCTTTCACCGTAATACTCGAAATCATGTACCTTAGACCCTTTAAAAACTTCACTTACTCGGTTGTGTTTCAGAACAAGGCAAGCTCTCCGCCGTGAAGAAAACAAAGCGATGAAGTCCTTTGAAGGCAGCTTTCGTAACTTGAACTTTTCGCCTTCTACCAGTATTCTTTTGAACTTTTTCTTTCCTTTTTCTTTCCATTTATAGATATTAGATGTTTTTTTGTCAAGTATAAAACTTCAGTACTCTCGAGCAATCGTTAAATGCTAAAGAAGCTTAAGCTTTTAGAGAAACCTCTTTTTCAAAAGTGACGATTGTCATGCGATTTCCCGCCAAGAAAAACGCCGGTCTGTGCGGACGGACGGACGTACGGACGGACGGTCACGTGACTATTACGTCACAACCAGAGCAATGGAGCTCCGCTACTATTATTGTTATTATTATTATTCTTCTTCTTATTATTATTATTATTATTATACTAAAACTAAGACATGGCAAAAACAGCACTAATATGATGTGGATAAGATTATTTACACTTACTGGGTAACTTCAATCAGGTATTTGCTAAATTCCCCGTATCCAGGTAGATCTCCAATCCAACGTTTGCGTGGGTATCTTGCTGAACAATGCAAGTTGCTACCAAAGGTACGCTGTTATTTTATTCACTGTTTTTTTAAGCAAGTTCCTATGTGCATGGGTTTCTTGGTTGTGATTCAGAGCGAGGAATCTGCCCAAATGAACCATACCATACCACCAAAGGGCAGCTCAACCTAAAGAGCTGATGGGGGGAAACTGGAAACCAGACCAATGCAAGTAGAGTTAAACTCGTTGTTTGTCTGTGTTTTGGTATTTTAGGTTGGTATAAAGGTTGTAGCTGAAGATCTCGGTAAATCTGTTAGTTTTCTGGGTGTTTGGTTTGCTAATGTATGCAACCAGCGTTTGAATGTTTTGAGCGAGTGTTATGTGGCTTATAAACAAGTAATGAATCCTCCCCGATAGCGGGTTTAATCGCAGTCTGAGCTGCGATTTTCCCTGTTGTTGTTGTCGTCTTTTCTGATCTTATATATGCAAATTGTAATTCTGCATACAACTGAAGCTAACTGAGTTGACTTGGTTGTATCCCGGGTCCCCTCCCAACCAAAAGCCCCAAGCTATGAGAGAAGAAAAAGGAAATTTGACGTCCACACCAGGTAGGTCATTTGTATGGGGAGAGGAACGCTTGAGAACAACTTTCTGACAGCAAATCAATCTGACAGCCTATTTAAACTGACCGAAGTCAGGATAAACTGGCATACGAGGACAACAGTTTCGATGCTAATTCCTGAGTTGCTTTGAAGCACTCCTGCATAACCTTTTGGAAATCGGGGTCATCCCTTTCGTTTGTTCACGGCTTGAAGCCACAAAAAAAGTTTCTTTACTTTTCTCCGGTATATTCGTAAGAGTCACAAAAATAATTTATCCCCTCTTTCCATTCTGTGCAGCCATACTCGATGCTGTCCTCTTCCTTTTTACTAAAAGACCTAAAATATCCATAAAAAGCGTCCCTTCGACGAATCTCTTCCTTTTTTGCAACTGAAAGATTAAAAACAAAATGTCACAGCTTCTCCAAAACTTGGGGTGTCACGAAAACTCGGACCTACATGTAGCCCGCCAGAAGACAAGACACATTAATAAAGATGTTCATTCATGATTTACCCACAAAAACTCACACCCATGGGTGTTTCGAAAACTCAGACCTCGCCTAATTGTTTGCCCTAAATCGATGTGTTCAAATATCGATAAGATATTATGACCAACGCTTTGCTTTGGAGCCGTCGAAAAATCCGAAATTAAGACAAGCTTTCCTCATCGCTCTTGTCACGGCTAAACATGAGTTTTCGTTTGCAAGACTACATAAATCAATGATAGGGATTTCCATAGTAAAATCCAAAAAATTGAAGGCAAAAAGTACAATAAATCAACACAAAACCAACTTTACACATATTTTAAGGAGTAGCTTGCGTAGCAAGCGTTTCCGTAGGGCTTCCGCAGGTTTGAAGCATTTTACGCTTTTTGAACGCGCGAAAAATTGGGGTGAGCGCAAAAAAGTGCGAGAATGGGGAGGGGAAGGGAGGAAGGGAAGACTCGACCCACTCTTGCTCGTCCATAAGCAAACGCGCGCGTGACGTAAAGAAACAAGATGGCGGTCGAGAGAATTCATACGACAGCCAATCCAATGGCTAAAGCTACCTATATTAGCGAGTATTTTACGTATTGGTGAGTTATATGTCAATATTTTCTAGTGGGTGTTATTTATACGAAAGCATAAAGACATTTTCCTGTATGATATTTTGTATTTTTTCTCCAAAAGTGACAGGTATCAAGTCATAATCAGCATTCATTGCTGGCATCCATGCATAGGAGCCGGTTACGTAATGTAGTGGGATCGAACACCTTACTAGTGCAGTGTTTTAGAATTAGTATTAGAGTAACTGAAAAATGTCTTACCATTTTAAAGCTCAATACCTGAAAAGCCTGGATGTATAGATATAAGCTTACATGTATGTGGGGTTAATTATCCACGTGTAAACCCGACCTGGGCAATCGATAGAATCGATAATCGATAACATTCGATAACAATCGATAAAATTAGTTGATTGTATCGAAAATCGATAAAAATTGATAAACGCATTTGTTTTGAGAAATCGACATTTATCGATTTTTCAATCACTTTTATCAATGTTATTGAAAATTATCGATTTTATTGGTAACATTTTTTGTGTCGAAATATGTGAGCTTAGTAATAACGACAACCTCTATATCCAGTTTTGTCAATTTTATTACTACATGATAATGCTTCTAAATCTTTTCTAGGCTCATAAGACAAAAACCAGAAGACAAAAATGAAGGACCCACGAAACGATTCTACTGAATTGAAATAAACTGTGGTTCTGAGCATGTAGCAGCCTTGTCCATGTTTTCTCTTTTCTCTAAACCACAGCAAGCTCTAATACCCAGTTAAACAAATGATTGCCGTTGCTTCCACTCAAAATGTTTTTCTCGGCAGTTGCTTAGATAGGTAAATAGCCATGATGTCACTTTCGCAGATACACAGTTATCCTGCCAGCTTATTAAACCACATTTACTGAAATGCAAATACAGTTTTATTCGTGAACAAAGCCACTGCAATCATTTTACTGCGATTGAAGGTCTTTTAAAAACAAAATCAATGCCAGAAATTAAAGACGTGTACGATCGACATCCATCCATAAAATCGATAACATCGATAACAGTAATTACCAAAAGAGTTGTGAGTATTGATTTTTATCGATT
This sequence comes from Siderastrea siderea, assembly GCA_964030785.1. Classification (NCBI taxonomy): domain Eukaryota; kingdom Metazoa; phylum Cnidaria; class Anthozoa; order Scleractinia; family Rhizangiidae; genus Siderastrea; species Siderastrea siderea. Next base: position 22,117,560 of record OZ034972.1, read on the forward strand.
GATTGATACAATCAATAACGTTTATGTGATTGATATTGATAGTTATCGATTTATCGAACGGTTTTCTGATATCGATTTTTATCGATTGCCCAGGTCGGGGTGTAAGAAATGAGGCATCAGTAGAGTTTCAACTCCCTCAAGATTTAATAGAACTGAACCCATAAAGCTTTATACTAGGGTTTTCCTTTGATTTATACCTATGGATAAGTAGATACTTGGATAAGCTGTAGGGAAAACATCCTTTTCCCTGATTTACCCAAGTTTATTTTGAAGTTGATATGCAGATGTGCAGTCAAGATAATGCGTTTAAATTTGTCCCCTTTATTTGCCAAAGTACTGTTTGAAGTGGCAGAGATTTCTGCAGTTAAAGCCTTAGTTTCCTAGTCCATGTTGTGATCTCACCCACTGATCTATTCCATCCAGCAGGGGTTAGGGAAGGGGGGGGGGGGGGGCAATGTGTGATATGTCAGTCAACATGGGTGGTGAATTGCGATCCAAATTGAAGTGCAGAAGAAAACATGTCTCCGTGCATGGAGTATGTGTCTCCCTCCCTCGTGCACACCACTCTTTCTCACGTGCATGCGCCTGCAGGCTATTTCTGAAATGTAGGTGCCTGTCACTACCAGTACTTCAAGTATTGTGTTAGGTAGTAAATAAAAATAGCTCAAGCAAGCAACTCGAGCTATTCATGTATGTACAGCAAGATATGAAATATATATTTTGACATTAGATCGTAGATTAAGGAATGAGTTGGGCAGAGCATATTTAACTGATGGTCAATATTGGCTTTCATTTATTTCTCATTTTTTCTAGGTGGATGAATGACGTGTTTAAGAAAGGATATAAGCGTCCCCTAAATAATTCTGATGTTTATAAAATTTTACCAGAGGATGAGAGCAAGGGGCTGACTGACAGATTGGAAAGGTGTGTTACTGGTGTGGGTTGAATGATCTATATAATCAGGAGCAGGTAGGGTGCTCTAGTATATTAGTGACAGATATGGAAAGGTGTGTTACATCAGTGGTGTGGGTTGAATGATTTATATAATCAGGAGGAGGTAGGGTGCTCTAGAGTGACTGGATGAAGAAAAGGCCTTTTTGGTATGAAATTAGTGACCTGGGACTTTTTTGGGGCACAAAGATTGGCAGGACTTTTTTAGGGTCAATATACAGCGTGCATACCTCAATTCTATCAGTAATAATAAATACTGTAATAATAATAATAACAATAATAAGTCTTCAGTGTCATCTTCAAACTCAACAGGCGGGTTCATACTAGGGACCAAGTGCACTTGAAGTGCATTAATTTTAAAAATCAAGTAGACTTGAAGGCATTTTAATTATGTATTTATTCAATTACAAGCAAAAAAGCTATTCACGCACTTGGTACATGTACAACTGTTTTGAGACGCCGTTTTGTGTGCATGTTTTAAATGCAAATTACTTGTGAGCACAAGTTGGCTTGCAGTTGATTAACTTGATAAACAAAGTTAAAGGACTAAAGTACGATATGCATCTTAGAGCCTGGTGTGACACTGTGTTCACTTTTTCTTAATCATTGGGAAATACCTGCTTGTCTTAAAAACATGTTTTTGTATCCCATGAGGATTGAATACGCGAATGGCTATAGTGTTGTTGATTGGCGAAGTAGACCAAGACCGTTTTTCTCAACGTACAATATTTTACCCTAAGTCGGCTTGAAATACACCTTCAAATACAACAGCAAAAGTAAAACTTAAGAGTCTTTTTGAAGTTGCCTATGACTTCAGGCATTTCTCAAAACCTCCGAAACGTTACGAGGTGATTTCGGGCACGATAGTTCACACTGTATCTTGTGAACAAGAAGTTTTTCTAAGCATGAAACTTTGCTTTTAGTTAAACATTTCTTATCTTTCAAGGACATGTTCAAATAACAGCTTTGTAGAATGAGTGTGTCATATTATTTTTACGTTTGGCTTTTCGGAGCTTTTGAGAAATGCGCCCAATGCAGAGAGGTCATTCCCTGTGGAATTCAAAGTTGTGCGCCACGGTGCTTTTAGCTTCAAAGCTTCACTGTCATTGTTCAAGTACACTCCCAAGTAAGGCGTAGACCTTAATCTCAACTGCACTTGAATCCTTTTGTTTCATGCTTATTGCCACGGTCACAAAGAAACCAAAAAGTGTGGTTACTGAAACATTCACACTCCACGTACGTGTATAACACTTTGGTGATTCCACACCAACCCACAGCACGTGACATTCAAATAAACATTTTTGATTAAAAAAGAAGAAAAAAATGGAGCTTATAAAACATCAACTACCGCAAATTATTAAACTTTTTAATTATGTTCACTGAACTGATATTAATTGTTACCTCCTTGGTACATTTTACAAGAGATTGAAATGTGTAAATAAATCAGATGAGTGCCTCTATTGAAATGTAAGTCAGAAAGGAGTTCACACTACAAGTACGTGTCAAGTGCACTGAAGGGCCCTTAGTGGAAACCTGCCAACTTAAACCACACCCAAAGGACAAAGTGATTCGAAGGACGAAAAGGACTATTTTTTAGATCATGTTCTGGGCTGAATGGGACTTTTTGGCCGAATGGGACTTTATTGGGTATAAAAATTTGGCCTCCTTCACTCCTCCTCATCACTATTACACCTGAATACCCACCCCCCACCCCCTGGGAATCAAATTATTAGTGGCTGAGAAATTTGAAGGGACATAGTCTGCCTGATATCATGTTTTCTTACATGTACATGTAGGTATGGCTAGGAACTAGGAACTGTTGCAAGCTTGATTTGATGAATAAATATAATTAAATATGAATAAATCACCAAGTTAACATCAATATTGGCAACTTTTGGGAATTACAGGCAAGAATTGCAGGCCTTGCAGAGTTAACACAGAAAACTAATTACAAACTTAATAGAGGAGAGGAAGACAAGATATGAAGAATGAGAAAATTTAGCAATTATGCTGCATAGTTTGCAATTTTCTGTAGTAGTTGTAGAATGTAGGCCCCTCAACCTAATCATCCTCCACCATCATTATTGAAAGTAACATATTTAGCCTGTGCGCAGACGTCTCCTATTTCCTTTGCTCCATGTGGAAAAGGGACATCTGTGTAATGGTGTTGCTAATCGTGTTCCAGTATCCTGCTGTTTTTCAGGAATTCATGGAAAGTGCTCTAATTGGTTCCCCGACAGTAGGCATTGTTAGATTCAATTCTGATTGGCTATCATTAAAACAAAATACTCAGGATAATTTATGCAGCATAATTTCATTGGAACTTTCAATTGACAGATCAACACTGTGATTGAGTGCAGTATTTTGGCAACTTTTAGGAATTTCAGGCAAGAATTACCAGAATTACAGAGTTAATGAAGAAAACTACAAGTAATTACAAAAGTAATAGAGGAGAAGAAGAAAGGATAGGAAGAATAAGAAAATTTAGCAATTATGCTGCATAGTTTGCAATTTTCTGTTGTACATGTAGAATAGGCCCTTCAACATAATCATCCTCCACCATCATTATTGAAAGTAACATATTTAGCATGTGTGCAGATGTCTCCTATTTCCTTTGCTCCATGCGGAAAAGGGATGTCTGCGTAATGGTGTTGCTAATCGTGTTCCAGTATCCTGCTGTTTTTTCAGGAATTCATGGAAAGTGCTCTAATTGGTTCCCCGACAGTAGGCATTGTTAGATTTGATTCTGATTGGCTATCATCAAAAACACTCAGGATGATTTATGCAACATAATTTCAGTGGGGCTTTCAATTGACAGATCAACACCGTGATTGAGTGTCGTATTTTTTGCCTATCTTGAAGCATAACAATAGAAATCTTGTTCAAGGTCGCAGAAAATTTTATTATAGTTTACAAGGAAATCCCTTTCTCTGCAGTTTGCTGTACATTCCAATCACATATATCAGTAAACCATGCACTGGAAAGCTATGGAAGTGGCAGGGGTTTCATAATAGCTTGTGAAAAGTCCAGGAGAATTGTTTGCAATGACCACAGTTCACAACCTTACAAGGTGCACATGACTGACAGTAATGAAAATAGGGCTAAACACTTGGAAAGTGTAGTTGGAAATATCAGCTTCTCTGGAGTAGCCATTTCTTTTGGATGAATCATTCCTGTTCGCTGTACAGCATCAGTTCGCCGTTTACATGAATAATATATGCAAAAATCAAAACCCAAAACAGCAAGATTAACTGGAACACAATCAGCGACACCATTATGCAAACGTCCCTTTCCTGCATGAAGCAAAGGAAATAGGAGATGTCTGCTCGCAGGCTAGAACATATTATGAATATGGCATGGTTTTTAAAGGCTCTCTTGGGGTGAGGTGACGAAAGGAGTATCAAGGTTTACCTCAAAAACCCAGCAAGAGACCCTTTATTTTGGCTCAGTCTCGAGGTTTTGATGTAAAAATTACCAGGGGAAGCTTGTGATCCTGGTCTTATGCATATGCTCTTCATTAGCTTTAATAAAGAGATAAAGAGATCACTGATGCTAGACGCTACAGTCGTACTTGAGATGTCAAACATTATAGATGTTTCAATGTGTTACATATTTAAGGGAAGAATTTCTGAGGAAATCGAAGTAAACATAGGTGCGGCATGAGCTCTGGGTTTAGAAAAATACATCAAACAAAGGGCAGGTAGTGTTACTCTCCTTAGAAAAGGTGCAAGTCCCTTTTGTGCAAGTTTGTTTTTGGCATCAGTTTGTATTATAAATGCTTTTTATTAGCTTTAATAAAGAGATTACTAATGTTAGACAGTACAGTCATACTTGAGATGTCAACCATTATAGATGGAATTGTTTCAACATGTAACATAATATTATTTAAGAAAACAAAGATGCGGCATGAGCTCTGAGTTTAGAAAAATACATCAAACAAAGGGCAGGTAGTGCTACCCTCCTTAGAAAAGGTGCAAGTTTCTTTTTGGCAACAGTTTGTATTACCAACAGTGGCCTTCCCGGTATTCCATCCATCTTCAGCAGTTGGTGGTACCTATTAATAGTCACGTGGGTGAACTGAAAAAAAAGAGAGTGGTGAAACTGGAGCTTAACAAGAGTCGTCAACCTTGTGATCTCAACTTCTGTCTGCAAGTACACTTAATAACTCCACAACCTTTTTAGTTTACTAATTCCTGGGGTTGTCAAAAGTTAAGCGTTCAAAGCACTGGCTTCATAGGAAGTAAATATAATAAAAGTAATATTAATTTTATCTCCCTATAAATGAATGTCACACACTTTTGTAATTACTACTTACAGGCTGTGGGAAGAAGAGTTACAAGCTGCTCAGAGAAAAAACAGACGACCAAGGCTTAGGAATGCTTTCATTAATTTTTTAGGATTTCGCTATTTTATTTTAGGGCTATTTCCTTTGGTAGAGGTGAGTACATAGTGATAATCCAAAAATCCAATTTAACCTAAATTTTCCAGCTACTTTCTTTGAAAGTAATAACATTTTTACTGGTAAGCACTGAACTGCATCAGAACCTTTAAAACCTTTTGAAAACCGTATCTCATAAGAAATCCACATGCTAGAGACTATGTGACTTTCTTATTGATTGTCCAATTTGTTGATAACTAGACCAGTACGCTTCTACACATGTATTAGCTTGGTAAAGCTGTGTACTGTATAAAGTGATATTGTCATTAATAAAATACATTTGGACACTAGTACGGAATGGACAAAACAAAGTGCCTATGTTGTAGAGGTACACATGTACTTATTATTGTGTTTTAGTTGCCGAAGTAAAGCGTACCTTAAGTGGACCTTTCAGTACTGAGTTAACAGTCCATAATGAGATGTCCATATCATAACAATGGGTCTGAATGTAGTCAGAGGTAAACAAAAGCTTTTTGAAGGAACCTGTGTAAAGATCACTTTTATCCTTAGGTTTTGTTTCTGCTTTCGTTCACAAACATGTTATGTGGACTGCATAAGCAAAACTTGCAAATGTTCAACATACTCCTGAAAGTTCATTAACACAAATGTGCATTGCACAATCTGTTACAGTGCATGTACATAACCACCTGCAAACAGCAGTTGCTAATCAATGTGGGTGGTAAAAAGAAAATAACGGTAAGTATTGGCCAGACTATCATTTAGGTTGATGTCATTATACAATAATTTTACAGAATTAAAGGATATGATTAACTGACATGCTATGTGCAAATTTGTTATTGTCTCATTGTTAATTATTTTGTCCACTTTTGTCTAGGAAACGATGAAAATCTGTGCCCCTGTGCTCATTGGCAGGTTGCTAAGTTTCTTCACTCCTGAGCCTGGTATTAGTAGAACTGACGCGTATGTCGCTGCAGCACTTCTTGCTCTCGTTGCCTTCACTGAAGGAGCATTGCATGCCCCCAATTTTTTTAAGAATACCAGGTGTGGTATGCATTTGAGGATTGCTGCAGGGTCACTCATCTATAGAAAGGTTGGTATCTTGGAATCTCTGAAAATCCATTATGTATGTTGTAGTTTAATTTTATCCTTGGTTCAATTTTTATTTTCTTTTATTTCATATTCATTATCATATATTAACATTAAAAGAACAAAGGAAGGTAAAAATTGAACCAAGGATAAAATTGATAACAACTACAACATGTACACTGTAATAGCACAGAACTCTGAAACTGGGTACATGTTTTAGAATGACAAGTTAAACCAGATATAAGTTTTAGAATGACAAGTTGAACCGGATACATGTTTTAGAATGACAAGTTGATTTTACAAATAATGAGAAGCAAGCAATAGTAGAGGAGAGTACTACTAAGTAACAACAGAATTATACAAACATGTGCGACTGAGTGGTCATGAACATGTCCACTTGTTACCTGTTTTTGTTTGAGCAGAGGAGAGACAAGAAAAGAATACATTCATTTAATGAGGTGCTGTTCACATAAACTGAACTACAAGGTGTGATGTTTTCTCATGGTTTGAGCCACTCTGAGTCACGTCACTTTGTAGTGGCAGCAATGTACCCGAGGCACAACGGAGATGTCTGTCATTGCCTATTAAGTAATGGATTCGCAACTGATCAGGAGAAAGTCAAAAACCAAGCAATTGTAATTGGAGTAGACAGTATATGAAAAAGGTAGTGGCTTAATTTTTTTTTTTAAATCAGAGATAAATGTATGTGTTACACTAGGGAAGGTTGAAAAGGTGACTGGAGGTATACTGTTCTAATTACATTGCATCCAAAATGAAAGTGAACACACAACAATGGTCCCGCTATTGAGTGGGACACAAAATGGGTGGAAGGGTATTTACACCACAATAGGGACTTTAAGATACGGTGACTACGGACTACAGACTACGGACGGGAGGCACTTTAGGACTGGGACGAGACATATGTGTTCTGTTGTCCCCAGCGTAGTGGAAGGATTTCACGAAGTACAGCATGGTGTAGTACGAGGAACTGAAGATGGTATGAAAAAGTAGTCTAAAGTTAGAAAATTGAGGTGTTCTTGTACTGTAACGCTTGAACTACAAACCAATACGCATTTGGAACAATTTCAATTGCTTATGAACTCAGAACAGCGAAAAAAATGTATGGCTTACTTTGTTAGCCTGCGAATACAGCCGCCTCTCATTCACGTCCCGCAACGAAGAGCGAAACGGGAAGAGAGACGTCTGCGATTCGCCGCCAAAAATTCCATACTGATGACGTAAATCTCCCGTCGATAATATGTGCTCATGCATCCACGTGTGTACGAGTGGCGCGAGTTGAAATATTAGCGACTTGCCTGATCCAGTCGGCAGATTAACAAAAACCTCTTCACTGCAGATAAAACTATAAAGAGCCTGAAACTGACTTTCTTTTAACGATGAAACATTGAACTTCGGACAGATAGATTGTACGCAGAGGCGAAAACTTTCCAAGGAAGGACGAGACGAATTCTCACTATTAGCGGCAAATTGGTTCTGAATTTCTCACATCACAACACTGAATAATTATAGAGCTAATTATGTAAAAATGTCCGCTCGTCCAATCAGCGTTCCTGTCCGGATTCTGGACAGATTTACGTCATCAGTATGGAATTTTTGGCGGCGAATCGCAGACGTCTCTCTTCCCGTTTCGCTCTTCGTTGCGGGACGTGAATGAGAGGCGGCTGTATTCGCAGGCTATTACTTTGTTTACTGATTTTGACCGCCGCGTTGTTTTCCAGAATGAAATTAAATTGATGCTTTGAATATAGCTTGTAATATGAACTCTTCTCTTTGCTCTTTCTAGACACAAATGGCTTCCCTTCAAGTTGAGAAGTAATTAATTTAGTAAAATACATGTATGTCAAATTTGCTTCTGAAGTAGTTTTGCAAGTAAAGTAATTTGAAAAGCGAGCCCTGAAAATTTGATTAAGCTTCCACGCAAGCCTCACGTGCAATTACATTTTGAATTGCAGTGCGACGATTACAAGTCAAAACCAGAGCATCTCGAATCTTTTTAAAAGAGATTTTGTGTCTGTTTAGTGTAGAGTTGACCTTCGCTCTTCGTTCGTAGTCTGTTGTCTGTAGTCCGCTTTCTTAACTTCGCATTTTCGCGCCACTCGTTGTGTACTCGGCCCAGCGTTTCAGCCAAAGAAAAACGCGCATCGAACCGTAGGCAGTAGTCCGTAGTCACCGTATCTTAAAGTCCCTAATGTTCAGCATGTACTACATGTATGTTTAGAGTCTGATGCAGATGAAATAATTATATTTAGTGATATAATGTAATAAAACAATGCGTGAATTACTTTAAGACAGTTAAAAGCTCATTCTGACAGAATATATTAGATAATTTGACATGAAAGACTGCGGTTGATCCGCTACGGGTGGAGGTCAGTAATGGGTTCTTGACAGGGGACAAGGTCAAGTATACCAAACATTTTGGTGGGAATGATGCTGCATTGCGCCATTGACAACAAAGTAAACAAACTGTGATTGAGTTAAGACTTTTTCGAAAGCCGCTCATAAAAATATCTTTTCAGGATGTTTGAGATGCGTTAATGTGGCCTTATGCTGCCGGCCATGTCAGCGATAAAGAGTTTTTACCATATACGAGGAGTAAGAGTCGGAAAATTTATTTTTTCCTACTGGGAATACGTCTCATTTAAACATGATGACTTGGATAGCAGCAAATGTAGTAAAAAGAGGAAATAGCAAAAGGACAGAGATACAAACAGCAAACAAACGAAGATAAACTTGAGAATCGGTCATGAGAAGAAATAAGCAAGAGGAGAGACTGACACTAAATTAGACTGTCATAGTAAATAAATGAATAAGTAGGAGCTTGATAAATGTTGAATATGACAACGGAGATGACCAGGCTGATTTATGGCTTCACTTCTTTAATAGTGCAATGCAACTTTAGAAAAAAGAAATGTGCTATATATGTCAGGTTATTTGACCCACAACACTTAAAGGGGAACCAGTAAAAAGGTTTTCTAGACAGCTGAAATTCCGATTAAAATACAAATAACTGCTTTTGCAGTCGTTGGTTCATGGAGCCTTCTTGTAACTCACCATCGCAAAACTGCTACGGTGAATGAAGGAGAACAAGTCATGCACATTACATCTCGACCCAGATCCCCTTTATCAACCATACTGGTTGACTGTAGTCAGTGTAACGTGAGAGAGGTTTGCTGTAAGAACCGACTAAGGGTATGCAAGATAGAAAAATCCGATATTCCTCAAAATCTGCCAGAATAAAGGCTTTGGTAAACTAGTTCTAGAAGTATACATGTAAGTTTCGGGAAGTTTAGATTTTTATTTATGTTTTAGTGATTATTTTCGTATTTTGCCCTTCGCGGCAGTCAAAATCAACACCAAAATCGGGACTTTTCCGGAAGCTCCTGTTCAAATATTGAAAGCGTCCTAAAAAAGATTGACCCAGGGAGTTAAAAGATCTTATTTCCTCTGTTTATCAGTGGTGTCAAAGTTTCATGAAAAGCGAACTTGAACTTTTTACGAAATTTTAAAATTTATACCCAACAACGGTTGTTACCGACAACCCAATTTAGGCTAAATTCAAGGCTCGAAAATGCACTCTGGTACATGGCTTTACACAACGAGACTATACTCCGGGAAAGAACAATCACTTCAACTAAACATCGGCCGGAAAACATTTTGGGACAAATGAAATGGTGAATTTTGAGAGGGCTTTGAAAACAGGACACTTGAGTGATATGTGCGACCCTTTGACCTTTCATGTCGACGGTAATCAACGTGCAACACACAGCAGCTCTTAAAATGTAACTTTCCTTCGTCAGAATACGAGTTTGCTTGTTTTTCTAGAATGTTTTCAAATAGAGGAAACTAGGATTTTGAATTTGGAGGCCTTTGTTCCCAATATTGTGTGATGTTGGGCAATTTAGAGAAGTATGTTATGAAATTGACCTACTCTGTTTATCACCGAATTATACATTCAAAGTCTGTTTACAACATGAATGCGGAATCAATAACGAAGTAAAAAACCGATTCATAAAAATGTTTAGGAAATAACTCTTACCTAAGTGAGCTTTTCCTGGCTGGAAAAATCTCTGTGATACCTGCCAGATTGTGCTGGATGAAGTACTTTTTAAAGTATAAAATTAAATTTTTCACAACCTTATCGCTTATGACAACTCGAACCTGTGCGACGTCCATAGGAAAGGCAGCATGAAAAGGCTTGTCTACGGGTGTGCCTGCTCTATAATCAAAGAGGAGCAGTGAGAAAGACATTTGTGAAGCAAAAGAAATAAGACACGTCTGCCCGCAGCTAGCACTATAAGGCTCTAACCTTAAAGGCCACCGACATTGTGAGAACTTGCTTAGTACGTGTCACCGGTTTGCACTTAAAAACAAATAAGTTGGAACAAAACCTCCCTTTTTCCTTTTTCCCTACCTTTTTTTTCCTGTCAAGCACAAGCGTTCGCCACGTCATAGCGTTGTTTCTGACTGCAACTCATTAATCGTTAACATAGGGAACCTAGGCCGCACTGTAGAAACATTTGACAACTCATGTGCAACATGGCTCGGCGATCTCGCGATGTGTTTTGCAATGAAAGTTGCAGTTTCCAGCCAGGAAAAGCTCACTTAGGTGAGAGTTATTTCGTAAACATTTCACGAATCGGTTTTTTACTTTGTTATTGATTCTGCATTGTAAACAGACTTTGAATGTATAATTTGGTGATAAACAGAGTAGGTCAAATATTTCATAACATACTTCTCTAAATTGCCCAACATTGCTCAATATTGGGAACAAAGGCCTCCAAATTCAAAATCCTAGTTTCTTCTATTTGAAAACATTCTAGAACAAGAAGAGCCCCGGGGGCATTAGGTCCCGCCGTTATTGTCCCACCCCCAGGGTACAAAATATATTACGGTCACTCAAGATATGAACCCCAACCTGTGTAGCGGAAGACACAATGATTATTTGTTTGGCCGAGCGAAAACCGGAGGTCTGGGGCAAGTGACCACCAAAAAAAAGGGTATTACTAGACCCCATCCTGACGGCGTGGTAAAAACAAGCAAACTCGTATTCTGGCGAAGGAAAGTCACATTTTATGAGCTGCTGTGTGTTGATTTCCGTTGACATGAAAGGTCAAAGGGTTGCTCATATCACTCAAGTGTCCTGTTTTCAAAGCGCTCTCAAAATTCGCCGTTTCATTTGTCCCAAAATGTTTTTCGGCCGATGTTTAGTTGAAGTGATTGTTCTTTCCCGGAGTATAGTATATAACCCTAAATTGGGTTGTCGGTAACGACCGTTGTTGCGTATAAATTTTAAAATTTCGTAAAAAATTCAACTTCACTTTTCATGAAACTTTGACACCGCTGATAAACAGAGGAAATAAGATCTTTTAACTCCCTGGGTTAATCTTTTTTAGGATGCTTTCAACATTTGAACAGGAGCTTCCGGAAAAGTCCCGATTTTGGCATTGATTTTAACTGCTGCAAAGGGCAAAATACGAAAAATATTCACTAAAAAATAAATAAAAATCTAAACTTCCCAAAACTTATATTTGTGACCCTTCACGCGACTTGGGGGCTTATCCAAATTTCATGCTATGGCTATTTTCACGGTCCTGGCTGTGAAGTGAAGAAAAATGACTGGAATGTGAGTGAAATTTATCCAACACACCGTGTACATGCCATGAAAAAGTCTCGGCTACCGTGAAATATTTCACACTGTGAAAAAGGTCATAGTTGCCGTGAAATGTTTCACGCCGTGAAAAAGGTCATAGTCTATGTGAAATATTCCATGGCGTGGAAAAAAATTCACTCCTTACGTGAACATCACTCTGCTACCGTGAATGTTGTTGTATTGTAATAAATCACATTACCTACGGGGAAGCATTTCAGTGATTTTCTGCAAGCATTATTGAAACTTGAAAGTCATTCAAAAGCGATACAATCGGTTCCGAAGATCAGGTGTTGATGGCCACGCAGGTGTTTGTTATGGCGTTTCTCTGCTAAAAAACGCGCAACTTCAGTTTGTTTCTTTCATGTTTGTAGAACAGTTTTTCATTTACGAAAACGGAACAGAGTGTTCGCAAGCCTTATCTTTGCATGACGAACGTAACATTAAGTTTTAGGCATGTATAGTTCAATTGTCAAAAAAATGAAATTGCTAAACGTGACTCTGTCATGTCGCGAATCAGGCGAATACTGTCATGCATAAATTAACCGGACATTTTTTCAAGCATTTCACCAAAATCTAATCTTTTGGAATAGAGCTTGTAAGTTTCTTCTCTTCCGTTTTAGATCTCTTGTGCAAAGCGAATAAAAAGTATTCACAAAGTTACAGAGAATAATAATTGCTGGATACGCCAACATTGCTAGACTTCGTGCATTGTCCATGGTGCCAAACATGTTCTGTCTGTTTATTGCGTCTGTTTATCATATCTGAAAGCGTTAAAAATTTGCCTAGTCATTACTGATCACGACGTTTACAGGCAATTTTTGTTTTAAAAGCCGTTTTGTTTTGTTTGTTTGTTGATTTATTTTTTACAAAAATTTAATAATGCACTTTTGTACAATTCAAAAGATTTAAAGAGAATTTGCGTAATAGATATCTTGTTACCGCACCGTGTGATGTTTTAGTTTAAGTTATCTGTTAGTTTTAGTTCATTCTTTTGATTTTCTTGTGAAGATCCGACTATCGTGGAGATTCTTTCACAAATTTTCTGTTTATTCGACTTGTTCAATATTTCTGCAGCGGAGAGAAAAAGAAAAGGAACGCATGGCGTGAAGTTTCTTATCACGGCCGATCAATTTCATGGCGTGCAAATTTTCACTCTTTATTTCACGGCATGAAAGTTAACACCGATCAATTAAGTTTCACGGTGTGAAAGTTTCTACTGATCATTCACGGCATGACTACTTTCACGCCAGGAGTGAAAGTTTTTTAGCACAGACTGAACACGGCGTGAAATTCAAATTCACGCACAGTGACCGTGAAAAATATTCACGGTTTTTAGTGAAATCCATAAGCCCCCTTTTCGCGTGAAGGGTCACATTTTTAGAACTAGTTCACGAAAACCTATATTTTAGCAGATTTTGAGAAAATCGGATTTTTCTATCTTGCATACCCTTAGTCAGTTCTTACAGCAAACCGCTCTTAAATTTCCTATTGTTGATCTGTTACCCCTTTTGCAATATATCTGTTTCAGGCTCTGCGACTAAGTCATGCCTCTTTAGCAAAAACAGCAACTGGTCAAATAGTGAACCTTATCACAAGTGACATACAGAAACTTGAAGTGGTAAGTGCCATCCTTCTAGAAATGAAGTTCTGTTTTCATTTGACATCTTGGTGCTGATCAGCACCCTATCCGGGGTAATACCCGTTATTGTTTTTTGTTATGGAAACTGCCAGGCTTCCATATTTGGTCTTTTAAAAGCTCGTCAGCTGGGCAAGTATGTCAGAAAACATACTTGCCCTTTCACACTTGCCTAACCAGAAAAAATAAAATATAAAACAAGGTAAGGTTTCCGTAAAAAAATTTCATTTTTCGAATTCATCTACACAGACTGGCTAGGTACATGTAGATTATTACTGTCTGTGGACCTCAAGCTTTAAATTTTAGTGACACTAATATTCTTCTTGCTTCTTTACACGTAAGTTGTGTATTCTTGATCAAAATCTCAATCTGCCGTTCTTCAATATCACTACCCTTCTTTGTCATTGCATCTTCAAGGTCACTGCCACTTTCATCTGAATCCTGTCTTTCTTTAGTGACATGCATGTTTCCAGCTACATCAGTCTTGCTGAAGTAGTGCCACATCTTGCCATAAGACTCATATGGGAAAAAGAGAGTTTTCCATTTGCATGTTGCTGCAGTACATTATTTTGCAGTAGAGAACATTAAATTGAGCCCAAAAACATCTCATTTATATATGAGAGATACCATTTACATGTTGTCCAATGAGTAAAGCTTACAAAATATATTAATCCTCTGTGTAGAAAAGCACAGGATAACTCAATGGTTAGTGAACTTTGAAACTACAGGTATCTCATTGACAAATGAAAGTGAAGAAATCATGCTCCTTAAAACTTAGTTGTCCGCCAGACAAGTTTTTGAGTTATAATAGTTGACCATTATAGCCGTCTCAGAAGACCTGATGGCTGAGGCTCGTGAAAACTACCTTTCTTGGAGAATTTTTATGTTAATCTTTAAACTTGTTCATTTATTTTATAAGGTGACAGTTTTTGCACATTACCTCTGGGTGGCTATTTTGGCAGTGGCTGTGGTAGCATACCTCTGTTGGCGAGAAATTGGACTGTCTGTTCTGCCTGGTGTTTTTCTTTTTGTACTCCTCGTCCCACTACAAGGATGGATGGGAAGATTTTTTGTTAGATTAAGGTATTGTAATTTGGTCTCCAATTTTGTTCTTTGATAATTTTGGCTGTTAAATTAAAGATGAATCCAATAGCTGGATAAGTGTCAATTCAGAATTCAGTTAAAGGGGATGTGAATTACATCATGCCTTAAGGGATCAATTCAAGAAAGTTTGGTTAACCTATTTTTTCCAACTAGGGGCACGTTTCTTAAAGTGCACCTAACCCCAAAATATTTTTTACGCTAATATAAATCTTTGCACCTATTTTAAAAACATTTCGCCATTATTTGCAGTTTTTGACCTTTTTATGGGCTTCAAAACTTGCGACAAACTAAGCACCATTTGTCGCACGACCGAGTTAGAAGGGGCATGGGTCTATTCTTGATTTGACGTCACAAACTGCTTTGCATGCATGTTTACAAAGACTTAAGGAGATGCAAATCAGTTTGTGATGTCAAATCCAGAATAGACCCATGCCCTCACTAGCTCGGTCGTGTACCAGATGATGGCTAGATTTCGTAACTTTTACAGCCTATAAAAAGTCAAGACTGAGGGGGATTTCATTAAAAAAAGGCGTAATGCTTGTCGAACAGGTGCAAAGAGTTATTTTAGCGAAAAAAATATTTTGGGGTTAGGTGCACTTTAAAAGCCTCAAAGACCTATCAGTGCCAAAAAGCCATTTGTAAAAATATGAGCCACTCATTCTGCAAAGCTGTTAATTTAGTGTGTCTTTAAGGTAAGTGTTTAACTTATAGCGAAGTGTCATGCTTCGAAACGTCTTTGTTTACACAAGGCAGGGAACCTTCAAGGGAAACTATAAAAGGTTCAAGTTGTTGGGAGATCGAGTTATTGAAGGATATGATTCCTGGTGAACCACTTATCACATGTATTCTGACCTGACGAACTTACACGTTTTGTGTAACAGAACATAAAAAAAAACTTAGGAGATTGACTCAATGTACAACTAGACACTTCAAACATATGTTCTGCACAATTTTTGAAAGGTGATTCAGAATAAATTCAGTGTCATGGACAATGTTTGTTTCGTTACACTTTGACAAGTCAGAGGTTCGAGTTATTGAGGGTAAAATTATAAACAAAACGAGCTGAAGGGAAAAAAAAGCACTTTCAGTCAGCAGGAGGCTCAAGTTAGTTACCAACGTTTCGAGTCATTGATGGTGAAAGCTGTAAATACATGGAGCAAATCCAGGGGAAATAAATATTTATTTGAGTTAACTTATAGATTGAGCTTCGAATTACCAGGAGTCAACTGTATTTCAGTAAAAAGCGTGCCAGCTTTGTAAAATGTCAGTGTTACATAATTGCATACAAAAGGTACAGTTTAGAGCTGAAGGTAATAAAAGGGACTAGGTTCAATAATGACAATAGAATGATATGTGTGGGGAAAAGAACTCAGAACAAAATTCTGAGTTCCAGATGGGAACTGAACGCAGGGCCTTCCATACACTAGCCAAATGCTCTAACCACCGAGCTATTGGGAACTGTAGTGGTGAGCAATGGTCAGTTGTAGGCTGACACAATGACTGCATCGCGCAGTCACTTTTTGTCAATGAACACACGCATTTAATTGCATCGTGCAGTCACGAAGAATACTCTTAGAGTAATAAAGGTAATAGAATGATACGTTTGGAGAGAAGAACTCAGAACAAAATTCTGAGTTTCAGCTGGGATTCGAACCCACCGCCTCTTTTGAAATTAACGATCTTTGTATCCCAAGTATCGTTACTTTCTTAAAGCCTATTATCAAAACACAATACTCAACTGTAAAAAAAAAAAAAATTCCAGCCATAGTGTCTTAAAAATGAAAGTATGTGTAAAGTGATTGCCATTTGCTATCATGCATACCTTTTAGAGGGGGCGATCAAAAAACAAGCAAACAAGCAAACAATAATATAGCTGAGAATGACAATCAGAAAAAGAGCAAGAACTGTAAAATTAGAGTATTTTATCTTGCTTACAACGTGGAGGTGAAAATGTACATGAATTTGTTGGCTAGGGAAAGTCAATATGTTATTGTTACAGATATTTATGGCTGCATACCCAATGGCTTTTAATTTTTGAGTGTTAAACGAACATTTTGTTCCCTTTCAGATCCAAAATTGCTGTTTTAACAGATCAACGAATCAAAGTGATGAATGAGATCATCTCAGGAATGAGGGTTATTAAGATGTACACTTGGGAAAAACCCTTTGCTAAGTTGGTAGCTGATGTTCGAAGGTTAGCACTGGCAGCATGCAATATCACTGTGAGGTCAAAAGTTAGGGATAGTAATGGAGGTCGATAGAATAGCAAAGTGTCATCATTTTCAAATTCATGTGTGTTAGATGAGGTGAGATAGTCGTACTTATTAATGCTAAATTTTAATGGCCCACCTTGACAAAATGGCGGAAATTGAAAATTTAAAACGTTGTCTCTTTTGATTGGATCAACCTATTTCAAAAATGTTTTCAGTTTTGAGATCCTCATGGCATGTTCTTTCATATACCATCATCAGATATCACATAATACTAAGAAATAAATTTTGCACCTGCCAAAAATGCAAAAACCTGAAAATCTAAAAACGTAGAGTTTTTTGGACTGCAAAGTTCTGTATTGTGGTAAGATTTCAGATTGATCGCAGGGCTTGAAATAATTTCCCCGCTGGCGCTGGTCAAGTTGTCCGGTCAAACCTATTTTTGCTCGGACGCAACCCATTTTTGGCCGGACAAATATCCATTACGTCATATCTCTATAAAATCCCGCCCCCCTCCCCACATATTGTTTTCATATCAAACAAGTACATTTTCTACGCCTTTAGTGTACATGCAGCCTCGCACTCAATGCAGGAAAACTGGAACGCACGCTACAGCCGCAAAATTCGACAAAATAAATATTACATTTGTGCATACAACTATCGCTTCAGTTCTGTGTCTTCTATACGGTTAAATTTTAATACCTACTAAAGTTGTGAAGTCGATGGAATACGTGAATTTTCTGTTAAAATGGTTTGTTTCCCTTGAAAATAGAATGTTTACTTGGAATTTATACCTTAAGTGATTCACACAAAAATGTCGACAAGTGAACAAATAAATGTAAACTTGCTTTCTTGTTATTGTTATTTTTACACTTTTTGAATTTTTATTTAAGACAAGGGTGGCCGGCACTTTGTACCGACACTGAGAGGCACTGTTATGCTTCGCCACATTTACAAAACCTAAGCGGACTGTATGTAAAAATATAGTAATTCACACCTCTACACACGCTACTCCGGAAGACCCGCTAATTTGCGGTGACGGCTTGATGAAGGACAAAGCGAAAATTTGCAACCACCGGAAATTTCACAACCACTATTATGAATCATTTATTAAATGTTCTTGGTCTGGTAGTATCTCATTCTGTCTTTTCCCCTTTTTATTCACGAACGCCAATAATGTTGAACCTTTAAAAATTTAAAACCTGAAGCTCTGGATTAAATTTTTCTTTACTAGGGTAAATGACCGGACAATTTGTCCGGCCATCCAAAGATTTCACCGGACAAAACCGATTTTTCACCGAACATTGTCTGTTGACTGGCCGTTATTTCAAGCCCTGGATCGTCTGAAAATGAAAAAAAGTTATGTGACCCCTTCATTTTTTATGTCACCTATGCCCACCTTAATGATAATTAAAAAAATCAATGACCTTTGCCCTCTGGCAGGTCTATGCAAAGAGATCTTCAATCTTACAGAATTTTATCTGACTGGATTTTTAGCAGGATTTCAGCCTGGCTTCCTAGGTTATTGGTAATTGCTGAGTAAAAGGTCGATAACGCTCTTTTAAAAACAGTAGCTTTCCATTATCACTTGCGTGACTGGCATGCGAGTGTGCATTTAGTGTACTAAAGTGGAGGGGGAAATGTTCTCAGCAATTTACGGAGATGTCTATGAATAGCTATTTACCAGAATGATGTTTTTTTTCCTTGGGGTATGTCTTGAAAATTGCAAAAAATTTAGAATGAGACTTCTCACTTCAACATGGGTTAAACACCCAATGCAATTGATGTTGCTGAAAACAAGAAATCTTTTGTTTTTGTCAGACGGGAAACCAAAGCAGTGAAGTTCTCAGCTTTCTTCCGTGCTATCAATGGTGCATTGTACGTTTCTACACAGTCTCTCATCAGCTTGGTGGTTTTTACAACATATGTAATGACAGACCATGTCCTTACCGCTGAGAGAGTGTTTGTTGTTTTGGGACTATTTATGTCAGTGAGAGTGTCTTTCACCTTGTTCTTCTCTTTGGGTGTGATGTATCTCAAGGAAGCTTCTGTGTCAGAGAAGCGATTGCAGGTGTGGATGTTTAGACATTATAGATAGTAGTTTGAATGGAGTCCAATCAGACAACCGCATACCATAAGTCTGATTTCTTTAAGGTGGCTTCCGGCTATTTATTGGCGTGGAGACTCCATTTTATTAACCGAATTTTCGGTAAGTAAGCATCAACCGATTTCAGTGACTTTTGGTATTCTAAATAAAGAATGTTCGAGTTTTACAAAACTTGTATTTCTAGGGCAAACAAGTTCAACGATTATGAGATACAAGTGCTATTTGAAGACCACCCTTTTCAGGAAAACGCAAATATTTCCATTAAACAAAGGTGGATTTTTTTCTAATTAAGGTCGATAAGATCTAAGACTTAAAGGTATGCTGTGAGCAAGTTTCAACAAAATCGGCTGGGTAGAAATTTCTACACAGTTGATTATTAAATTTTGGCTTCAAAACATTATATTTGTGTGATTGCCTTAGCTGATGCAAGAACACTGGCGTAATGCTGGGATAGCAAATATTTTTTGACAGCTTGATACCACCTAAAACACTGCTGAAAAATCGGAAAAGATCAGAGACTCCCAGTAAAACTGACAAGCAAATGAAGAAGAGCATGTTATTAGTGCATAACTTGTGGATCTGAAGATATTCAAGTTTGTTCGACTTGTGAAAAAACTACCGATTTGTTTTCCCTTATTTCTAAGTATGATAAAATCCAGCATATAGAGCGCTTTTCAAATGAGTGTCGTAAAACCAAAACCAAAGTAATTACCCCAGCCAATCACAACCAACACAAATTATCCAATGAACCAATCAGAACTCGAAGCAAGTACATGTAACCGGCGCCAAGCGCGGGAAAAAACGTGCGAGCGCAAGCAAGTCGCGACTGATTTGGTTTGAGTTTTACTCCTGATTGGTCGAGAAAGTGGCGCGAGATTTTTTAACCAATCACAGAGCGAAGTAAAGTAAAACCAAAGCAAACCACGAATTACTTTCGACACTCAATTGAAAACCGCTCTATACAAATGACCTCACCTAGTTTCAAGTGTGTAACCTCGACAAAATCCAATGAATTTGGCTCGTCAAGTTGGCTACTTGACGTCTTCCATGTTATAATGCTCTGAAACCCTCGGGTTCTTGTTAATTATTCAAACTTACCATGTTCCGGGATTTATTTGCCATTTGGGAATCACGGGTTTTTCCCATTCATCATTGTTGGAACAAATCATGGCAACACAAATTGCACACAAAAACCACACTCAACCGAACTATCATTTCATTTCTCCACGAACTGAAATTCCCATGTGGCAAAATAAATACCACAACGCGGTAAGTTTGGATAATTTACAGGAACGCGAGGGTTTTATCCATTTTATAAAATAGAAGATGCGAAGTAGCCAACTTGACGGGCCAAATTTGTTGGATTTTGTCGAAGCTACACGCCTGAAACTA
The DNA here is from genome assembly GCA_964030785.1 of Siderastrea siderea. NCBI lineage: Eukaryota > Metazoa > Cnidaria > Anthozoa > Scleractinia > Rhizangiidae > Siderastrea > Siderastrea siderea. Next base: position 22,138,116 of record OZ034972.1, read on the forward strand.
GATGAGATCGTTTGTTTATATGCTGGATTTTATCATACTCAGAAATAAGGCAAAACAAATCGGTAGTTTTTTCACAAGTCAAATAAATTTGAATATCTTTAGATTCACAAGTTATGCACTATATACACACTATATACACACATTTGCTTGTAGATTTTGCTGGGAGTTTCCGATCTTTTCGGATTTTTCAGCAGAGTTTTAGGTGGTAACAAGCTGTCAAAATATATGTGCGATCTTAGCATTACATTACTGTTCTTGTAACAGCTGAGGTAATTACACAAACATAATATTTTGGAGCCAAAATTCAACAATCAACTGTGCAGAATTTTCTACACAGCCGATTTCGTAGAAACTTGCTCACAGCAAACCTTGAAGTCTTAGAACTTACTGACCTTGATTAGAAAAAAATCTATCTGTATTTAATGGAAATATTCGCAGTTACCTGAAAAGGCTGGTCTTCCAGTGGCACTTGTGTCTGTTAACCGTTGAACTTGTTTGCCCTGAAAATAAAAGTTTTGTAAAATTCGAACATTCTTTGTTTACAGTACCAAAAATCACTGAAATAAGTTAACGCTTACTTGCCGAAAACTCGATTTATAAAATGGAGCCTCTGCGCTAATAAATAGCCACGAGCCACCTTAATCAAGAGTGTGATTACTAACTGAATTGGATGCCGTGAAGCCCTGTTAGCAATTACTCATATCTATAACAAGATTTCAAGAAAGAAAAAGCAAAAACGTTCCAGACAAGTAAAAGACTACACTGAGTTTTAATTCTGAGATGTGCAAAAAAAAAAAGAACTTTTTCAAGTGGAACTTTTCAATTAAAGTGTGCACGTTCACATGTACTTTCCAGCTACTTAGGCATGATGCACACACCCTGTGCAATTACACTAGCCTAGTAATGCGTTAATCATGGCTGGTGATAGTCAATTGGAGTCGAGAATTTTGTTGTAGTTATGATTAATTAGGAATGCAGTGCAATTTGTTTGCCTGGATACAGTTTCCACAGCACAATTCCCACTTTGACTTTGAAAGAAATTAGAACAACAGTTTGTCGTCATTTTTAGACGTTTTGCCCATGGCGTCCTCAGGGGAGGCTGTCTGTAAAATGTTCTCTTGCCAACAAGGACGGACTGATATTGTGCATTCCTTTTTCTTGTCTAGAGATTTTTAGAGCTGGAAGAAATAGGTGCAAATGTGTCAGATGAATTTAGTAGTGATACCAGTAAATCAAATGCCCCAGTGGTTCAGTTAAATAGCATTACAGCTTACTGGGATAAGGTAAGACATTGGCGCTGTTGCTTGTATTGTCATAGCCATTTGATATTATGGTGGTACAGGGTAGCATAGAAAAAGCAATTAAAGCAATGTCTAAAGATACTGTGTGGTGCAGCTGGCAAATCCTGTTTGAAAACACTATTCTGCACAGGACATTAACCAAATCAGGTGTAAGGTGGTGGTACATACACATGAAATCATGTTCTTAATGGCAACCTTTTGTAGGCTTTTTTATATTGTGCTAGATCTTTTTAAGGTAAGGAAAGAAGGAAACGAACACTGAAATGAACTTTACGATTTGATATTTTTCAGGCACTAAACCCTGTTTTGAAGGATGTCTTTCTCGAAGCAAAACCGGTATGTATGTTATCATCTAGTAAATATTCTGTGTCTGGGATGTAGTATCATTTATTTTGTGTGCTGCTCATTGCCCACTGAATGAAGAGAACTAGTGTAAGGACTGGATACTACGTGTTTTTTTGTGGACTATTGGAAGCTCGTTATTTCACAGGTAGCCAAAGCTTTAGTTGTGACTGAAAATCAATAAAAGTCTGTGCAATTAACGGTACTTTGTTTATATCTTATTTACTTGCTATCTGGGGCAAAAGTTGGATCTCCAAGCGAGAATAAGTGTCTTTCCAATTTATATTCCCAATGAGTATCATAATTATGAAAGGTGACACACAATTCATCTGCGCCGAGCATACCACTGTTCATTAGATGAGCTATATTTCTTGATATTTGCCATTTCCACTCAATTTCCTCAAACCAGAACAAATCCATAGTGAAGAAACAACTATACACAGGAAAAGTTTCATTTTTCCTAATGTTTGTCACCACAAAATGGCAATATTTTGAACTTCGTGCATAAGAAATCAAATGTCAGTATTCGATCGCTGACCTCTGCACACAAATAGATGCAAATATGCTAAATAAATCGGACAAGACAAAATCTGCTGTGTCGGGGAGCCATGCACGGTAAGCAAGCGTAAATAACCACACTTCAAACAAGAAACGTTGCACCCCAACACAGTAGACTTTGCCATGGTCGCGTTATAGTGCGAATTGTCCAGTGAGACGAGAACAGCAGGATGAAATTAGCATATTTGCATATATTTGTGCGCAGAGGTTGGCGGTCGAATGCCAACATTCGATTTCTTGTGCAAGAAGCTCAAAATGTTGCAGTTTTATGGCGACCAATGCTTGGAAAGATGGAACTTTTCCGAGGGATAATTGTTTCTTCACTGTCGGTTTTTTTGGTTTGAGGAAATTGTGAGTGGAACTGGCGGATAATAAGAAATATAGCTCATTTAATGAACAGTGGTATGCTTCGTGTGGGTGAATTGTGTATCACCTTTCATAATTATAATACTCATTGGGAGGATATATGAGAAAGATACTAATCCTTGCTCGGAGAGCGAACCTTTGCCCCAGATAGCAAGTAAGTAAGATATAAACAAAGAAGCACTGTTAATTTCACAGAATTTTTTTGATTTTCAGTGCCAATTGAAGCTTTGGCTACCTGGGCTATTTTAATTCCAGATGATGCCATTTGGTCTTTGTAATATCCCAGGGATCTTTCAGCGGCTTATGCATGTCATCATGTTTAACCCTGCAGGGCTGAGGTTGATTTGTTCAATTTTTGGCTACAATGAAAACTACTGAGTTAACGAGTAACTGTGTTCATCCAATTAAGGGTTCTTTCAATCACCCAGTCCTTAATAATTATCTCACCTCTCTGTTTAAACATCATTTGCAAGTTTAATGTCTCCCGCTTCTCCTGATTTTGTATGATGCTCTTCATCCTTCCCGGGTATATTACGAACCAATTTAATGACCAGCTCCCAGTTGGCTTGTTAGCTCAATTGGTTAGAGCACTGCACCAGTATCGCAGAGGTCAGGGTTCGAATCCCGGCAAGCTTGATTTTTTCAGGCTTTCTTTTCGCAACTGCATAAGTTGCGTTAATAACTGCGAGGATCTTCTTTACATTTAATTCTTCATTCTGCAGTTCAAATATATGAATTTCATATATTCATAACTTCAAAGTACAAATGACTGCAGTATTCTAACTTTCTGTGCTATAATGTTGAAAATACACAATGAGCAAGCAGTTGACGTTTATCATTACAGAAAAGCCCCTTTTCACTGCATTGTTCTGCACCACATTAGGAATTAAAGTGTCATAGAGTATAGGAAGGAATTCTATCCAGTGGTGACTGATGCCTGTTTCTTTGTTCTTCAGGGGGAGCTTCACATTATTGTGGGGCCTGTAGGTGCAGGAAAGGTAATAATTTGTTTCTCATTTTACGTTTCAATGCTACATGTAGGTGTTTGGAGTGTTAGATGGTTTACCTTTTCATCGGTTGACGTCCTGGTATCTGGTATTGTGTTCGTTTCTCAGACAAGAGACTTTGCTCTTTTCCACCATCAGTAAGTGCTAACAAAATGCTGCTGTACAACCCCTCTGGTAGACTAGCATCCTATTAAGGTGGAATGGGTAATCTTAAGTGTCTTCTTGCCTTAGAAACTATATCCGTATCCACGGTTCCAATGGGGGGGGGGGGGGGGTGGGGGAGAGATCCTTGGATTCCTAAAGCCCTGCAATTCTTACCTTGGAGCCCAGAGCCCAAGCAGTTGTTCTGCTTGGGAGAGCAGGGACAAGAATCCCGATTCTGGTTAAGTGAAGCCGCAGAGGCCCTACTTGACTGTCGTGGAACCCTAGAGCCCTGCTCATTTTAGTGTGGAGCCTTCGATTCCTATATCCGTGTCAGTACCCTGAATGTGTGTGAACTACTCTATTTTGAAACGTAACTGACAAGTCAGCAGTGTGAATTTACATTGAATTTTTTGTCCTTTCAGTCCTCATTGTTGATGGCCCTTCTTGGAGAATTATCTATTTCTAAAGGGGAGAGAAAGGTTAATGGTACAATAGGCTATGCCTCCCAGCTAGCCTGGATATTTTCGGGAACAGTAAAGGAGAATATTGTGTTTGGTCAAGAATTTGATAAGGATCGCTACTTAAAAGTCATTGAAGCTTGTGCTCTCCAAAAGGTTGGCAATTTTAGAATAATGGATCTGTAACCAGGTGGATTCATAATAAGTATTTATAAAATGTTACTCTGGTAAAAGAAAATGTGTTCGAAAATGTAAAATATAAAAGTTAAAAAAATCCCTACGTTTCAGCTAAAACTTTAGCCTTCATCAGGGGAAAGTGATAAGAAAATTTTACAATGGACGCGTGGTATATAAAGAAAAATGCAACTTTTTGACCTAATTAAGTCTTTTCCTTCCAGAATCGTGGGAGATTAATATCTGCAAAAATTCACTCAATTGGGATGATGGCATTCCTTTGCCGCTTCAGTATTTAAATTTATCCCTAAAGGACAAGATTCAATTAGGTCAAAATTTGAAGTTTTCTTTATATACAACGCCCCCTTTGTAAAATTTTATCACCTCTTCCTGATGAAGGCTAAAGTTTTAGCCAAAACGTTGGGATTTTAAACTTTTATATTTTACATTTTCGAACACAGATTCTTCGCCAGAGTAACTTTTTATAAATACTTGTTAATTTTATAGTATTTTCACACTCCCAGCGATTAATTGGAGGCGTACAGTAAGTAGTAAATGCACCTAGCCAGAGATTAGCAGAAAATATTTTAGACTAACCATTTTGGCCAGTGAAAACGTGAATCATTACTGCAGCATTGTAACATGAAGAGTTATTTTCTTTGATTTCACATGGTTTGGTGACCACTGTCACTGAGCTGCATCTGTACCACGACCACTTGACAAAGTTTCTTAAGGACGGTGCCTCCTGATATACCGATGTACTTTTGGAAAGGTTACGACTATGGGGGAAAAGTAGATCTTAGCAAGGGTTATTGGAATCCAAAAAGAAACATGTGGGTAACCACGTATTTTTTAGAGATACTTAAGGAACCATAATTCTAAAAAAGCGTTAAACTACAAGGAATGTATGGCAATTTCTTTCCAAATTTAAGCTCAATTATCGCTGAACAATGCGTGGTTACCCCCCAATTTTTTTTTTTGGATTTCGATAGCCCTTGCCAAAATCTGCTTTTTCTACACATTCTTAAGCCGTGCGAAAATATTGTTGTATTAGTGGGCAAATTCCTTAAGAAACCCGAATGTCCCAAGATGCGCAGAACGTTTGCGCAGTAACAAAAGGAGGCACCGTCCTTAAATTGTTTTCCACATCTCTTTGACATGTTTCTGATGCCTTTCCGTGTCAACTGAGTTGGTCAAAATTTACAGCGGCATGGCATGCGCCGTCACACGTGATCAGTATTTTGGAAAATTTGAATGGAGTTTTCAAGTTTACTCGTCGGTTTTGTAAATTCATTCTGAGATTCGGAATTTCCGTGAGAATTTTACCACATTTTCGGAAACAAAGAGCTACAAAATATCATTTTATTTGAAATGTTACATATCTGAACAACACTAGGTTTTTATCCGTGTAGCGAAGTTATTTTCCCATTAACTCATGACTTTCAAAGTGTTTTCGAGAGAGATCTTCAAGGTTTCATTCAAATCGCAGACCTTACAAAGAAATATGCAAATGTTCCTTTCAGTCTTGTGGATTACTGGTCACACGTGACGGGGTACGGCTGTTAGAAACTGCAAAGACTGAGAAGTGGAGTTTTCAAGTTTCAGGTCTGTTTTTTTGACAATCGCCAACTCCTTCCCCTACCTTTCACGCACTTTGATTGGTCAATTGAAGCAGACGTCAAGAGCCACTATGACAAATCAAGTTAATGCTTCCTTGTGGCGGATTCGTATTCAAACCATTTCTGATGCCAAATGTTGATGTAATGTAGTGGTATTGTGTTCTTGGATTGTATATCTCTGAAATTTGTGTAATTTACAGGATTTGGAGCTTTTTCATGATGGAGATTCCACTTTAGTCGGAGAAAGAGGTCAAGTGCTAAGTGGTGGACAGAAGGCACGCATTAGCTTAGCAAGGTCTGTACGGCAATTTGCTACGTTCAATTTTATGGTCACATTACTCAGTAATCAGAAATTACTTTTTAGAACACCCTGCAGTCAAACCTCTGTCACCCTCAGGTAATGAACAAGTGTCCACTTAATAGAGGTTGACCGGTGAAAAGAGTTTGCCAGAGATTATCATTATGCAGTTGTCTTCCTATTCGCAGAGCTGTTTACTACAATGCAGACATTTATCTTTTGGATGATCCACTGAGTGCTGTAGACACGCATGTTGGACGGGAACTGTTTGACAAGTAAGTCACCTTTTAGCAAGAAAACTGGCAGGCAACTCATGTACACATAAGACTCTTAAAAACCCTTTTAACAGAGAAATGTGTAAAGTGACCGATCTCGATCTATCCGGATTGCATACCTTAATAATCCTCTTAACGACGTTTGGGCTAATTTTTTATGTGCAAATGACAGTGTTCTCCCTAGTTTTCAGGGTAACAGGTAAGTCAGTTTTTTTAGACCGGTAAAGCAGCCCTGTTGAGAATCTTTTTTCTACCCTGGCTGGAGTGGAATTGTCGTCATGAGACCCGTAATGTTGCCAGCATGACACTAGGCTCACACACGTCACGAAAACCCTTCAAAACGGTTGACGTTTGCGATTCCTGTGACAAGGAACGTATTAACGTACAGATAAATGTCGAGAAGAAAAAGCTTACAGCAACCTAAAAAACGTACGGGGAAACGCCTAAAAGATTAAGGCTTACATTGTACTCCTTACAAAGGCGTAAACGAAGAACTTCGAGGAGAAGACAATACTAAGAGGACCTTACGAACAAACCAGCGTACGGATATAGACGTCATGAAGATAACACTAATATCTTACGACCATGCTAACGTATGGAGAAATGTTAAGGAGATACAACTAACAACATTTTAATTACGGATACACTAGCACACGGACAAACGTCGAGAAGATAACAATAATATTTCTTGAATATTCTAAAGTACAGAGAATTGTCGACAGTCGAGAAGATAAGACCTTACAACACTGATGTACATACTATCACACGGAAAATGTCGAGAAGACTTATACCCTAGGAATGTACTAGCGTACGGAGAAATGTTAAAAAGATACGACTAACATCATACTAAGGTAGAAACGTGTGGAGAAACGTAGAGAAGGTAAGACCATTATCTAACGAACTTAGAAATATCGAGATGATAAGGCTTCGTCTAATATTGTACAAACGCATGGGCAATTAGAAAAGTTACATAGTACGTAGTACGACTGACATAAATCTTTTCATAATTCAATCCGATAATAAATCTTTCACGATCCCAAACTGTTGGATGTTTCTAATTGTTGTTCCGGCTAACCGGTAACAAGCGGTGCTACAAGCGGTAAATTTTACCGGTTACCGCATGATAAGGAGAACACTGAAATGATACATGTCACAGTGTCACGCTTCGCAATGCACGAACGTGCGCCCTTACGTAGAAATCTAATCGCATAAAGGGTGGTTAGTCTTTGCGTTAATTTCATCTGTAGTCTACTTTCTTTGTCGGCGACCCCCACTTTTTTGGATGGATAATTTTCTTTTCCCACTCTTGACAGATTGTGAAATGAAGAAAAAATCAGTGTAGCTTGTTTAAAATTTTTATATTTTTCTACCCAAGCAACTTCAAATCCCGCCAACTTGCAGCTTTCAGGGTTTGCAAATACTGTCGTTTACAGATTAGGTTTACTTTTAGGGACGTCACCAGTTTAATAAATTTGCTTAGTAGACCACTTTACTTAGTGGAATCGCACGTTTGAAATTTGGCATAGCAAGTTGCATTCCAGGGATTCAGCTGCAATATTTTTAGAGGAACAGACGTTGGTGCCATAACGAGTGAGGATGCCGATTTTCCAGATTTAGGGTTCTCTTTCAGATATCTTATTTTATGCAACATTTTTATAGAGGGCCACAGGTTCGTCAGTTTTTAACTGTAATGTGTTTTTACCCTCGTGAAATAAGGTTGTTGTTATTATTATTATTATTATTATTATTATTATTATTATTATTATTATTATTATTATTATTAAGGAAGTCGGTGGTACCCATTATTTTGTACATTTCTGACACAAGTAAGTCATTGCCTAGCTGCAGGAAAATTCTTCTGAACACATCAGTGCGAGAAGTTTTTCGCGCCAACGTGGTTAAGTAAGGTATCTACCACTCTGATGAATTTTCTTTTCTGAAATATCATATGCTACGGTCACATTTTTCTTTCTTTGCCTTTTAAATGCACAAATGCAAAGAAAGTTTTTCAAAAACTGGTATAATTTTGTTTTGCTTCTCATTTTAAATTCTACATCGTGTAGCATTACAAAGAAGTTAATACTGTGTCAGTATTGTGTATTTTGTCTAATATGTTTATAACGTCTGCTTGTTACAGGTGCATTCTTGGAACACTCAAGACTAAAATCTGTGTCTTGGTAACTCATCAGTTGCAATACCTCAAGGATGCCACCTCAATTTTGTGTTTGCAGGAGGTCAGTGGGAGAGAAAGTTGTTGTTTCTGATACCAAATCAGGATTGACACGGTCAAGGAAAAGTCAAGGAAAAACTTAACTTTTTCAATGTCAGGGAAAAGTGAGGGAATTTTGCACCAAGTCAGGGAAATCCTGAATTTTACCCCAAAGTCGGTGAAAAGTCAGGGAATTTTATCTCTTTTAACTTGCCGCTAGGTTTCATAGGGATTTTGTGTTGTTGATACGGTACATGTAATGCTGTTTTAAGGAATATCCTTGAATCAACTGGTGTTTGTGGCTTCAATGCCAAAGGATTTATCATGCTTGGTCAGTGAAAAGTCAGGGAGTTTGTTTTACCGTGAAGAGTGGCTACCCTGAAACTACGATCGACTACCGATAGTAGTCAACGACTGTTGACAGTTCAATACACACGGCAGTTTAAGGAATCGACAACACTGTCTTATGAACAACCACTTAGTTTATGATGTCTATTACTTGCATTCAATAACCAAAAGCTGTCGATGACTGACTCACAGACAAGAAAAAGTAAGTTGTCAGTAACAAACTGACAGGTTTGTTATAGATGAAAAGAAAAATAAATTTCCTTTTCAAAAGGAAACTGCTTTAAGGAGTCGTGAATGCACTTATGCAATTAACGACTTACTGCAGTTAGGGAAGATTTGTCTCTTGACTATTGGTTTTTCAGTTAATGAGTTATTCAGATAGTTTAGTTAGTTAGTCAGTTAGTTAGTTACTTAGTTAATTAGTTAAGTTAGTTAGTTAACTGAGTTAGTTTCATTTAAAGGTTTTAATGATTCTTAGTTTTTTTTTCATTTTTAAAGCTTAATTATTTTATTAGTTAGTTTATTTTTCTCATGTTTCAGATATTTTTGTTTTTATCAATTTTATTGGTGACATTTTTAAAATTATTGTAAAGCGCTATTGGATAGCACTAGAAATAGCGCTCTATAAATTCATCATCATCATCATTATTATTATTACTATCACTCACGTGCTGTGTTGTAAACTTCACATAAAATTAACCGATTCCTCGTATTTCTTATAGCTTTAAGAATCACTTGCACGTACGTTTCTTCAAAGCGAAATTTGAAGGCGTGCGGTTCATGAGAAGCAAATGAGTGCTTATCTTAAGAAAAACTTGTTGTCTCTTTTTCTATGAATCTTCATTCATGAAATGTCTTAAGTAAGCAATCTGATCTAAACAAACGTGAATCCCATGTTACGATCTAATTTCACCTGCTTGGCGACTTGAGAAAACGGCTGCGTAAAGTTTCAGAATGATTTCATGTACGTTGTTTTTGTTGTTGTTGTTGTTGTTGTTGTTGTTTTGGGCAATTCTTTTTCAATTGACAACCAGTGTGCCTTATTCAGTGTACTTCCGCATTCATGACTTCGCTCAAAGAGCCCTTTGATTTATCGATGCTTTGTTTCCTACATTCATTCTGTTTGAAAAGATTTATAATCCACAACATAATGGTACCAATTTTCTTTCTGTGAAAATGCAAATGTGACGCTATAAGAACATTATTAATACAGTAACTTTCCGTTTTGATTTGTTTTGATTCGCGGTCATTTACTATGGGCTTTGTTGTCCTTGGTTATCTAAATTTCCTTGCTTTCCTGCAAAGAAAGAAACAACTATATCCCTGTCCAAGTAAGTTGTTACAGCCAGATTTTTTCTTTCTTCACAAAGAAATGAACTTGATTTTTTTAAAAGATGCCTGTGACCCCCTACCCCTCATCCCCTTTCGTGACGTGCTAAGCTATTTAAATTTAAAATTTTCCGTTACTTAACATATAAATAGATGGGTAAGTAGAAAGAGACCCCAATCCTTAGCTAACGATGTTCGAGAAGAGCATCTTATAATGCACGTTAAGTGAAAAAAAAAATGGTATCGTAAAACATTCCCTCTCATCCACTGTCTTTCTGTCACGAACGTAAACCACTGTTTACCTGCCTTTGCCTTCAAATAATAGGTATCTATAGTTCGGAAGTGCTCTCCTTCTTTATTGTACCACTCGTCACACCTTTTGGATGCTTTTCCAGGAAAAATTAACTTACCGTCCATCCGAGAAAGCTGCCATATTTAAAGCCCTTAATATTTCCCCATAAATCCACCAAACATTTACGTCTGAGTTTGCAGACTTATTTAAAGCTACCGTTTCTTTTGGCCCAATGCAAGATTTTCGTTTGTCCACCCAGTATATTTTCGTTTGTCGTTTTTCCATCCTGTTTACTCAGCTATTCACACTGTAGCAAGGTTTGCAGGGTTGAACTTTTCTTCGCACATGCTGGGGTGGGTCTTATTTTATGTGCCGTATTCGTATTAGTGGATGGAAAACCGTCTTGGACGGGAAACTCGTCTTCAGAACAAGGCAATCGGAAAAATCTCGTGATTTTCGCGTCTAATATGAAGTTAAGACAGTTTTTCGTCTAGGACGAGTTTTCCGCCCAATTTTACCGTCCGTTGAGACGGAAAAATAGATGGAATTCCGTCTGTGACGAGTTTCTTATATGAATTCGGCTATTAGTATTTTTCTAATATTTTTATGTGTGGCCATTTTCACTGGGTGTTTCTTTCAGGGTTCCTGCATTGGACAAGGTACATATTCAGAGTTGTCTACGCAGGGTCTTGATGTGCAGTCCTTTGTCTCCGTGCCCGAGTCTGATACTGACAGTGCTATTGACACGGATGATGTTGAAATATTGGAGAGAAAGCGACGTTCTAGTTCAACTCAAACAACTGTAGTTAAGCCTGTGGTATGAAATTCATTCACTTTGTATATAACGTAGTTAATCAGATTTTTTTTTCTGTATTCTGATTGCACGCTACAGGCGTGTATGTCACTTGTTTGGTTTCCCTCCTTCCCAAGAATAACACGCTTCTAAACATAGGGACCACAACCGCAAAACGTTTTGAGCAGATGATATTAAGTGTTTTGTTTTACTTCCAGCATTCCCCTGCAACTTTTCGCGCAACAAATGTTGCGTTACACGTTGTGGCCTGATGTTGCTCGTATTAATAGAAATGAAGAGCGATGTCTACTTTCTGAAGCGTGAAAATTTTTTTACACCCTGTGGTGCACTTAAAGTGACACAAAGGTTGGAGAATTTCCTTTTTGTTGGGGGAGTGGGTGAAAATTTTGCTTAACCTTGGAAGGCTTTTAGACCAGCAGGAGGAGGACGTCAGCCGGATTTTCAAAGGAATAAGGAACCACAATCAGCTTTTTTTTCTAATTTTGTATGAAACCAAAGACAACCTTGAAAACGTTCACCCGACTTCTTCAAGGGGGCATCCATTTCCATGTTAGCCGCCTCTAGCTAAACACTCGTTTCCGTGAACTAGGATAGCTATTTGTAGCAAAACTGGACTATTACTCTAAGGCCCCCATTGATGCAAAAGTGGAGAGAGTCTCTTTTACTGATTTGTAAACAGGAAACACCCAAAAACCAAATTCCTGAGAAAGAAGATCGCTACACTGGGACAGTGACGTGGAAAGTGTACATTGATTACTGGAAGGCAGGTGCTGGGCCTTTTCTCATCTTGCTGTTGGTGGTTGTTTTTCTTGGTACTCAGGTAAGTAAATCCGTCTACTGTGTGGCGTGAATGTTTTAATTAATTTGCAATCTGAGGCGCGGTTACAACACGAGACCAAAAATAACAGTTTACAAGGTAAATGTATCGTTTTTGTCCTTTAATCATGAACAAACGTGCCATTACCATTACGATACCAGCTTTAGGATTTTAATTTAGAGTGTTCAAATGGACGTAACAAGTTGTTTGCAAAGTAGGTAAAGCAAGAAAACCCGTGCTTTATCAAAGACGGGCCCTTACAAGCTGAAGTTAAACGCCTACGGTTGTGAGCAGCTAGGTTCAGTACAAGAATTCTTAACATTTTTATCTCATGGTTGCTAGGTTGCTATTTATAGCAACCAAGAGATTATACATCAGTGCATCAGTGCATTCCTGTGGTTATTTCCGTGATAGATTCGGATAGGTTCGGTGTTGTTCGTGTGATGTTCGGTTTTTTCAAGAGAGTAACTTCGCTGTGTCTTCGAGCCTTGTTGGAGATATTTTCATTATTTTTTAGCCCTGATTAACTAGGTTAATGAGGTTCCCGCTGATTAGAGTGATACCTCATGTCGTTTATCAATGATTTCACGCTCCTTAGTATTCAATATGTTGCAGTAAAATTTAATTGAAATAGCGTTAGATCGCAGCGAACAGCGATGTGTCCTTAGGAAATTTTTGTCAGGAGCATATCGTGATTATACATATGTCGATTGTGAAGCATACACAGTCGAAGCGAACAATCGATTTCCAGTTTTGATTACGTAGTCAGAGATCTTGTATGATGCAATGTTTAATTTTGCGTTACCTGTGTATTTGCGTATATTGAGCTAAATACCCGGGGTTGAAGGTTTCTCTTGACAAACAAATCTTTTGCACCTTGTTCAAGTCTAAGTTTGTTTTCACCGCTAAATGTTTTGATTTGACAAAATTAACCAGTGTAGATTCTAGCGTTTTTCAGTGTTCCCTCTTTATTTGCATTATTTGGCATATTCTGTTGGAGATCAATGACAGACGTTTCAATGACGTGGTTATCACAAAATAAATTCATAATTACACTTGTAATTTACTTTCCTGTCTTATCCACAGAAACCTTCAAAAAGCCTCAGGAAGTCCAAGGCACGAACGGTGTGCCTCATGTTTTTCAGTTGTCGACATTCGGATAAGCGTTCTCTTTTTGCCCTCGAATAATTACTTGGTTGCTTTGAGCCCTCCAATTTCCAGTCCATTTGCAATCGAGTCTTCTTGAGCTTTCTCAATTGTTTGTAGCTTTTATGTGGCGTTTTGTGATTCGTATAATGTCCAAAACCCTCTTGAAAATTGTTGCTCACTATAATCGGTTCGGTCACCATTTTCCAAAGTATGTAATTTTGATCAACTAACAAACTCTTTCTAGGGTCCCCTGATACCTCCAAATATAAGCATAGTGGATGGATTGCATCAACCCAGCCTAGTCCCCAACAAATCCAAGAATGTTTTAGTGGAAAATAGACCACTCGTAAAGTTCATACGAAACTACGTCCGGGACTAAAGTGGCGTATTTTCTGTGCAAATACTCTTGGCGTGGTAAAACAACAACAACAACAACAAAACAATATTTTGCTCACTTGCTGCGCTCGTTCGTAAAATATTGTTTTTATCGCTCAAAAATAGAATTCATATCTTCGCGCCGCCGTGTACTATCCTCTGTCTATAAGACATTGCTTTTAACATGTCTTGTTTAATTTCTTAGGCAGTTGTCATGTGTTCAGACTGGTGGCTGGCTCAGTGGTAGGTGAATGTAATTGCATCATTTACTTAGAACATTTCCTTTTACTTAGTCTTAAATTAATCTAGACTACTTATAGTTTCTTGATTCGAGGACAACTTAAATTGAATAAATGTAATATGCTTCCTTTTTTTGAACAGTTAGTGGTTTCGGCAATATCATTGTTGTGAAATATTGGATCCTTTGTCACAAATTGACGCTGAACTTTCCAGTGCTTACCATGAATATGGATCAGCATATAATAACATATAACTACCAAACACTTAACAAAACCATTCTTCAGCCATTCAAGCTAAAACATTTGCAATCTGAATGAGGCGGCCATGAATGATAAAGCTCAATTGTTTTTATCTACAGAAATCTTTACTTCAATGTTAGGTAAACCTAAAGCGCCAAATAAAGTTTTCTATGGGAAAAAATGTCTAGAACTGCTATCCAAGAGGCTTAATGTAAGTCTGCTTTTACTAGCCCAGCGCAAATATTTAATTCTTCATGGAATTGTGGACTAAGGTTAGTGCAGAGTACTGACTCCTTCCCATTTTGCTATCTAACTAATCACTTATCCAATGTCGAAAAACGTTTACCCTGGAAAGTTTCACAGGCCGATTTTGGACGATTTTCGCCAGTGCTATACCCATCAGGCTTTTTTAAGGGGTTAGTTTCTAAAGAAACTGTGGTGCTGCGTCGGTGGGGAAGCAAAATCCGAAAATTTGGGTGTATCAAGTGATCACGATTTGATAAAACCGTAAAGAAATTCAAAACCTAACGTTTCGAGCGTTTTGCCTTCGTCAGAGTGAATCCGTTGGCGGCTTTCTTTCGTAAAAGGGCTTACGCTTGAAACGTCAACTTTTGACTTTTCTATGGTGGGCTATTTACCTTATCAGCTCAGTTGATTTTCATTTCTTTTTTCTAATGTTGTTGATGGACAACGTTTGTTTTCAGGGCAGATGAAGAAGAAAGACATGCTTCTCTTTCAAGCAGTTCATTAGGTGGAACCAGTGACCTCAGCAAAATGAGGGAAGAGAACATTTCGATATACAGTGCTCTTGTCATTGGCACTTATCTGTTAGGATTTGCGGGCGCCGGTGTTTTCCTTTATGTCACAATATCTGCATCTCGTAAACTTCACAGCACAATGTTTGAGAAGCTTCTTGGAGCAAGGATTTACTTCTTTGATACCAATCCTGTTGGTAAGTGTGAACTATATGGAATGAGGAATAATTTATTGCTAGAGAGGATAAAGCGTATATTTATCCTCTCTTGTTTATAGCGAATCACACACGAGTGAACAGAGATAAGAAATATTTGTTCAAACGTTTAACTCTACGATTTTTGATCATTTCCCGAGGATTGATTACTATTGATTACCAAGTTGTTTTTACTCATGTTTCGATGGTGCCCCAACAATTTTCAGTGTCATTCGTTACTTAAACATAGGCCCGTAATGTGTGCTGAACCAATGACTTTTCTGCAAATTCTCCAAAGTGGGCACATCCTTGCTAGGAAAGTATAGAAATGGTGTGGTTTTGGCTTTTTTATAACTTAGCTGTTTTTCCGTGATGGGCGGAAAACAGTTCTCTCGTCGCGTATTATATATAATACAGCCGGATTCTTATGTAGTCGAACTTAATGGCTACATGCATTTGTACAGTCAATAATCATTTTCATTTTTCACCTTTTGCGTCTTCTTTCCTTTGTTGCTTTCTTTTTTTCCCTTCACACTGAATAGGTCTTTCGTATATTTTCAGGAAGAGTGTTAAACAGATTTTCAAAAGACATTGGTCAGATGGATGAGTTGTTGCCTTATACATTCTATGATTACAGTCGGGTTAGTCGGCCACTTGGATTTGTTCAACAGTTCTTCAAATAGGACAGTAAGCCACTGGGGATGTAAAACAATTAGC
Source organism: Siderastrea siderea (assembly GCA_964030785.1). NCBI lineage: Eukaryota > Metazoa > Cnidaria > Anthozoa > Scleractinia > Rhizangiidae > Siderastrea > Siderastrea siderea. The sequence goes on from OZ034972.1 coordinate 22,154,136, forward strand.
TCTTATTTTCACCAGTACGCGTAAAACCAGTAGGGGAAATGGATTGTAACAGAAAGAACTAGGAATCCAGACTAGAACATTAATTCTCGTGGTTCGATTTCTACTGTCATTTTCAGCAATTGAAATGTCTCGTTGGCTTTCCAGCTTGTCATCTTAACGTTGTTTCTAGTCATCTAATTTTAGCCTTTAATGTATGTCTAAAGGGTTTGTTAGTTATAAATTCAATTGGTGTTTCGCACGAATGGAGTCTTGTGTATTTAAATTGGGCTTAAGATCTTTGCTAAAAAGCATTTCATACACTAGGCGATCAAATTTGGTGTGGTACTTCCTCAAAACGCGAAAATGGCTTTGGAAATACAACCAGGATGTCTTCCTTTCAAAGATCAGGTGGCTGCTAATGCGGTTCGTAGGCAATGCGCGATCTCAGCAATAAGATTGACCACACACAACAACCTGTTTTTGTGAGCAAAACATTGGAACGAGGTCTCAAATCTGAGGAAATCAAGCTGCCTATTGTGAATCAGCAGTGCGTTGCTTATTTATTTTGATGTGATCTGTGCGATGTACATTATGTGGGCTATACAGCCCGGCACCTCCATTAGCACATTACTGAACACAAAATTCGGCAGTGGGCAAGCATTTCCATTTCCATTTCCATTTTCGCGTTTTTAGAAAGGTCTACACTAAATTTGATTGCCTAGTGTATGAAATGCTTTTTATCAAAGATCTTAAGCCCAATTTAAATACACAAACTGGCTTCATCCGTGCGAAACTCTGTTTAACTTGTTACACGTTACAGTTATTTCTAAAATTAACTTCGTTATCTGATAAAGCACCTCACAAATGGTACTCTTGTCGAGGATGGAACTAATAATAAATGAAATGGAATGGCCTCCAGAACTTGGACAGTTTACAGAGTTTGTCCGGTTAGGAGGAAAAGCTTTTCAATATAAAGACGTTTGGATGGGATTTTCCCCATGTTTAAAAACTTGTAGTTTAGTGACTTTTCATCCAAATGTTTTCAAACTTGGTGGGGTGGGTATTTCTTACAGGCTCTTTCATGCGGTGGATCAGTTTTTTTTCTCAACTTGAAAGTCTAGTGTTTAGAAAAACCTTTCATGTTTGTTACATGTCACTCTCATGTTCCTACATGTACTTTTAATTGCAGCTAATACTTCAGGCGTTTTCAATTTTGCTGCTGAATGTGGCAACTATGCCGTACCTGCTGGCAGCAGCTATTCCTATCGTAGTATTGTTCCTGTTCATCCGACATTATTACTTGAAGTCTTCAAGAGAAATCAAACGCCTTGAGGCAATGAGTAAGTCTCAGCGTGAATGCTAACCCTTTTACCTCTAGAGTCAAAACAGTCATGGGTCAAGTAAGGTGGTTCTTACTTTTCTACCGGTGCATGTAATATCAGAGGGTCAACATTCAAATAAAAGCTCTAGAACAGCACTTTCATATGGTACACTTTGTTTTTCAGTGGAATCGAAATCACGCCCTAAGAATGCCAATAGACCCTTGTTGACATAACTTGGTAAATTTGGTAATGTCGCCACCAAAATCTGTCTTACAAAGATTTGCTCATTAAAAGCGTAAAATAATTATCTGTACACGTTCCTAACCCAATATGGTTGACCACTCTTTTAAATGGCCACTTCGGTTCTGAATTCATGCTTGGTGTAGGGCAGTTGTCACATTATATTAGTCTGTACACTGGGAGCTGTAAGATAAGCAAGTGGTCACTGGGTTTGCCTAACACGCTAGACGATGTTATTTGACGTCTTTAATTTTGCGCTTTATACCTTCCATCAGAGTCACGAATTCCTTCACGAGTGCAGATATGATCCGTGCATCATACTGATAATTAACTTTCATATGGTTTATCATACGAGGGCATGGAGTATTACTTATTAATTTGCAATAATATGGCATTTGCCGTAGACCTTAAAGACTGTACGCGAGTATGTATTGAAATTATTCTGTTTTTGGCCTTCTTCAGACCGCAACCCTTTCTACTCTCACGTGTCTGCCAGTATTCAAGGTCTCACAACCATCCGAGCTTACAAAGCGGAAGACAGATTTCGGCATCAGTTCCATGTCTATCAAGATGACCATACGGCATCATGGTTCTTGTTCCTAACAGCATCCAGATGGCTTGGTTCCAGGCTCGACTTCATGTGTACTGTCTTTATTACCTTAGCAGCTTTTACCCCTCTATTGATGGCAGAAGGCGGAATAAGTTAGTTATGTTTTTTTTCTTCTCCTTCTTAATCTTTCTTTTAAGAAAATTTTCAATTCGTTTGGTGTTTTTTTTTTTATAATCCTTCCTTTTTTATATAATCCTTTTATTGAATGTACTTTGCTGCAGGAAAGTTCGCACAACTTTTTTTTTCGTTTTTCCCTTATAGTTGTTGGTTTGTTAGTGTTCTTTTTCGTTTTTTTTCTTTTTGTTTTTATGTCACTCACGTGAAAGATAAAGTTGATTATTCATTGGTCTTGTGGGATAAAGTGTCCACAAATCCTAAAAAATTCGTAGAAATTTCGTATTGCGTAACGCTGCCAATAAAAATCGCGAACTCAAGATAAAACGACAAACAAAACAAACTTACTTTCCATAGGGGAGTTGCATATCTTCTTCTCGAGGAATTTCTTGTTTGTTTGTTTTAATTCAACGCAGAAAATCGTCCAGGCTGTAGGCACTTATAATATATAAAAAGTAAAGGTGTTAAAAATCTTCGAAGTGCGGCCATGAACCACGTGAGTTTACTCTAGTGAATGGTTTTTGCCGATTCCATGTTGTTTTCAGGTTTTGACATCTCTCTTTTCTTCTTCTTCTTCTTGTTTCAAGCTATGTCTGCTGGTGTGGTTGGCCTGTCCTTGGTATATGCTAAGGTATTAACAGGCTCATTCCAGTGGTGTGTACGACAGAGTGCTGAGGTGGAGAGCCTGGTATGTGCTAAAAAATCAAGCTTATTTAGCCTGTCTTTGTAGCGACACTTGGGGCAGATTGCTCAGACAAATTCTAAGTTAACCTTGTTTAAGGCTTAGTCGAAGGTCTCCATAAGCCACATGTAAGTGGACGATCCACAGACTACAAGGGCCATATCTTTACAGTGTCTAACAAATTGTACTAGTCGTTCTGACATTGCTAAAACTGATTTAGACCATGGTTTTCTCATACCCTGTGAAAGCTTTGTCTGTGCAATCAGACCTTAAATTTGACAGATTCAGGGCACACGAGGGTCAGCGAAAGCAAGTGGCAGGATGATGTTAGCTGACCTGTAGGATGCTGAAGCGGACATGAGTCTAATGCCTCAGATGTTAAATTCCGTGTTCTGAGTGCTATCCCGTGAAAAGTGCCTATTGCGGCATTGTAGTGTTATGCCAGCATATACGTCTTGTTTACAATAAGTTTCGAGTCGTCGTGAAAATTCGTCAAAGAAATTGTTGCTTGCAGTGACATTCACATTTCTTGTGGAGAATATGTCTTCTGCTCAGGTTGTGGAATCGCCAGTAAATGGAAAACTTATGCATCCAAAATGCCAAGGGATCGGGTAGGCAAAATGATCTTGTGTGACAAGCATGGCAACTTCCCGCTTGTCTCCGTATTATTGTTGTTTTCAAAGCGTCAACTACCAGAGGAAGGCAGTATAAACCACAAATTGTGTCAAACTGCACTTGTCAATGGCTGCCATGGTGGACACGCAAGAAAATTTTGCCTTCCTCTTGAGTTATCAACACAACGTTACAGTAGTTATATAGTTGGGGGTACGAGCGCATTTTTTCAAAAATCCGCTCTGAACTCCCCAACTATAACTACTTTACCATATGTTGGCACAATTTCATGGGAAATCTATTTGGCACAATTTCATGGGAAATCTATTTGGCATTATCTCATGGAAAAATCTATATGGCATTATCTCATGGAAAATCTATTTGGTATTATCTCATGGGAAATCTATTTTGTATTATCTCATGGAAAATATATTTGGCATTATCTCATAGTTGGGAGTACGAGCGCAGTTTGCCATCGGATGAATATTACTTAAAAATATAATATCATATAATAGTATAGAATGTATTGTAACTCAGATATTCACGATTACCTGAAAGAATCAGAAGTTATTTGTCCTTTTTGTGACGAAAAAATAGAAGATTCTAATAAAAAACCGAAAGATGATGAATGCTGTGATAATCAGGAGGTTATAACAACTGATGGAATGCAAGTTTGTCGAAGTTGTGGAGTCATACAAGGATATACTTATGTAAAAGAATATGTTGATTTCTATGAGAATAGACATAGATTTATAAGAAAAAGTGTATATAATAGAAAATATCATGTCAATAATAATATATTAAAAATTCAAGAAAAGTACGGCATTGAACTATCCAATAGTCAGAAAAATAAGATTGATTCTATATATGTTGCGATAGGCAATGTTATTAATGATGTCAATTGTACAAGAAAAAGGATGATTAGCGTTAATTTTATTATGAGAAAGATATTCAAGATGATGGGAATACCTTACAAAAATATTCCAATTAGCAAATCTAAAAAAACATTGGCCTTTTACGAACGGTATTGGGCAAAAATTATGTTTCTTATTGGTGATAAAATAAAATCTATTATTGGATGAATATCTTATTATATTTATTTTCAAATTTGTCAGTTAATGGACACATATCAATGATTATATCATCGAGAACTTTGACATAATCAAGAAATTCTTTGTCATTATACTCCAGTCCTCTCATAAAGGTCCGTAAATCAGTTAAAACCTTTTCATACGTAGTGTACGCGAATTTACACATCTCAATCTTTCTTTTGTAATTTTTAGCCTCTGAATATGTTTTAAGCAAAAGCCCAGCACCAGATACTGTTCCAAGAACAATGGGATTCAATGTTACACCACCAACCACAGTCCCAGTAACTACCAATAAAGCAGATCCGATATTACATGCAAGTTCTGCTTTTTTGAAATATTTGTAAGTCATTTTGAAAAGCCAGTATTTCTTATGATAGAATTTATACAATGCTTTCAACTCAGATATTTGATCTTCCGTTAAATTTTCTGAAACATGGTTCCAATTGAATATGCTTTTACGTCTATCAACCATTCTATATATTATATTAATAGATAATTTTTATTCACTGGTGAAACTTATAACATCAGCTGGGAGACCTGAATTTGTGTCCAATTTTAAACCAGCTATCTCTTGAACCTCAATTATGCTTACAGTGTAACTGTTCCAATTTGCATCTTTATTATTAGCGAGGGAATTCACTGTGAAGGTCCCCCCATCTGTTACTCTTACCTGTAATTGGAATTTATGAAGCTTGTTTTTGTCTACAACTGTGAAAAAAGAAGCGTTTGAGAGTGTGGCGATGTTTTCATAGTCTGGAGCTAACTGAATACCAAAACCAGACTGGAATCTATTTCCTAAAAAAATGGAGCTAGTTGTATTGACTTGTATTATACGGGTATTTTCCACTTTCTTTGTTACTGGGTTGATAATATTAACAACCCAACGACACCAAAGATTGCCTCCGTTTTTATCATTACTTACCTGTAGATATGTTACCAGTTTCACGACATTGCCAACAGTTGGGTAATTGAAATTCACATAATAGTTGGTTAGGTCTTGCCAAGGACCATCTGTTAACCATGCAATATTGGAAACAATCTTATTTGTATACTTAACGATTCTCATTACATGGTTGTTGTGATCATAGTCGTACACTTCTGGATTGACAGTGTCTTGCCAATCTTTCACACCATAAATGATGAGAAAAGCCTGTGGTGAGGATAATGTTGAGCTTCCATGTAGGTTGAAATAGATGTAATCAAGGGCATCCCTGCTCCCATTGTTGAATTGTACGAGAATCTTTACGTGATCTGAGAAGCTCTTTTGGATTGTTTTGTGAATATTAGCTGTGGTAGCCTGAGCGGATAGTTGGATGTTGGTATGTGGCCCTTGCGGATAATATTCCAAGACCGATGTGAATTTGCCGATACTGAGAGGATATAGATTGAATCCGATTCTTGATTGAAAATCATTGCTATTAGGATTTTTTAGCAGTCCGACTTTGTAAGCTAATTTATTCTTGTGAGGGCTTTGTGTGAAATCATAGATGCCAATAACCACTATATTATTCTCACTGGAGCTCTCATCTGCATCAAGGAGGTACTTCAATGCATTCTTTTTGTTGCTGGAATCGATATGAGATTGTGCCAATGTTTCGTCAACGTAGCTCTTATTAACAGCACTGCTATTGTATCGAGGTGTGCCGAGGTTGTTAATCTGTTTTTGATTATTTGGTAATGAAGATAGGAATGTGATAGGATTTTCCATAACACCTCCTTTGTTTTTATTCAAAAAGGTGTCGTTAATATCTTTGAGATTGACAATATCTGATTCTGAATGAGAGGATGGATCAAAATCTGGTACTTGTATTCTTCCCTGAAATGTTTGTGTTGTTGTTTTTGAAAGGTCTGCTTTTGTACCCAATTGATTGTCAACATACTTCTTATTTACTCCATGGTCTGCATTGACTGGGTCCTTGATATTTGTTATGAATTGATTGTTCATATCAAGATTGGCTTCCATTAATACTGAACCATCTTTTTTGATGAATTTTGATGAATCAGTTATTGGAATCTTTCTTATCTCACTATCAACATACCCCTTATTACTAGCGTGATTAGAAGCAGTTGGTGATTTCAGATTTACGATGTTTAAACCACCCATGTCAATATGTTGCTCCATTCGACCTCCTTCCTTCTTTGACAAGAATATCTCTCTTTGCGATTCATAACTGATAACCTTGTTGAGATTACCATGAACTGGATAATTGTCTTTTGGGACAATGAGTGACCCTGTCATCGTATCACCTGCTTTTAGCATGAATTTAGATGTATCCACACTTGGAATCTTAGCTATTTCACTATCTAACTGACTTTTTGTAACCACATCATTATTATTGGTTCCTTGTTTTACATTCACTAATTTTTTATTCTGCATATCATAATCATTGTTAGCATCTAATTTAAATCCAATACCAGGTAAACCTCTTGTACCTATCTTACCTAGTCCTTGAGAATCATCATGATTAAGGATACCGTTAGTATAACTCATATATTAATGGTTTAGATTCTTTCATCAAAATTTCGGGCTACCTTTTTTTTGACCTTATCAACATACAGAAAACTATATGGATCCTTAGTGGCCTTTTGGTAATCCTCTTTGTTAACACCCAATTCTCTACAAATCATCGATTGTTCATTTCTTGATGGGAAATCGAAAATGCAATAATGTGAACTATTCAGTCTTATTGTTTTATCGGTTCCATAATAGCTTTGACTCAAATATATACAACAACAATTTTTGTTTCTAGAATTGGTAAAGTAGTCTCGTATCCGTTCGTCATTTTTCTTACCTGTATTCAAATAGTCATCAAATATGATTAATTTTTGGTTTTCATCAGACAAATCTGTCAGAGGGATGATTTCATCGTTACTTGCTTCTATCACGTCATAACCGACCTCTTTTGATATTGGTTCAAGAGATTTCAACAGATGCTTATATTTGCTTTGCTGTAGATTGCGAGCGTAAAGGTATATCTTGTCAAAGAACAATAGTCTATAGATCATATCAAGCAAAAGGTTAGTCTTGCCACCACCAGAGGGAGCACAAATAAGCATCCTGAAACATCGGTTTGGCATGAAACTCTTTAATTGAACAAAATCGTTGTTTTCATTATCTTGAATGTCGTAATTTTGAATCTTCATATGATATTATGTTATACAATTTTATCGCATGGCGACACGCTATGCGACACGCTATGCAAGCGTTTTTATATATGATAACCCTAATTTTTCCGAACAAAATACGAAATTTTATGTAAACAAATGATATAATGAGTTTACTCAAATGGAAAGAAATAGCTGAGAAACGATCCGAGCTTGGTAAAAAGATAAACACAGTAAGAGAGACAATAAAACAAAAAACGATATCTGATCAAATGGGTGAAGTAGAGGCAGAGAAACTTTTCAAACCTATAACATCTGAGTTAAAGGAACTCACATTACCTAAAATGCCATTGAGAAGATTACCAAAGAAAAAGCAACCTGTTCCAGATTATTGAATAGCTATTGATGATGAAGTGCCTGATTATGGATTGGACGATTTGTTTGATCAACCTGTTTTACCTGAAAACGAGAAACAGATAGTTCCAAAACCTCCAAGGTATGAAGATGTCCTTAAGGATTTAGCATCAGGTGAAAAACAAATGTATATAGATCCAGAATTTATGTATGAACCAGAAGATCTTCCACCTGAATACGAAGAAGAAGGACCTGATTATAACATTCTCGAGGAGGATGCAATTAACCAAGCTTTAGATGAACTTCAAATTCCTAACTATGATGATATTGAATTACGACTTCAACAAGAAGATATGAATGACAAAAAGAGGAAATCTTATCTTACCAAGACCCTGAAGATAGCTAAAGAGAAACGGCATCAACTAAATGGTTATTGGAGTAATATCACTAAAAAATTAAATAGTGGTTTAATGACTGAAGCTGAGGCTCAATATCGAAGAAAGGTCATTAATGATACGAGGAAGGTTCTAAATGATTATATCAATTACAACAATCAAAAACTGAAAAATATTAAAGGATCTGGTTTGAAGAAAAAAACAAAAAGAGGTGGACAGGTAATGTTTTTCAACAATCCGACAGAAATGATGAAAAAGCTTGAGCTGATTATCGGACCAAAGGTTGCTGGTAATAATAGCATCGAACTACGGAATACAGGTGTCGCTCTTCTCGACATCTTGTTGAGAAATTCAATACTCAATAAGCCGCAATATAACAAAATATACAAAAACTATTTTAGTCTAAACTAATCATATAAATGAATAGACAACTTGTATTATCCAGTCATATCGTCAAAGGTATAAGTGGTAATAAACCATCGGATTTCACAATCAAATACATTAATCCGATAATACTAGATTCAAACAGGCAATATGAAATCGGCCTAGACCGAATCATTTCGATGTCATTTACTTGGTTTAATGTGACAAGGGAACTTGATAATCAGAAAATAAGATATTCGACAGATAGTGGTACTAATTGGACGGAAATTATATTCAACCCTGGAGTATGGAATTACATTGATTTTGACAATTTAATTAAAGAAAAAACAAAAACAGGGACCTCATCAAACCCTCAATATCCAATCACTCTGGAGTTTAACGATACTGTATTCAGGACAATAATAACACTAGCCTCAAATTACAGATTAGATCTTACTCAAAGTAATTTTAATGATCTTATTGGTTTCAATAAAAAGATTCTAACAAGTAGTGTAAATGTTGGAGATTACATTCCTAATCTCTCACAAGACAGAGAAATATTGAATGTTCATTGTCATTTGATAAGTGATAGTCTTGTCGATGGTGAAGAGTCAGATATTATATATAGTTTCAGTACCTCAACTCTCACCCCGAGTTATAGTTTCACACAAGAGCCAAGACGAGTTCAGTACAACCCGTGTAATAAAAATACGATCAATAAAATAAGAATTTATGTCACAGATGGTAAGAGGAGAATCATCGATCTTAATCATAGTGACACTTCATTCAGTTTGATTTTAAGAGAGAAGAGAGATTAATCTAACTAATAGTTATATATGTCGTCGTATGAATACAAGCGAATTTATCACCCGAAACTAGGTCGTTTTGTGTATAAGCATAAAGGATCTGGGATTATTGTTGATAACATATTCAAACCAGTTGGAAGGGTGTTAAGTAAAGTTCCAGAAATGGTTTTAAAACCTTTTGCTAAAAAAGCGCTTGAATCTGGTATTTCACATGCTGGAGACAAACTGGGAAAAAAAGCAGCTGAAAAAAGCAGAGAGCTTATTATGAGAAAATTACATGGTTCAACTAAACAATCAATGAAACCAACCAAACCTACTAAACCAAAACAAGAAGACTACAACACGATTCTGAATAGACTTATATCAGGTACTGGTTATTAAAAAGTGAATTTTATCTAAACTACTCATAAAAAGGAGTTTCAGAACAAATGAAAATCTGCAACGATATGAATACGTTCGTTTCCATTTGGATAATGTCATTGAGCAACCTGCTAACAATCAAAGCCAGAAAAAGACAGGTTACAGATTCACAATCAACGATAGGTCGACTATGTTCGATTTTTTTAATGGGTATTTCGAAGTAACTAAAGAGCTTCAAAAAAGGGCAGATGGTGCTGGATATGCTCAAGCGGATCGCATCACTATGATAAACGGATCTCACAGTCTAATCAGACATATGGTTATTAAATCGTCTGGTAAAATAGTATACGAGAGTGATAATTTGCATAGAATTACGAATGTTAAAAATCTCCTTGAATACAGTGATGATTTTAGTAGATCTGTTGGGAAGAATTCGTTCTGGTATCTTGATACTGATGGAACTACAGCAAATACAAACACAGGTTTTGAGGCCCGTCGTATTTTAACCCAAGCAGTACAAAACAACGGTGGTGGAGGAGCTAAAAGTATTAATGAGATGCTTCCCTTAAACAGATACAGCTTTTTTCAAGAATTAGAAAGAAAAATGTTGCCTCCGATGCAGCTCACAATTGAACTAACCCTGAACGACGATGATGAATTGATTCACAAAGCAGCAGCAGCAGACCCTGGTCATGTTGTAGTAAAGAGATTGTATCTTTGGCTCCCAAGATTAATCCCAAAAGACAGCATGTATAGTAATTTCGTTTCAGAGTTTCTCAAACCAACAACCTGGACATATATGCGAGATCTCTACAATCAGTCAGCAAATACCAGAGCTATTCAGAATATGTTTCAAATCAGTCCAGCTATCGATGACGTTAAACATGTTTTTATATATCTCCAGAGGACAGACGGACCAAATAATAATGAAACCGAGAGAAGTCCGTATTTGTTTGACACTTTCAAGTTGAATGCTGCTGACGCTAATAGCCCTCTATCAAGCTGTAGGCTTGAATACGGGAATAACGTTTTTTACCCAGAGTTGGAATATGATAGTGACTCTAAAATACGGATATTCAACGATCTCATGTCATATGCATTTCGTAAGAACGATTACAATTCAGGAACACAGCTTAATGTATCCAATTTCACTAGTTTGTATGGATTATTGTATTTCGATTTGTCATATCAGAAAGAGGTAGTGACGAGAGATCCTAAACAGTTGATTCTCCATTATCGTCTCAATGCAGCCCCAGCAGCAAACGTCCGAGCTCATAGCATCGTATTTTACGAGAGTGAGGTTGTAGTAAAGACAGTTGGAAACGAATTGATGATAGTTTAAATAAATAAGTTTTACATCGATGAAAATTTAAATTAATATGTTTTTTAAAAGAGAATTTATCTAACATATATTATATGACACAACTATACGAAATTAAAGTTAGTTTATCACCAAACCAGAAAAAGAATCTTAGTAACGCGTATCATAAAAGAGAAACAATAGTTCTAAGGCTCACGAAGGACTCTCTATCTGGGAATGACACTCTATACGTACCTCAGAATATAGTTAAGCGATTGGATAAAAATAGAAAATTGAAAAAGGGAATGGACATTAAACTTTCTAAAACAAACATTCGAAAGCAATTAGGTGGATCTCTTCTGTCTACAGTTCTGACGCTTGGAAGAACTTTTGGTCCAACGATTGCTAAGACTCTTGGATTGTCGGCTTTAGCTGGAGCAGCTAGTGAAGGAGCATCTCAGATTGTTAAGAAGATATCTGGAAAAGGTGTTCAAACTGGTGGGTTCCTCATACCACAAAATAAAATCGATCAGTTGATAGCATATAAACATCTTTTGACAACCAAACAAAAGAAGGATATATTAAATGCTCTACAAACAGGCTCTGGTGTTCATATAAAACTGACTAAAGTACAAACAGGTGGTTTCTTAGGTACTCTTCTTGCATCAATTGGGGTTCCTTTAGCTATTGAGGCAATAAAGAAGATGACTGGTAAAGGTGCCCCTCAGATGGGACAACCGAAACAAAGACCACCCAGATCTATACCAGAACCAACTACTGTTAACAATCAAGATGGTGGTTTATTAGTCCCAATGTATAGAACTCCACCTTTTTATGGAAATTGGTCGGACGGTACAATAGGTATGGGGACTAAAAAAAAAGCTCCCAAAAAAAAAGGTCAGAAAAAGGGAAAAGGTCTACTATTAGACAAAAACTCACCCTTCAAAAACGTCCCACTGTTAAACATTCTATTGTAAAACCAAAATTCCATACGAATGTCCCATTAAGCAATTATGATTTAATAAAATGGTGTAAATATCTGAATATCCCAATCAAAGATGTTCTGTCAAGAGATGAAAATGTTCCTCATAATCATCAACAAGCATTATTCATTTACAATCTTGAACCGAGTTATATGTCAGGGAGCCATTGGGTTGCTACATATGTAAAGGATAACGTCATTAATTACTTTGATAGCTTTGGTTTGCCTCCCTTCCAAGAAATGGTCAATCATGCGAGAAAAAAGAATTTAACATTGCTTCATCAGAACAATCAAATACAAAATTTACTGACGACAACATGCGGTTACTTCTGTTTATACTTTCTAAATGAAATGAATAAGGGCAAATCATATTTTGATCTGTTGGAAGTTTTCGACATATATGATACAATGAAGAATGAGAGGTTTCTAGCACGGTATTTCAAAAATATGTAATCAAGTTATATATATGAAATCTTATTGCGTGAAACAAAAAAGGGTCACAGAATGTGTACCTGGGAGTGAACGATATGTGAGAGCCAAAAATAACAGACTTATGATGAAATGTATTTGTGGTGAATGTGGTATTACTAAGACGAAATTCGTCAAAAGCCAAAAGGGAGGTGAAAATCCATTAGGTAAAGCTTTCGAGGCAGCCAAAATAGCCGAACAAATAACTCGCAAAGTAATTCCATCAACCAACCATGTATTTGACAGATATTGGTCTGGTGATATATTGAAAGGTGCTTTCACAGGACCAACTGGTATAACAAGCAAGAAATTCTGGACTAAACCAAAGAAGGGTACTCTCATGCGTTTGGTGAAAAATCCAAAAACTGGTAAATATGAGAACGTATATATTGAACCTTAATCTAATCTAATCATATTATATATGAAATCATATTGCGTGAAACAGAAAAAGGTAACAGAATGTGTACCTGGGAGTGAACGATATGAAAAGGCTAAAAATGGGAGGCTTATGCTTAAATGTAAATGCTCTGAATGTGGAATAACTAAGACTAAATTCGTTAAACAGGCGGGAAACGGGTCGGCCCGTCGACAGGGGCGGGCATACTAGATACAGTAGCATCAACTGGTACTGATTTATTGATTCACCACGGTATTCCTTGGCTGGGAAAAAAGGCTGTTGAAATGGGAAGATATTATGGATCAGAAGCCTTGAGAAACCCAAAACTGCAGAAAAAGGCTATCGATTATGCTCTGGATAAGTTGAATCCAATGATTCAAAATGTCGGAAGTCAAGCTCTTGATCAATTATCAACCAAAATCAGACCGAATAGAAAGTATAAAACTGACAGAAAGGATTTGGATGGTGCTGGTGTTGATATACATAAACTAATTGGGAAAATACCGAAACCAAGAGCTGGATGGACCCCTGGAAAATATAAGTACATGGGACCATATAACCCTCTTGAAAAACAGCTAGAGTATGATAGGAACACTGGAGAGGTCACCAAGTGGCACGTACAACCTTACAATAAAGTGGATGAAATAGCAGCTCATCATGATATTTGTTATGATATGGGGAAAAACAAAGGTGAATGTGACAAGAAAATGGTTAAGTCATTGGATGAAATACCTTATGGACAGATGCCAAAATGGGGACAAACTGCTCGGTTCTTGATTAACACGAAGCAGAAACTAGGTCTCGGTGTAAAACAAAGGAAGACAAAAAACGGGAAAGGCCGTCGAGTAAAGAAAACTGGCAAGAAAAATTAGCTGATGAGCTTCATAAGCCCATAAAGCGTAACTTTACTCGACGGCGTGTTTTAGTAAACGGCATTGACGAGTTATGATGCTCAGATTTGGTTGAAATGCAGCAGTTCAGTAAATGGAATAAGGGATTCAGATATCTTCTCATGGTACTGGATGTTTTCAGTAAATATGGTTGGATAGTTCCATTAAAAGATAAAAAGGGTGAAACCGTTATGAATGCTTTTAAAACAATCCTTAAAGAAGGTAGAAAACCTGAATATTTATGGACAGACAAAGGCAAAGAGTATTACAACAAACATGTTAAAGAACTACTTGATAAGAATAAAATAACCTTGTACTCAACTGAGAATGAGGAAAAGTCGTCAGTTTGTGAACGATGGAACAGAACAATTAAAACCAAGATGTGGAAGCAGTTTACTGTTCAAGGTAATACACAGTATTTAGACATGCTACCCAAATTAGTGAAACAATATAACAACACTAAACATAGCTCTATCAAAATGACACCCATAGAAGCAAGCAAAAAGAAGAATGAAGGAGTTGTTTACTTTAATCTATACGGTGATATGGAAACATTAAAACAGAAACCGAAATTTAAAGTTGGTGATAATGTCAGAATAAGTAAGTATAAACGAAATGTGTTTGATAAGGGCTATACACCAAATTGGTCTGAGGAAGTTTTTAAAGTTGATGAAATACAACACACCAATCCAATCACATACAAACTAAAGGATCTCAGAGATGAAGACATTCAAGGGAGTTTTTATGAACCTGAATTACTGAAAGCTGAACAAAAAGTATTCAGAATTGATAAAGTCATTCGGAGGGATCATAAAAAGAAGCAAGCTTTGGTGAAGTGGAAAGGATATAGTGATGAATTTAACAGTTGGATACCGTTCAAGGACTTAAAGGATATATAAAATGATTTAAAGAGAAATATCTAATATATATTATATCAATCGATACAGTATATGCTGTCTTTTGCTTTTGGTAGCCAAAAATATCATTGTTTCTGGCTATCATCTGTTGTGGTGAATGACACTTAAGGAACATATACAAACACTTATAAAGAGATATTATTATATATAATTACAAGATATGGAAAAATTCATTTATGAAGGACAAAAACTGAATATCATTAAAAAGGATGATAATGTATGGTTCCGTGCTAAAACTGTTGCCGACATTTTGGGATATTCAAATTCACGAAAAGTGATTAATGATCATGTTGATGAAGAAGATAAATGTAAACTAAATGAGCTCAAATCAGGGGGTCCCAATTCGTTACCTTTGACTGAGGTTGGTGAAAATGACCAAAAATCCAAGAGTAACGATTCGTTACCTTTGACTGGGAACCTCAAAAACACGATTTATATAAATGAATCTGGATTGTACAGCCTCATATTGGGATCAAAAATGAATAAAGCTAAAGATTTCAAACGATGGGTTACTAAGGAAGTTTTACCATCAATCAGAAAAACTGGTAAGTATGAATTCAACAACAGGTCATACAAAATGCTGACATTCAATATCAACACAGAATACGACTTACATAAAAAGGTAGTCAACTTTATTAGAAACAATTATCCTAAAGCAATCCTAATCCCAACATTAGGTGAAAACCAAATTAATGGTAACATGAGAATAAAATCATACAACATGGGTTATCAGAAGGGAGCTTGTGATCTATTCATTGGAAATATGCATTTGAAGTACTCAGGTTTTGCAATCGAATTTAAAACACCAACTGGTTATGGAAAGCTTTCAGAAGAACAGGAGATGATGCTACAAGAGTACGAAAACAACAATTACAAAATATTAGTCAGCAACGATTATGATGAAATCATTAAAGAAATCATACTTTATTTCCAGGGTGTAAGAATCAAATGCAAACATTGTTCCAGAAAATTCAAGTCAACAGAAACATTGAGCAATCATACAAAGTTCATACATGAACACCAATAAATAAAATCAACTATAGTTCAAAGGATCCATATGTGGACCATTTGAATTCTTGACTACTTAAAGACACAACCAAAAGAGGCTTAAAAAAAATATTATTATATAGTATGAAGATAATGAATAAGAAAGATCTTAAGAAACTCAGTAAAAGTCAATTGATAGAAATGCTCCTGAAGCAATCTATTATGAAACCAGTTCCAACACCAAGAACCAAAAAACCAATGGATAAACCTATTCCAGCACCTCGCAAGAGTGTTAAAAAAATGGTAAAAGAGTATGAAGACAACATCATTCTTCCGCCTCTAGAATTCAGGGATGATTACAAACCTATTCCAGCACCTAGAACCAAAAAACCAATGGATAAACCTATTCCAGCACCTAGAACTAAGAAACTATTGGATAAACCAGTTCCAACACCTAGAACCAAAATAGAACAAACAAACAAAGCCTTAGAAGGTTATACCAAGTCTTATGAAATCAACATCAAGGACAATAAAGACCCCGTAGCTCAAATGCAAAACACTAGATTGGCTCTTGATTATAGTATAGCAAATTTGTTGAATGAGATGAAAGGCTTGAAATACGTTGAAACACTAAAAGTCACTTTCGAAAAGATGTCAGGTGATGAAATGGTTAATAAAACGGCATATTTCAATAGCACACCTCAGACAATAATCAACCAAACGGAAATCACTGATTCATCACAATTATCAAAACAGCAGATAACGAACAAGATAGCTCAATGGATATCGGAAGGATCTGGCTGGACAATCCAATCTGTTGACGGACATTATCTGAACGTTGTTATATACAAGCCCATGGAAGGGTCATCATATATTAAACTACCTTATGAATTGCAAAACAGTTCCAAAGGCTTAATAAACATGAAAAATGATGATCTCGAATGCTTCAGATGGTGTCATATAAGACATTTGAATCCACAAGATAAAGACCCACAAAGAATCAAAAAGAGAGACATGCCATACATTGAAAAGTTAAATTATGAAGGCATTGAATTTCCAGTAACTATTAAACAGATCAACAGAATTGAGAAGCAAAACAGCATCAATATAAATGTATTCGGGTATGAAGACAAACAAACGTATCCGATCTATGTTTCCAAAGAAAAGTATGAAGATCACATGGAACTACTGCTAATAACAGATGATGAAGACGAGCATTATGTTCTCATAAAGGATTTCAACAAGTTCATGTACAATAAAACAAAACACAAAGAAAAAAAGCATTTTTGTATGCACTGTCTGCAATGTTTCAGTTCCGAAAGGGTATTAAATGATCACAAAGTTATTTGCATTCAAGTAAATGGTGAGCAAGCAATAAAAATACCTGAAAAAGGAGACAACATACTGAAATTCAATAATTTCCACAAGCAGCAACCTGTGCCATTTGTTAACTACGCTGATTTTGAGGCTATAACTGAAAAGGTGCAAGGATGCCAACCTGACCCCAGCAAATTAAACAACAAATCATATACTGAAGCCTACCAAAGACACAAAGACTGTGGATATGGGTATAAGGTCATTTGTTGTTATGATGATAAGTACACAAAGCCGCTACAAATATATAGAGGTGAAAATGCTGTACACAATTTCATGGAAAGCATGCTGAAAGAAGTAAAATACTGTAAAAAAGTTATGAAAACATTTTTTAACAAACCATTAAAAATGACAAAAGATGATGAAACAAATTTCAAAAAAGCAACATCATGCCACATCTGCGATAAACAATATACAGAGAAAGACGTCCGAGTCAGAGATCATTGTCATATTACTGGTGAATACAGAGGTTCAGCACATCAAGACTGTAATCTGAAACTAAAAATTGAACCAGATAATATTAAAATTCCAGTGATCTTCCACAATTTAAGAGGATATGACAGCCATTTTATAATGCAAGAGATTGGAGCTATTGTTGAGGAAAACAAATACATGGATAAAAATGGAAAAGAGACACGGATGAATATCAATGCTATTCCCAACAACATGGAAAAATACATGGCATTCATGCTTGGTAATCATCTGACATTCATTGACAGTTTCCAGTTCATGAGCTCAAGTTTGGATAAATTAGTCAACAACTTACCAACGAAAGCCTTAAAATACACAAGCAAGCAATTCAAAGGCAGTAAATTCAATCTTATGACACGAAAAGGAGTTTATCCATACGATTTCATGGACAGTTTTGATAAATTTAATAAAACGGAATTGCCAACGAAAGAAGAATTTTACAGCATATTGTATGATGAACACATAACAAATGATGACTACAAACATGCCCAAAAAGTATGGACTACTTTCAAATTAGAAACGATGGGTGATTACCATATATCTCAAGTCGGACATCCTACTGTTAGCCGACGTGTTTGAAAACTTCCGCAAGACCTGTCTTCAGTATTACAAGCTGGACCCATGTCATTATTTCACATCTCCTGGTTTGTCATGGGATGCTATGTTAAAAATGACTGATATCAAACTGGAGCTAATGACTGACATAGACATGTTTCAGTTCATCGAAAAAGGAATGAGAGGTGGTGTATCATATATAGCAAACCGATATGGGAAAGCAAACAATAAGTACATGAAAGAATACGACGAGATGGCGCCCTCAAAGTATATCATGTACCTGGATGCTAATAATTTATACGGTTGGGCTATGTCACAGCATCTACCTACTGGCGGTTACAAATGGTTGACAGAAAAGCAGATTAATAAAATCGATTTGACTCAGTATAATGAAAACAGTAATAAAGGGTTGATACTTGAAGTCGATCTTGAATATCCCAAAGAACTGCATGACCTTCATAACGACTATCCTCTAGGACCAGAAAAGGTTAAAGTAACTGATAGCATGTTGTCTGGATACTGCAAGAAAATACAAAACAAGTTCAAAATATCAACAGGGCTTGTACATAAGCTGATCCCTACTTTATGCGATAAACAAAAATATGTTCTGCATTATAGAAATCTACAGTTGTACCTTGATCTCGGTTTGAAACTGAAGAAAGTCCATAGAATTCTAGAGTTCGACCAGTCTCCATGGCTAAAGCAATACATCGATTTCAATACACAAAAACGTACCCAAGCGAAAAATGCATTCGAAAAAGACTTCTTCAAATTGATGAACAATTCAGTATTTGGCAAAACGATGGAGAATATCAGAAAGAGGGTTGATGTTAGGCTTATCACTGATGTACAGAAATTGAAGAAAATGGCATCTAGACCAACTTACGTCAGATGCAAGATATTCTCGAATAGTCTGGTAGCAATACACAAGATCAAGCAAACGCTGACTCTAAACAGACCAGCATATGTAGGCATGTGTATTCTCGACCTAAGTAAAACTATGATGTATGATTTCCATTATAACTACATCAAGGAAAAGTACGGGGACAAAGCCAGGTTGCTATTCACTGATACAGACAGTCTGACATACGAAATTGAGGCTGAAGATGTGTACCGTGACTTTTGGAATGACAAAGACAGATTTGACAACAGTGATTATCCAGAAAACTGTCAGTATTTCGACAAAACAAACAAAAAGGTAATCGGCAAATTCAAAGATGAAGCAGCTGGTGTGCCAATCACAGAATTCGTCGGTTTGCGATCAAAAATGTACAGTTACATAAAAGACAACCAGAAAGTAGGGAAAACAGCCAAGGGAATCAAGAAGAACATAATAAAGAACAATATCAAACATGAAGATTATAAAAATGTATTAATTAATAACAAACAAATACATCATACCATGAAGACAATCAGAAGTATTAACCATCAACTAGGTAGTTACGAGCTCAATAAAGTGTCACTCAGCTGTTTCGACGATAAACGATATATAGCAAACGATGGAATCAACAGTTTCTCTTACGGACATTATGCAATCTGAAGATGTGACGTCACGCCACAGCTGTGTTGGCCTCCATACAAGTTCTGCTTTTCTGTTCACTACAAACTTTACTGACAAACTTTACTGACAAACTTTACTGACAAACTTTACTTCAAATACAAGTTCATCTGATATTACATGACAATCTGATGACTCATCGGGAAAGTCCCATTTCATCCGATGGCAAACTGCGCTCGTACTCCCAACTATGAGATAATGCCAAATATATTTTCCATGAGATAATACCAAATAGATTTCCCATGAAATTGTGCCATATAGATTTTTCCATGAGATAATACCAAATAGATTTCCCATGAAATTGTGCCAACATATGGTAAAGTAGTTATAGTTGGGGAAGTTCAGAGCGGATTTTTGAAAAAATGCGCTCGTACCCCCAACTATATAACTACTCGTTACTTTGCTTTCCTCTCCCCTTAGACTCCTCTGGCCTAGTTGCGTGAAGCAACCACTTAATGGGTGGAGGCGTTAAGCTACCGTGTAGTGTGTTATGGAGTATTTTCTATCGCGATTTTGAGAAGAGTTAAAAAATTCTGCTTTGAGATATTTTTATTTCACTTACGAATCCATCAAATGGATCCATGGAATCACCTTAAGTTGTGTTACGCAACCGTGCGTAAGTTTACTAATGTAACCAGCAACATTACGTTTCTTTTTACAAGACAAATGAATTTTACCTTCCAGATGACTTCCGTAGAGCGTGTTATGGAATACACCCATTTGGAGCAAGAAAACGAACCCAACGATAAAACTGTCGCCGTACCAGAGAACTGGCCAAAGTACGGGATAATAACGGCTGAAGGTCTTTACTATGCACACCATCCCACATTGCCTTACGTGTTAAGGAAAATAAACTTCTGCATTAGGGCGGAAGAAAAGGTAACTTAGGCATTTTTAGTTACAGTGCAACTCACCCTTACTATCAGCTTGTTATAACGGGCGCCTCTTCATAGCGGGAACTTGATTATATGCTACCCTCGTGACATACACTGAATATTACATGTTATTATTTCCTCGTCCAGGTTAAAATTTACCATGGAGTCTCTCAGTAGCTCAGTTGATAGATCATTCGACAGGTTATGGGGAAGGTCATGGGTGCGATCCCCGGTTTCTGAAGTTCATGGGTTCGATTCTTGTCGGAGACTCAGATGTTTTCTATATCTCACGTGTTGATATATCGAATATTACATCTTAATTACAAAAATCTCTGGCCATTTTTGTTATGGAACAACCCGTTGTGCCAGTCACGTCATAAATGTTGCCAGATATTCGTGGCTTGTTGACAGACGGATCAACGGGGTTCCACCCTGCACTGCACCATAAGGATGATGATGATGATGATGATGATGATGATGATGATGATGATGATAACACAGGAGGAGGGTGACATTTATCGAACAGTGTTAGGGTATTTCTGATTTTGTAATTTTTCACCTGTCCTCAAAGACCCGTAAAATATTGACGAAACAAATCTCTTCGTTACAAGTCAACCGCTCCCTGTTTCACATGGTGACGATTTGTAACACAACGACACTAACGTTGCGCTAAAATGGTCCAAAGGGAAAAGAGAAACATCGTATCTTGTTCGTTCCGTGTAACATCATCTGTACCTTGTTTTGGGTGAGCCGCTCATCCACTGCCTTTATGTTTGTTCACTTCAGGTCGGTATTGTTGGTAGAACAGGAGCTGGTAAATCATCACTGATGGCAGCTTTATTCAGGCTGGCAAAACCAGAAGGAACCATTCGGATAGACGCTGTTCCTATCACGGACATTTCACTGCGTGACTTGAGAAGTAACCTGTCCGTCATTCCTCAGGTGAGGTTTCTTTAAGGTTAAAATAAACCTATTCAGAGTAACCACTACGTCTTAGCAGTTTGTGTATCGTAAGGTGATCACAACCCGAAATGTGATCTGTTAAGTGTCATGAAAGCTTAATCAGTTTGCAATTAAGGTTACCTTTGCACTTGCTAGTTTTCTACAAATGAAAAGACCTGTATCTTACCGATGAGTGGGAATATTTGGAAATAAGACCCGAAGGAGTCTCGAGTTTGGTTTTTGTTTCCATGCTCACGCTCACTCTAATTAGAATTCCCGGTTGAAGAGCTTTAAAAGAACTCTCTTTTTTTCAGGACCCGGTCCTTTTCAGTGGAAGCCTTAGGAAAAATCTGGATCCTTTCAATCTATATGGAGACTCGGAACTGTGGAATGCCTTGGAAGAGGTAAGGAATGAAGGGCAGTTTTACTGCACCACTGTTGTTGTAATACTTTCCCTTTATCCCATTGTCGTGATGGTGACATAAGTCGTTTGCAAACCGCACTATAGAGTTTTTTGGTTTAAACGATTGCTTAGTGGTGAAAGAAATGGTAATGCACACTGAGCAACGCTTTACCAAGGTCACATTCAGTACTGCCAAACCATGAGGGCGTAAGACAAGCCTTAATTTTAATCCAGAAGAACAAACAAGAGAACAGCTTTCTTAACCAGCAGACAGCGGTAATGATGTTTACCTAGCAAATAGGTTCGCTACAAGTCTTTCTGCTGCTCATTGGCTAGGGCATCTGAGGAACCTGCATTGTTTTTAACTCGTGAAGACGTGTAACGTTCAAACGAATTAAGCGCGCGTACATATTTGATAGGTAAACAACATGGAGGCATTCGCTGCTGAGACTACTCGCGCACTCGATCGCAAAAAAGATTTCAGATTTCTGTGATGTATGAATTAAGTCCAATTATATTTTACCCAGGCTACATGTTTTGGTTTGCCTACTACGCAGACTCTGTCCTGGATTGTCACGCAATTTTTCTTCTCTTGGCGAGTTCAAAGAA
Source organism: Siderastrea siderea (assembly GCA_964030785.1). Lineage (NCBI taxonomy): Eukaryota > Metazoa > Cnidaria > Anthozoa > Scleractinia > Rhizangiidae > Siderastrea > Siderastrea siderea. Next base: position 22,176,897 of record OZ034972.1, read on the forward strand.
AGTCTCCATCATTATTTTTATGGTTTCAATAATTTTCGAGATTTTTCAATACATATGTATAGGGTTACCAAGGCTCGAGACTAACGGTAGCCAACTAGTCACAGACTAGTAGAAATTCCGTTTTGGCTAGCAAGTTTTGCGTTTTCACTAGCCATTTGGGCTACTGAAAATTTCAAAGCACTAAAGCACCGGATGGAAACCAAACTAAATATTGCTTCTGATGATTGGATCCCAAAGGCAAATTGAGTGAGCAGAATTTTAAAACTTATTCTGTAGAAGGATATCATACTGTCCGTATGATACTTGTTTTGTCCTCTCAACGTCTTTCCCTACTAATTCTCGTCTCAGATGGCAACGTTTTCTCCGTCATTTCTACGTTCGAACGAATTAGCCGTCTTCAGAACGTTTCACCATACGTTTCTTTGAAAGGTCCAGCAGTGCGTTCATATGATATTTGTCTACACGTTAGTAGGTTCTGTTACATTAATTGCTACATTCATACAATAGTTTCTCTTCCCAGCATTTCTCTCTACGTAACGTCTTCACGTTTATCCGTACGTAAGAAGGTTCGTCGATTTATTAGTCTAGCCTTCTCAACGCTTCTTTGTTCGTTATGACGTTCGCACAACATTGTTCTGCTTTTCCTAAGGTTTTCGGTGTGTTAGTACATTTGTACGATAAGTCGACACTGCTTAGCGTTTCTCTGTATCTTAGTATATTCATACGGTATTAGTCCTGTCTTCTCAACGTTTATCCGTACGTTTGTGCAATTTTAGTTGTCTCATTTACATTTCTTCTTAATTTGTTGTCCCACTGTATTAGTTCAGTCTGTCCGTTCGGCGTTCTCCTGTACGTCACACACGTTCTTAGTGTGTGGAATTAGTTTTGTCTGATAACGTTTCTCCGTAAGTTAGTAGTTGCGTATTTTATTAGTCTCTGTATCTTGGTACGTTGGCAGCATTTCTCCCTACTGTAGTGCATTTCCAACCAACGTGTTTGATATGACTTCTCAACGTTTCTCCGTACCTTTGTCTTCCCAACGTTTCTCCGTACGATGACATGCTGATATGATCTGACCGGAACAGAAAAGAGAGGCGTGACCTAGATCGCGCCTGGGAATTTGTCTTGAAGGCACATAGTACTTTGTATTCCGCGTGTGAGGATCTTTAACCGTTGGAAAGAAGTCAACATTCAAGTTCTTCACTCTTGAGATTACACAGAGGAATTTTTACGGTACTTAACTCGGCTAAAAATTAAACATTTTGAACCTGGTATGAGATTATGCCAAAAAAAGTCTGGCTAGTGAAAATTTATTTTGGGTAGTAAAATCAAACCTCTCACTAACCACTTGGCTACTAAGCTGAAAAGTTAGTCTCGAGCTCTGGTTACATTTGAATTAAATATAAAGCATTCTTTAGAACCTTTCAAAAAAAAAAAAGAAAGAAAGAAAGAGGAAAGAAAAGGAAAGAAAATATATTGTGTTTTCCAATGAGTTTCGATCCTGCCATTTTGCCCACCAATGGTAAATGGCTGCGAGGAACCGAACGGCCAAGAAAGCATTTATTATCAAAATTGTGAGGGAACAATTAGCCCGTAATGTAAATATTTTTCAAAACTTTTTGAAATTATTTATTATATAAACAAACATCTTTAAGAACTAAAATTCAAAACTGATCAAAGAGATGAAATATACCTGTATCTACGCAGACCATTCATTGACAGCATTTCTTCTCGAGTTGGATCCTTTGATTGATGCCTGATGGTAGATCCACTAAACTGATGTTTCTTGTGTTCGCTCCTCTCTCATCACATCAGGTGCAACTCAAGGAGGCTGTTTCCGAGTTAACAGATGGCCTGGAAACTAAACTAACGGAAGGAGGCTCAAATTTCAGCGTGGGTCAGCGGCAACTTGTTTGCCTAGCACGTGCCATCCTCAAGCACAATAAAATATTAATAATTGATGAAGCAACGGCTAATGTTGATCTCAGGTAACAGTATGGTAGAATTAAATAGAGTAATGACGTAACGCCCATGTAACCACCGTTCCCACATGAAAAAAGTCTTAGAACATGTGCCTCCATTTCCTTTTCATTGGATCCGATTTTAAGTCGAACGCGCTCTATTAATACTCGACACAAAACTCCCCTCGGACAGGAAAGAAAGCGGCATTCTTTTACAAAACCGTAACCATGGTTGTGAATCTTGCTTCTCTAATTACTTCTCTCGTGTTTTGTTTTCTTTACTTTTTCTTTTCCTTTACTTTAATAACCGTATTACTACGTACAAAATTCACAGTACACTCGGAGCGCTGTTTTGTTTCTCTATTATTTCTACATCGTATTTCGTTATTTAGCGTTGTGAAAAGTTCCGTTCTGAAGGTCTAATATTTCATCATTGTTATCCTACAATAAGAATTGTAATAGTAATACTCCTAGCTGTAGTCTGTGTAATTGTTGTGTCATTTGTCAGTGGAAAAAAGAAACAAAAAGAAATAAAACATAAATAAATAAAAGAGAGGGACAATTATGGCAAAAAAAGATAAAAAGGTCACATAAATCGTAAAAATTAAATTTTAAAATCTTGAAGAAACCGACTTGAGTTAGGGAAATAAGCATTTATTTAGATTGTTGTTCCATATCTCAGCACCGACACCCTAATCCAGGAGACAATAAGAAGCAAGTTTCAACGTTGTACAGTGCTGACTATCGCTCACAGGCTTAACACCATTATGGACTCGGACAGAGTACTGGTAAGGATGCCTCTGACCTTAGCGCAAGTAGAATTACAGTACTGGTAAACAACTTGTAAGCTCGAGATTTCTGTCGGTTGACAGTTGGCAAGCAGAGACCGGACGTGCGTTTCTCGAAAGCCTGGAAAAGGCATTGTCAAAATATGAACCACTCTTTACACAAAGATGTTATTTTAACACGATTTTAAGATAGAAATGTTGAACTTCTAGAAGCGTTTCGAGTTCTTGTTTATAAGATGCAGTGTGAACTATCGTGCACGACTCCATCCGAGAAGTTTCAGGCCATTTGGGAAATGCACTTCGGGCTTGTCCGATATTTACTGCGACTACGGTTTCACGCTAAGCTAGGTTTTAGCCAAGCGGACCTGAAAGACTTTCCTTTAAAAGGTATGGTACGGTCCTCGAAATGTGTGCTTTACTCAGCCATGTTCCTTAGAAGAAATAATGCTACACCCGTAGTCTTTGTTTGGCATAAACTGCTGCAAACTACTACTTACTTCTTTGCCACTACTAACTCAAATGCACTCAGCTAAATGCGTTTAATACTGAGACATGTTTGAGATTCCAGGCGGTGTGAACCGGGATTTACACAGGAATGTACTCAGCTCAGCGTCCAAAACATGCTTAGCTAAGATACTCCATTTAAAGGTCATTTAAAAGCTTACGTTTTAGATCAGGTTATCACAATATTTGTTAAATTTTATCAATGATGTTAGTTTTTTTTTATATTTTAACTTTTTGCAATAGATATACTGTATTCATTGCCTCTATCTTTTTTACGTTTCTTTTTTGTATTGTTTACATTTCTATCGTCTTCTTACATACTGTTTTGTTTTCGCGCATGGGATTCGCAGGTACTGGACGAAGGGAAGCTGGTAGAATTTGACGAGCCTTACCTTCTTCTCCAAAACGAAGATAGTTTATTTTCAAAAATGGTGGAACATACCAGCAAACATTTGTCAACGAATCTCTACGACGTAGCGCGCCAGGCCTTCTTTTCAAGACACGGCATCACTGATGAATTTGATTTGGATATCGTACCGAGAACGATGGATGGGTTAACGCCATTACAACAAAAAGAACAACGACCAGAAGATGAGAACTTCGAACCAGAATCACCCAGATTTAGAAGAAGTTCTTCCTTAGAAAAGGAAAAGTTGTTGTTTGTGTCAACTGTGTAACGACCGCACTTTAGAAAAACAACAAGAAAAACAACCACACGATGACGATTTCGAGTCACATTCGCCCACAATTAGAAGTTCTTCCTTAAAAACAGAAAGGTTGTTATTAGAGACAACTATGTAACGACCGTTCTCAATATTTACTGGTTACGTGAAGGATGAATGAATTAAAGTAGTTTTTCTATAAACGTTAAAGTTAGACACAGACCAAATCTTTTTGTCTCTACCGAAAGGTAAGACAAAATTCGACTCCAAATTGAAATTCAGGCGAAGGTGTCCTAAAGCCAAAGGAAAAATTAACTTAGTAACCTAATAAGTAAACAAAAGCAAAACAACACAAAAAAGCCAACACAAAAAAAACGTAAAAACAAACAAAAGAAAACGAACGAAAAAGAAGAAAACCTTTGTGCTCTCTCATTGAAATTCACACCGATTTTAACCAGTGAAAGCCCAGATAATGTTGGTAGTAGTGAAGGTGGTCGAGATCAAATACCCTCAGCTTTTCACTATACTTTGATTTTGCCTAAGCTGTGCTCCATTGCTTAAATGCTGCTCTATTTTCTTAGTAAAATGTGAAGTCAACAAGGGCAAGTAACCAATGGTGAAAGGGGAATGGAAGGGGAAAACAGAATATTTTTAGCGGAGCCTGCGGGCAAAGCCCGCCAGCGGAGCTCCATTGCTAAGGAAATTTGGTAATGTATCGATGCGAAAAATTTTGGTTGTGACGTCAGCGTACGTCCGTCCGTCCGACCGTCCGTACAGACTCTGGGGGAGGGGGAGGGAAGTCCCAAGGCAACCCGACCGGGAGTGGGGAATGCCATCTTTTCTTGGCGGGAAATCGCGCGGTGTTTTTGGGCAACCGGCGTGAAATCGCATGACCATCGTCGCTTTTGAAAAAGAGGTTTCTTTAAAAAGCTTAAGTTTATTTAGCAAATCGATTGTTCGACGGTACTGTAGTTTTAAACTTGAGAAAAAAACATTTAATACCTATAAATGGAAAGAAAAAGTCCAAAAGAATACTGGTAGTAGGCGAAAACTTCAAGTTACGAAAGCTGCCTTCAAAGGACCTCATCGCTTTGTTTTCTTCACGGCGGAGAGCTTGCCTTGTTCTGAAACACAACCGAGTAAGTGAAGTTTTTAAAGGGTTTAAGGTGCATGATTTTGAGTATTTATTACGGTCAAAGAAATTACATTTTGAAATTGAATTTATGTCATTAGGAATGTGTCATTTACTTTTGACTTCAAAAAATTATTAGAAAACGAGCTCAGATTTGTGACAGATGTAGTCTTAGAATATTTTGCCATGCTGGAAGTGTAATGCGAATTGCATTTAAGTATAAACTTACGGGTTTTCGAATAAACGTTTTCAAAAATGATTTCTCTGTTTATTATTTTGTGTTTGTTTATTCATAACAGTAGGTCAAAGCACAGTCGCAAGGCAACTGCACAAGCATCACTTACGGCGAATAATTACTTTCAATTTTAACTGTCGGATCGGTTTGTGCAATTGTCGATTTTCTTGTCCTAGAACTTTTCAATAGTAAGCGAAGCAGTTGTCGGTTTAAGACTATTTTATCCGAAAAGCTTCCGAAAAACAAGTTTTTTTGCGTTCCTCAAAGCGCCTAACTTTAAATGGGCTTGCTTCGCATCCGCAAAACTTATGCCATAATTTAAAGCGTGTTTGGTGTTTGCTCGTTTTCAATCTTGATGGTATAAATTTTGACCAGACTAATAGGGGCAGTTCATGTTATTTGTTAACTGAACATCCGAACGCGATGAAGATAACCCATTTACTTCAGAATAAGTTTTACTTTGTTGTTGTACATGAGCGCCGTTTCAAGTTCATTCAAGCCAACAGCCAATAATCCAAGGAGATTTGACAAGCCTTGACAGTTATTGACAGGATATGGAAAAATTTTAAAAACCAAGCAAGACTGCTCCTGAGTAAAATATGTGTTCAGTTTGATGCCCGAAAAAAAAAATTAAGCTGTGCTCAGCCTCTAGAATGACCTTTCGAGCTTGGTTTTACAGAACAGATCCTCAAAATCTTGGAGGACAATTCGGAACACTTTCGGGCTTTTTGAGAAACACTTTTCGAAAGGGAACGAGCCAAAGAAAGCCCCGAAATATATTTCAGAGCGAAAAGTTTCAGGACTATTTTTGAGAAACGAGCACCAGTTTATTCCTTGGAGGCTCCGCTTTTAGGCATGGCTAAATCTATATATTAACCTTGTATGAGATAGAGTAAATGGTGGAATTTCAGTTCTTGAGAATCTAATTACGTACTTTTTGTAATAGCCAAAAACTCTGCGCTAGTTAACTCGATAGGCGTCGGCCATTTTGGCTGCCATCTTGAAGGGAAGGGCACTTAGAATTAAGTAACTAGTGATTAGTTTAAGAAACAACACAACGCTTTTAAAAGAAAACATGTTTCAGCATCCCACAACTTGACACTACATTACAAATGGTTCGATGCGTTGTTGTGGGATACTCAAATAAAACTTTCAAAGATTCTTATAAAAGTAGGGTATCAACGTCTGCATTTACATAAAGGTTTTTCGAGAGGTAACATCATGGCTATTATCCCCTTTTTATCTGGTGGTTGCGATAGAAACCACGAGGTAAAAAGCGTGTAGTGCACCACCCTGTACAGAGCAATGCTACAAAAGGTTTGCATCTCGCCGTTGCTTAAGTAACCACGAGATATTGTAGTGGAGTTGAGTGCATTCCTTAGCAAATTCCTGTGGTTATTTTCGTGAGCTGTTGTAGATTCGCTGATGTTCGCGATATCTTCGGTATCACCAAGAGACGAACTTCGTTGTATCATCGGGCCTTGCCGGAGACGCTTTTGTTATTTTAGGCGCTGATGTTTCAGATAACTAGGGTCTCTGGGGTTTTCTGATGTTTAGAGTGACAACAATGAGAGCATATTCAGCGAAAAAAAAATATGGAGGTCCGCTATTAGGCTTGGTTAAATCTATTCCTTTAAGCGGACATTTACCCGCACAAATTACCTAACTTGTGATATGTCTCCTTATATGTCTCCTGAAGTCATCAATATCTAATGGCTGCTGGTTCCTCATATGGTCGATTTTCAATACGGTAACTTTACATTCTTGGAATGAAAACATTCCCTTTCATAGCTTATCATGAAAAGCAAAAGACCTGGGGGGTTGTTTTAAACTGCAAGGCGTATATAGAAGAAATTGGAGGGCTTGAAGGCAAGAAATTTTTGTTCGAGGAAACACTTGTTTTTTCAAAGGAGATCTGGCCATGGAGCGACCGTCTACAAAGGACCCGGCGACTTTCTTTTAGATTTTCAAGTACTTCTTTCACTTCAACGGTAAAGTAAACTACATGTTTAATTGTGGATTTACGTTGTAAGAATTGTTTATTGATCAAGTTTACATGTTCACGATAATTGTCTTGAAGTGTTTGAAAAACTTGTAAAGAGAAATTGTTGAAAATAGCCGTGAAATCAATTCTCGCTTCGAAATGAATTGTTTGGGAGTAACTACACTGGAGACGAAAGTTGAGTTCATTTAGCTTTCCTAGGCAAACAAGTGATTGTATCTTTATGTTTGTGAAGGTTTCTTGTGCCTTTTTCTGTGTTTATCCCCCCCCCCCCACCCCCCATGTAGGTTGAAACTTAATCTCCTGTTGCAGTTTAGTGCGTAATTTTCAAGTTTTTTCTTTGAACAATTCTTTTTTCGCAACCGGTGTATTTTATTCGAAAAGTAGAAATCGTGACCATTCTACACTGATTCGGTGTTGTTTTCTCGATCTAGGTTGTTGTTCTTCAGCATCGCACATTGGTTTGTTTTCATTGATAACTGATCATGAAGAATCGCACCGTCGTCAATATTAAGTTTATAGTCTTTGTGTAAAGCTCTGTATATTTTTTCAGTTGTGGAATATTTTATCTCCCTTATATTGTTAAATTTTTCAGCTTCTTCATTTGAAGTGAATGGCATTTCTGTCCCAATTTAGCGACTAAACTTAGAATCGCCGATTCAGAGAGTGAGTTTAGTGTGGCATGTTTTGGTGTTTGGTTTGCTTTAAACCTCAAGCATTTCAGCGTGTCTCTAGTTACAGATCGAAATGAAAAAGTTATTTAAGTAACTATAAGCTAAGCTGTTCTCGATTTAAAAGCTTCCGAAAAATAGTTCAGGGTCCATTGACTCCTCAACCGGCCGTGCCGCGCGCATGTTCCGCGTGGAGGACACAACCCCCTACCCAACCCCCTACCTCCCCTACTAGGTAATTTTTTTGTCCTCAAAAGCTGTCAATTGTTTAGGAGATATATAAACCAATCAGAAACTGTCTTGTGTACATATATTTGTGAGTTTTAGGGGATAGGGGAAAGGCAGCTTTTTAGCCTACCTCATGGGATTGTACAAACAAGGAGAATGGCGCGGCGCGGCGCGCCGATACAAGGTGGTGACTTGCCCCCATGCACACCTTTGCAGTTTTCCCAATAACTCCAATATTTTTCATAATTATATAATGGCAGCTCAACAAACCCAGTCAATACAAGGGAAAATAGTGAATCGTGCAGAGTCTATTCTTACAATTGTTTGCTTACTTGTACATCATTGGTTATTCGGACTCATTCCTCATTCCCCTCCCCCCCCGCCCGCCTTTTTTTGGTTTGCTGTTGTCAGGACGTATTAGCAAACATCAAACTACTCTTAAAATTTAGATACTTTATTTTGGAGCTCAAAATAGAAAGAAATCACCCTGAGGAATAATCGACTGCCGATAAAGAGGGCATGGAGCTCTTTAAAGTGACGAAAATCCCTTTCGCGTTGAGATTCTTTCGAGTTGCAGAAGACAAATTTAAGTTTGCTCAAAAATTTAAACGGAACCGCGGACTCACGAGTAGAAAAATAAGTTTTATCCGGATAGCACGCTCTATTAGAATGCTTTTAAAGTGAACTTCATTCAGGCGTTTTTGGATTTTTTTTTACCTATAAAGACACTGTATAGAGGAAAAAACTACCTGTTTTAGATTTAAACAATGTCTAACCTAACGTGAAACCGACAGTTTCAATCAGACACTGGCGAGCAGTGTTGCATTTCCGATCTTTTGCAGTAAATAAAGTAATCACTCCTTTTTTAAGGTACTTGTTGTCCTTTCCACTTGTGGTATTTTCTTTGAGAGGGAAGGGAGATGTATCTAAGGCTTACATCTGAAAAAAACCTTTCCCTTTGTAATTTGTGAAGCATCTTCGTGGAAGAAAAACAAAAACTGCACCTATAACCCTTCCCTATAACCCGGCCGATGATATATAAGATCAAACCTACCTCCTCTCGGTCTGGAAAATTGTCAGTGCCTTTTCATAAACTGCAGCAACCGACGGAATGAAAACCGGGTCGACCAAACACTGAAGTAGACCAGGCAGACGAGTAGCCGATTTTGATAACAAAGATTGAAGTTTGCTAGTTTAGTATTGTGGAAATGATGGTTTCATAAAAAAGATGCGCTGTTTGTTATTAATAAACAATGATTTTTAAAAAATGAACAACTACTTTCAGTTTGACACAAGACATGTTTCGATCGTTTAAGGATCATCATCAGTTGTGAGTTCGCTTACAATTGCGGTTTGAATTTGTACAAGCAATGGCATAACATTTCCAACGTGATACATTTCAAAGTTAGCGTACAACATTTAAATGCGCGAGACATAAAACAACTGCTGTGCGCGCGAGTCTAAATACATGGCAAAGAAAACAGTATAAATTACAAAGTAGATTACAATATTACACAAAATTATGTAAATAAATGAAATTAAATAACACGACACTAATTAATGTATAAGAAAGATAACAATATTAGAACGAAAGAGTTAAGTCTGCTTATTTAACGTGGGTTTTCCCAGCGGATGTGGACAGCCTCTTTTAAAATCAGCTACAGTCTATTGGGTGCGGAATCTACAATAGAAAAGCAGTTCTTAGAACAAAGCCTACGGCATGCCTCAGATTGTTGCAGATGTACAGATTCAAACCGTAATTGTAAGCGAACTCACAACTGATGATGATCGTTGAACGATCGAAACATGTCTTGTGTCAAACTGAAAGTAGTTGTTCATTTTTTAAAAAATTAGTTTGTCTGCTTTTAAATAAACAATGAACTTAAAAAAAAAACAATTACCAAATTTTTATGAATCGAAACTTATCGCTCGAAACCGATCCCGTTAGACTGTCAGCGGTCATTATTATTATTATTATTATTACTATTTCAAATTTAAAATAATTGAGCGTACGTGCAACTGTCAGAGCACGAGTGAAAAATCCGAGCGGCTTCTAGAAACAGGGGCGTATTTTAATTTAAAAATGTACACCTCGCTCCTCGACCTCGATCCATTTCTAAATCTTCGCCCGCCCTCTGCCATCCTTAGACACTCGCGCAGACATTCTTTTAAGAGTAGAGTCATGGCGTAACGAGCCAAAAGAATGTCTGCGTGGGAGGCTATATAGCCAATGCTTCTTTGTTTTTGTTTTTGTTCTGTTTTGGTTTTTCAAAGTAGAATCTACTTTTCAGAAGCAATGACACTCAACATCTGTTTTGTGGCTGCTAGTGCTAGCAAGAAAATGAAAATTCATTAATCGTGATGTCAACTCCTACAACGAAGGTAATGTTGATCACCAAATATGCTGAATGCAAATTTATTTTCTCGGGGGCTTTTCAGTGGAAAAGGCAAGTGGTCTTTTCTTGTCGTAGAGTAATATCATTTTGACTATTAATGCAAGTTAGTTCTCAAATTAACAATTAACCCTTTTCCATTCATCTTTTGTACGAGCTTTCCCTCGTAATGAGGAGACGAGAGCCGGGGAACGAATGACATTTCTGTAGTGAAACCAGGCCTTTGATTTTAAAGGTCAAATTGGTAAGCTATAAATTCTAAATGCCAGTTCACTCACTTTTGGTGATTTCCATTCGAAAGAAAATTTATTGCTGCACAATTAACTGAATCGTATACTCTGTCTTGGAAATACCGATCTGATAGTTTCCCTAACGCTTGGAAATTTGATATTCTTGGAACTGGCAAATAAGCCCTCGACGCTTCCTTTCTTAATTTAATTATCCATTTTTTGAGAATATCATCCGATAGTCCCGCAAAAGAAACACTTTGTCGTTCAAATATAAGGCCAAAATTAGTTAACAACATCTCTAAAAAATAAACAAATAAATAAAGAAATGATTATATTGTAATCAAAAAAAGTAATAATTACGCCGTTTTTACAAAGTAAAATAAAAAGGAAGTTTACTACCCACGTGTTAGGATACACGATTGTTGACTATCACTGAGCAGACAGACAATATTTGAGCCAATCAGATTCGCTTATTCGCAGTAAACTACGATGAATGTCTACTTATAATGAATAGTAATAGCCAATAGAAAATGACTACTGAGCCAATTAGGTTCGCGTATTCGTAATATAGACCACAGTGGATGTCTATTGATAGCGAACAGACAACGACTGTTGAGCAATCAGATTCCCGTGTTCGCAAAATAATGACCACATTGTATGGCTACTGATAGCGAAAATACAACGATCAGATTCGTGTATTCGCAATAAACCATAGTAAATGGTCTAATTGGTGAATGTGTACGTGAAGTGTCTAGGAACGAATGTCTAAGATATTCTTCTTCTCGTAGTTTGTTCGGTTTTAAGAAATCAGCAAATGAATATAAAGTTGCTATAATATCTCCCTATAATAGGAAGCGAGTCTTTTTACTGTAAGTTGTTTCTTGTGATGGCTGCCTTTAGTGCTTGCCTCAAAGTAGCATTCCTCCAAATCTGCATAACGGGGTTGAAAGAAGACACGAGAAAAATAACGGTAGATGCCCAAGGAAACAGAATGTTGCTTGCAACGATGTTACTTTCATAATTCAGGAGAAGGAATAGCGGAAGCTTAAGGATAAACAACAGTGTTGCTGCAGTGTACAAAGTCATGTCTCTGAAAACCTTTTTCTCTCTTTTGAAGAGAATCGCCTGTTGGGATTGTGGGTGACGCTGGCGATCTTTCGGTTGTTTGTGCGGATTGCAAGGAAGGTCAGAATGTGGCCAGTAATGGGAATGGCCATCACTGAGATCATCGTGATGTTTTCCATTAGTTCGTAGATAACTTTAAGCGCTGCAGTCTCCAGAAGGATAACATAAATAAACCAGAACACCCATGCAATGACTACTGTCTTCACCATACCTGAAAAATGCTTCTTAATCAGACCTATTTCATAAATGACGTCTCCAAATTCAAACTGTGGGTGCTTATAAAATTGCGGAAAGTAAAAAAAATATAACTGAGAGCTACTCTTGGCAGGGTTTTCGCTACATAGCGGATTGGATGTGTCACATCCAAACTTTCCACACTAGGTTTGTCGTTTTTAAGGATATCTAGTCCTTTTACCTTTCATTTGCAATCGGCTATTGTGTGTACTTATATGTTGTATGTGCGTGTCAACAAATAACTTTAATCTTCGAAATGAACCTACCGGACTATACATGCCCAACAACCGGACGTTACGCAAGACGTCCGGTCTCGAACGAAAATCTTGAATTGCTGTCAGGTAATATGTCTGAGTTGAGTAAAAAAATATGGAAACGTTTATGTCAGAGGGAAACACAGACTTCCTGTCGACGGTTGGATAAATAAAAAACGTTGGCATGTTGTCTTTAATAGCTACGCTAACTACTTTGTTAGTCATGATCTTTTGTATTAACAAATTAATTAATTAATAGGCGATTTAATTGATTTTAATTTTCGGTCGCGCTCGCCAGTTTGGCCGGAAGGGTCATAATTAGGATTGAAGCCTGGACTCAGCTCCTCTCCGACGTCTATCTCTTCGACAAGTCACCAGCTTCACATCACATTGTGTTTGCTGTTTTTCTCTTCATTCTGCAGTGGAAATCCGAGATAAAAACAATTCTGGCTTTGTTTATTTTTGCAAATGGATTACAACATACCTCGCAATGATATCCTTGTCGAATAGGCCATGGGCTTGGACACAACATAAAGTCTTTCCACGCTTGTTATGGCCAAGTTTAAGAATGTACAGCCAACCAACAGGAATGGAAGAGACTTAGTGGCTTGGTACAGGTGCACCAATATGCAGGGGTCCACGACATGGTGCATTAAAAAGCGCCATGATGCGTACACCGGCTGAGCTACCAAGCCTGCGAGACAATCAGTGATGGCCAGGCTACAAAGCAGCACATTGACTGGGCGATGAAGTGAAGGCGTGCATATGATAGTAACTATAACCGCCAAATTAGCCAGGAATGCAAAGAATGCAAATAAAATGTTGACAATCGTTACAACGATATCACTAGCGTATACATACTGGATGTTTATGGCGTTGAGAATCCAGTAAGGGAGGCAAGGTGGACATTGGCTATATGGCTGGAAATATCGCTACTTAATGCGTTTTTTGAGCCATTTAGCAGTGTTTCATTGGTTACCGTATTCATGTCCCAATTGATATCTTGGCTTTGTCAAGGCTGTATGCACTTCTTGGGTTGTTCGAAGATGCAACCTTAAAGATGGCTGAAAACGAAAGAAAAATTAATTGGTCTAATCTTAACTTAGTCAAGATGAGATATGATAAGAACCTTTATTAAAGTGTGAATGTATTTAGCTCAGATAGACTAATTGGAGACACTAATTAAGACAGTAATACTTGTTAGCCTACGATACATTTAAAACAAATTATTTAAGTCAATACAATAGAGACGACAATAGATTTGTGTCAGCCCAAGTTTCAGAGTAGCGCTTTAGCTAGCTTGTGAGCCAACTAATCATTGAACTCGACGTTCCATGAGGACAACATGACTCTTACTTTCGGCTTAACATCTGTGTAAAAATGACCACTAAGTACTGTCAGAGTCAGGGAACATAAATTATTCACTGAAATATCTCAAGGTTACGAAATAAATTCGCCTGCTGTGGTTTCTTTGCTCTTATTAGCGCCCTTGAAAGTGATATGAGTATTTCCCACTGTTTTTGTCACTTCTCGTTTTTTTTTTCAAAGTCTTAAGCTAGGTGTTTGTAAAGCGTTCAGCATCAGGTAGGCGTTACCAGGAGGAGTAAGTTGTCTTGTTTTTTTATTATGCCACAAGAAATGAAAAATCCCAACCACGTTAGCTTTACAAAGAACGTAGAGGATTGGCTGCGATTAGCCGCCTGAAAGAAACTACCCGGTTTATGTTTGATCTTTGTGGAATTAATCAAGGACTTGATGAATTACATATAGAGACAGATTGTTCAGATCACAGTGTTATATTTGAATCTGGTCTCGGATTGTGAGTTCTATGTGAAGAACTTTTTATCAGTGCACTTTGATAGAAGCCACTGCCTTCAGAATTTAAGGTAAATCTCAGATTTCAAATAAATTAATGATAAGTTAATTAAATAAAGTTGTCTATGAAGATTCATCTTGGTGCTTAATTTTTTTGCGAGTCTTATCTCTCGCAGTTTTCGCGATGCGCACTTAAAAGGCCATAACAATTAATATGGAAAAAAGTTTATTAATAAGCAGTTTACGCTCGTAGCTTTTAACAAATCGCAAAACTACTGGCTCATGAAGAAGAGCTTCGTGGAATTGATTGAGTACGGGTTGAAATTAGTGAAAATAAAGTGAGACTTCTGGAAAATAATAAAACCTGTTTGCCCTCTTAAACTAAAAGATAAGAAATGCAACTTACGTGCAAACCAAAGAACGATGGCAGACTGTATGAGACTTGCGGATATATACCTTGTGGTCAGACCTTTCCCCTTATCTCACTAACCTTAATTTCCTTCAGTAGATTTTAACCTTTTGGCAGTTAATCTGCTTTTCAGACTGGTTTCTTCATTGCCAGGAAAGATCAGTTAGCCCGTGAAGAAATCAATCTTCTCTGCTTGTACCTCTCGTGTATTTTAAAGTCGACGGAAGCGATTAAAAGCTATCGTACCGTTTTTAGCCAACGAGTAAAGTATGAATTTTAAAGTTGCTAAGCACCTTTATTTGCAGGAAAATGACACAGCATCTTACAGAAAATGTCCGTTCTGTTTTCCTATTGGCCAGGCGCCAATCGGAAAGACCTCATTTACGTTAATGCTTTTTTCATCGGCTATAACAAGCAAACGTTTTATATGTTCTCGCGAATTTAAAAGGATTGCTGCGCTTTCGGCTTTAACTTTACTAAACCACCAGTATTTATATACGTAAGTTTCGTGAATCCAGGGATTTCACTTCACAAAAGAACTCTAACCCGTTATTTCGGTGTCAGTTCAATTTACTAATTGCTGCATTATTTCACAGAAACCTGAGGCAGTAATTCATCTTAGCATTCTATCTATTGCAAAAGAGAGCCATATTCTTATGCTGATTTTATGAGAAAATGTCATTTTTCATTCTTAGCAGTATGTGGGCTATATATGGCTGTATTTCACGTAGTAATTAATGATAAATAGATAGAGGATATTACACGGCGGCGCGAAGATATGAATTTTATTTTCGAGTGGTAAAAACAATATTTTACGAAAGAGCGCAGCGAGTGAGTAAAATATTGTTTTTTACCACGAGAAAATAAAATTCATATCTTCAAGCCGCCGTGTAATTTTCTTTGTATTATATAGACAAGAGTATTTTTGCACAAACAACGGTGTAAAAGCGGGAAATGACGTCATCGATATCCTCACTAGTGAGGATCTGGAAAATACGCCACTCAAGTCCCGGATGTAGTTTCGTATATGAACTTTACGAGTGGTCTATTTTCCACTAAAACACTCTTGTCCATATAATAAAAGAATTATTTACACGTCTAAATAGGCTGTTTTTAAATTGGTAAAGAAAGAAAATATACAGAACACCATATCCAAGTGAGAGTAACTACTGGAATACAATACGAGGTTATTGTTTCCCTACAGCAAAATAATATTTGAATTTTCACGTACCTTTCAAGGTATGTTCTTTTAAAAGCTGAATTTTTAAATTTTAAAGCAATTTCATGGTTAACACCTAAAAAAAAAGAAATGGCCAAGAAAATGTAGAAATTCTAGTTATACGTTAAAAACACCCAACAGTTCTATCTCCACGGTCTATCTTCCTGGAAAATGGTTCGAAGCTCGCTGAGAATCACATGCAATAGTTATAGTCTGTCTATTGTGACCATCGTGCTGAGGATAAATTCAAAAAATACCATCGATTGTTGCTTACTAGACTATTAGTCAATGAAGGGATTTTTTTAATCTTTCTTATTATTATTTGTCAAGTTTACATTTTCAACCGACCAATGTCAAGAGAAGAAAACAGCTTAGTACCGGATTGATTTTTTTCGAGATTCGCGATATAAATAAAAGATCATGAACTAAAATAGAGTCACGACTGACGGCCTAGGTTCTGAGCCAGGTGGTGGCAATTTGGTAACCATCAACAGAGAAAACATTTTGATTACCTTGGGTTTCCAGCAGGAGTTGATCGGCAATTTAACATGTAAAGATTGGCGAATAAAGATCGCAAACTTCCAAACCTATATGAAAAAGCCAAAGCCTTTAATTGAGCTCCAGGGAGATCACTGTTTTTCTTTATTTTACCTTGAAGGGCTTATGAAATTTATTTCTGGGAATTCTTCGCGCCGGCGTATTTAGAAAAAGCAATTTCTTGCTCGTACCAATAGCTATATGCTTTTCAAGTCAAATCACAGTTATGCAGTGTTCAGTAAGAGCGATTTATTACTCAAGATCTGCATTGTGGTGCTAGCTAGCAAATGCAAGTTAACTAGACTTCAGCAACGGAGATAATGTCGATCAAATTGGTGATTTGTTCTAACTTTGGTAAAAAAAGCAAACATTCTCTTTTGTCTTTAATGCTATTCCGCTAGCCCTTTCTCCTTGTGAGGACAAATAATACGTGATTATGACGTAGGTTTTTTGGTTTATATTTGATAGATCTCTATCAGTGTATGTGTTGTGGTTCAATTTTATCCTTGATTCAATTTTTAATTTCCTTTGTTTTATGCTCATTATCATACATTACCATACACAAAAACAAAGCTAGGAAAATAAAAATTGAACCAAGGATAAAATTGAACCACAACATATGCACTATTTAAACAATAGAGTTCTTCTGTCGAAGGCACTATTGTTTGATAGGTTGCCCGAGGAAATTTGAAGTTCACAACTAATATCGGCTTATATGAAGTTTGAACATGAAATTTCCGAGGGAACTATCACACATAGGGCCTGAGACAGATGGACTCTATTGTTTTTATTGTACAACTCTAAATTTTGAAACAAAAAAAAATTTGAAAACATTTGTTCAAAATATCCGTGAAATTAATTCCTGCCTCGAGCTGAATTGCTTGCAGGTAACTCTTTCTCATGGCGAAAATAAAATGCTTTTTGCTTTCCCAAGCAAATAAGTGCTGTTGAAAGTAAATGTTTTGTTTCTTTCGTTTGTGAAGGCTTGCTGCCCATTTCTCCGGTACTTAAAAATGTTAATGCAACGAACTTCGTCAATGAGTCTTCTTGCGCATTATAGCCGAAAATTAGTGTTATTAAGAATTTTACTCTGAGCAAGAGAGGATAAACGGGTAAGAGAGCTACTCCCCCATACAGGCCCTATTCCCATCCTAATCCCTCTTAAGTTATTTTTAGTAACAAATGGTGGGAAATTCAAATTTCAAATAACTTATTGAATTTTAAAGCAATTACCCCGAATTTTCGCAGCAATATAGAAGTCGTCATTCTGTAAAATTTCATGACCTTAATTTTTCCAATTTTGACATTTTTTTGCCGGCAAAATGACGTCACAAATTTGGCGCCAAATTTTGCTTTTTGTATTATGGGATGTCTTATGTCAGTTTCTGAATGACCTTGTAACACAGATCTCAAAAGTGAAAAAATTAATGAAATATGTTTATCCACTCAAAAGATATAACGTTTTGGAATTCTAACTTTGTTACTAAAAATAACTTTAGAGGGATTAGGATGGGAATAGGGCCTATATGGGAGATTAAATCTCTTACCCCTTTATCCTCTCTTGCTCTGAGCAAACATGTTGTTTTCTCAAGTCAGTTTTTGTTTATCGGCGCTTAATTGTATTACGGATTGGGTTGTTTAGAGTACTTTATTGAGCGTCATTAGGCATTGCTCGTTACGTTTGATTTCATCGTTTACCATTAATGAGCTGCACGCATTACGGCAAGCAGTCTCTGTTAATACCCAGATTTCTTTGCACTCGCGCGGTTTCTGTTTTATCCGCCATTTTCTCTCGAGTAGTTTTTGCTTCTTTTTAATCCGCCAGCTGTTTCTCCGGGATAAAACCGTTACGCCACTCGTTAAGGTTGTGTACTGTTGTTTTACTTCGTCGTTGGCTGGCGTGGTGGCGATCTCCACGTCGAAGTAGTGAAGAAACCAACCCGAGACGAACTCGTCAACAATCGTAAAATTCCTCAACAACAGTCGGCGTAAACGTCCGCTGGGTATACACATTCCTTGATAATGGCAGCAACTACGCGTACACCGAAATAGTGGTGCCTCGCCAAGACGGAGACGGCCACTTCCTTTGAAAACTGGCGGCAGAACCTTGTGTATATGCTCTCCTTGAACGCAGAATTCGCCCCTTTCCTGGTCGACGGTGCCACGTGGCTACAGGAGACCAAGGCTGCTCCTCTTCGCGGCTTCACCGGCGATGGTTCTTTAGTACCTGAGCGCAATTGACGTACAGCTCAGCAAAAAGTGAGCATGCAGGAATTAATGTAAGGGCAGATAGCGAATCGTTGCCCTGTCATCTCTAGAAAAACCTATTGTTAAAAACTGTACCTCAGTTAAGACTCCGTATGGTCAGCGATTCACATGCACGTCGGCTTCCTAGCTACTGGGGCACACTTTCTTGATTTTACTGACATTCATCTAGAACATGGTGGACGGCCAGAGGATCTGTACCAAAGACTGATGGGCTTTGCAGAGGATAACCTCCGCAGCAACCAATACGTCACCACGGTGAGCAACTCACTGAAGATGAGGAACTGACCCCAACTTTAGAGAACTTCATTGTATTGACCTGGTTACGACTAATTCAGTCTGACCTCCCGAAGCTAGTTAAACAACGACATGGTAACTAGCTTTGTTCGCACAAACTACACTCCATCAAACTTGAAATCTCTCAAGCCCTGCAATCCTTGTTTGATGAAATTCGTACAGCTAACGATGTCAAGGTGATGCGTACTGCTGCCTCACCCTTCCGCAGACCACCATTAAACGCAAAAGCTCCCGTCCGCTTCCGCCCTCGCACAAAATCCCCAACCCCCCCCCCTGTGCAAACAGGCTAGTTGTGCAGACTCTCACTGCCTCAGTGAAAGCACTTACCTCCCCGAGAATGACCGCAGGTACATCGCCAAGGCGAGACAGATCGCTGGTATTCTTGAGTATGACGATTCCGATACCGATGCCGAACCACCAGTCTCCCACCCTGAACCTGCTGCATCTCACCCAGTCTCCAGTGCTTTGCGAATTCAAGTACGTCAATTGACCTACCTGGACACCTTTTATCGTCGCTACCCCGTCCGTATTACTATCGAAAGTGGCGCCACCGGTAACATGATTCAGAAGCTGTTCAGAAGTAACATGACTCAGAAGCTGTTCAGAAGCTGGGGGCTGAAGTTCGCAAGAGTGCTCAGTCTGCACATCATATCAGGCTGATGGATCATCTCCCTTGAAAGTGGTCGGTGAAACCCGAATATCCGTCACCCGTGACAACCACGTGTTCCAGGTTGAGGGCCTCATAGTGGAAAAGCTGGATGTGAAAGTCCTCGCCGGCACCCCTTTCATGGAGGATAATGACATCGCTGTTCGTCCTGCCAAACGCCTTATTACCCTTGGCAATGGCACCTCTATCTTATACGGCTCCCCCAACGATCACACTACTTAGCAAACCGCACGCCGTGCCGTGGTCCTCCGTGCTCCAGCGCCTTCAACATCCATTTGTCCTGGGAAATTTGGTGAGCTCCAACTCTCAATTGACCTTCCACCCGATTTCCTTCATGCCCTTGGGCCACGCGTCGACAGTCGACAGGGACGATACCGAGGGAATGTTCGAATGAAAAACGAGCGACATACAGTTTTCACCGATTTTATCTCAGACACCAGGGAAAAGCTTCAAAAAGTTGGCCGGCTTTTCCGTTGTGGTCATTCGTGGGCTAGCCTGCGAGCAGGCTCACTTGTTTGGGGAATTTGCGCGCGACAATCTTGGCAGCCGCCACCTGCCAGCCGGCTCGCTTCACTCGCCGGCGAGAGGAATGGGCCGAGGAAAAGTGAGCCTGCACGAAAGCCATTGAATTTTGAATTCCGCCCCTGCGAGGTGACAGGTCTTAACTGTCAAGGTATCAAATATCTAACCAATACAAGCGAAGCAAAATGTAAACAAACACGACTATGGCAAGCCGTCACTGCCAAAAGCCTATCGACTTGTACCGGTCCAAACAGCTTCCAATATCATCGAGTTAGAGAAGTTGTATGGTCAGTTTTGGAAATGTATGGTCGAGTTACAAAAATTATATGGTCAGTCTTAGAAATGTTTGGTCGAGTTCTGGAAAGCTATGGTTGAGTTGCTTTAGAAAAGTTTCAGTTTTTGCTAGCGAGTTTTCAATTTCTCGCTAGTGAACTCACTAGCTAGCGAGAAGTCGCTGGTTTGTTGGGGTATTTACAAGTCGATAGGCTTTTGGTAGTGACGGCTTGCCACACGACAGCTGATTTTCATACTTGAGAGGATCGATTTCTTAATGAATGTGCCACAATAGCGCAAAAGAAAATTGTAAACACAGTTGACAATTTTTGCCGCGAGTTCTATTCGAAATAAGTATGGAACTAGGAATCTCCGAGAAATCAAATCGCGAAGGCATCTGTGCAGATGACTCGGAATCGATGCACGAGAGTGCATAAAGAAGTTAAAATATCGAACTCAAGGGACATGAAATTTGCAGTTACAAAGAGTATCAAGCCGCTACCGCAGAAGACTTCACCAGGAACAAGCATCTTCCCACAATAACAAATAACCGAGGACTGCAAGATAATGGGCTTTCGTTTACGACCTGGGGCTTTCGGATAGCCAGATGATGCCAATTGAATGGTAAATAAAGTCTTACAGATCCTGTCATTACGGAGATCCCAAGAAGAGAGGCTTGAAAACAACCACGCACTAAAACCAGGCTGCAATAACCGAAACAAACGTGGCTGATATTAAAAAAAAAATGACACAAGCCGAGTCACACTAGCCGAGTCACGTTAAGAAATTGAATCGATTGAAAAACCGATAGACTGCTAGCAGTCGTCCTATTTTCCTTCTCGCTAAAATTAGGAGAGGAAAGAGACTGCTCGCAGTCTAGTAATCTGAGAAAGGCCACAAACAATAACACCACTTGTCACAATAATAAGGCCTGTCACCGCCTGTCATTTCTAACCAATCAGACTGCTGCGTCCGTGGACGAACGCGGAGAATTCAAAATTCAATGGCTTTCGTGCAGGCTCACTTTTGCTCGCCCCATTCTTCTCGCGGGCTCGACTTCCACCGCCAAGATACTCGCGCGAATAACACACTAAGTGAGCCTGCTCGCAGGCTATTCGTGGACAAACATACATGTTGACGTCTTTTTGTGCACTAGAATAGTCATTTGTAACAAAACTGGATCATTAGTTTTGGACTTTTTATGAAGAAAGTGTATTGGATTTTCAAAATGATGCTTAAAATAGATGACTGTAATACCTCCTCCAAATTTGGCTGAGTGTCATTGTCAACAGGTAAGCATCACTGGCGACGATAAGCTCAAGATTGTAGTTCACAGAATGGTGTAATTTAAATCGGAAATCTTTCAACGTAAAGAATTTAGTAAAACTGGTGTCGGAACCTATAATAGAGACAAACATAAGGGGCAACTATGTTTCAAGCAGCGAAAGTACATTTTATTTTTATTGTTTTTATTTTTTACAACGGTATTGAAAATCACGCCGCCTGGGTGGGTCGTTCGTCAACAAATTGTTGGAATTTTAACTGCCTTTGAGCATTCTCCGATGATTTTGTTGTTGTCTGGTTCGTTACTCGCCTTAAGCTTTCCTTTGATCAGTTTCCAGTCGTTTGATGGCTAAAATAATTTTTGATGGCGGCGAACAAAACAAAGCTTTGGTCCACGGTTGAATACTGAATATATCTCAAAATGAATACCGCTGAAAATTTACTTTTACATAAATAAGCATACTACAATAAACTAACAGTAGAGAATGCTGCTTGCAAGTGGCCGTTGCATTTTTGCTTTAAACTTCTAGGTTCCCTAGAAAAAAGTAAAAGGATGCAATTGTGGTGTAAGTCGTTGTCAAATGGAAGCGCAGGGGTTTAGTGTTTGTGTCGGACTTTGGATGGAAAGAACGGAGGGATGGGTGGTTACAGGGTTAACCTCTGTATGAACTTGTGTTGTTTTCTTAGACAAAACTTTGCTCCATCATCTCCAGCCAGGTGGAGAAATGGATAGCAGCCAACCTTTAGTAATCCTAACAAGTGCTAGGCAATAACCCAGTGTAATGGAGTAACGTCTTATTCAGGGGGGGGGGGGGGGTATTAATGCTTTTGGTTTGCCTGTGGCCTTATCACAGAAACAAGACCTTACAACTAAGGATTTAGTTTCACCTAACTAGTCTTGTGATTTATCTTAAGTAAATTGTACTACTCTGGGTTTCAACGCGCCAACTTCAATTTTATAAACACGTTTTGATTCTCTAGGAAGCTTTGGTATCTTAACGGAAAAGCCAAAGTGCTAGTCTTAGCCCAAGGCCCAGTTGCATAAAGCAACTTAAGATTAACTGGGAATTCTACGGCCATTTCCCGTTTTCGGGAAGATTTTCTTGCATGCTATTATAGATAAATCGGCCGAAGGCGGATTTAAAGGGAAGGGTTCACGGTTTAGCGCATGCTCATGAATCTAAATGCTGTTTTCTTGCCTGTACATGCGGTAGCGAGTACGCAAGCAATATTATTTCAAAACATTGTTAAAGAACCAATCAGAAGCGAGTAGATTGCTCGGATGTGAAATTTTCGCGCCAAAGTTTCGCGTTTAATGATTTCTCAGCTATCTGCACACGCCTCTAACAGCCATTTGTCCAAAGCGCGCGTAAATAGCGGTAAATTTATCAACCGTGGAATAAAACCTTCGCGTCAACAATAAATTCAACGTTGGCAGTATTGGTGCAATCCACTAATATTTGCTGCGAATTTTAGTCCTCCGCCGTTCTACGTGGGCTTACTATAATATGTGATCGCTGGGATGCATGTGAGTGGAATTATTAACCGACAGAATTACTAATAAATCTGAGAAAAGTAATATGATTAATACACATGCGCTGAGCCGTGAACCTGTCCCTTTAAGAGTATTGGAAACACAATGACGGTGCGAAAAAATCCTGAGGTCAAAACTGGGAACATTTGCAGAAATTCCCACTTAATCTTACGTTTCTTCATGCAGCCGGGCCAAGATGTCTAAATTGAGGGAAGTGGAGGTGAAATGATATTCCACGGACATTTGGACACTTGTAGAAATCGCCCATGTCGTTAGTATAATTTAAACGTTTTCCCTAGAGTTAAGTGTGATGTCAAAAAGAGAGCGTGTTCGTCAAAAGTATGAGCTATCGGAGAATAAATTTATTTTTCCCTTTTACTGAGTGCGGTGGTTTTCTTAATAATTCGTTGCCTAGTAATATGACGTATTATCGTGCTACTGTGATGACGTCACAGGGTGGATTGGATGATGCGAGTTGAAAACTCATCTAATGGTTTAACTACGACATTGGAAAAAAACAGCGCTACTATGATGTGAATAAGATTATTTTGACTCACTGGGTAACCTCAGCCACGTATTTGCATCTACCCAATAACTGTAAGTAAATTCCCTGTATCCAGGCTGATCTCCAACCTTAATACCAACCTAAAACACAACAGACAGACACCCAGTGAGTTTAACTCTGCTTGCATTATTTTGGTAACCAGTCTGTCTACATTAGCTCTCTAGGCTGAGCTGGCCTCTTTGGTGGTATGGTATGGTTCGTTTGTGCAGCGTCCTCGCTCACCGATGACAACCGAGATACTTATTATGCACCTTGGGCTTTGCTTTAAGAAAACAGTAGCGTGCCTTTGGTAGCAACTCGCATTGTACATCCTGATACTCTGGCAAATTTTCAAATGTTGGATTAAATGTAGAAAACATGAGTCGTAGCTGGAGATTTCGGTTAATCTGCTACTTTCCTGGGTGCGTTGTATGCTAATGTGTGCGACCGGCGTTTCAGAATGTTTTGAGTGTTTGTCATTTGGCTTGAAAATAATGAACTCTTCCGGTTATTGGGTTTAATCACAAGCTGAGTTGTGGTTTGCCCTGTTGTTGTGGTATACTTATATATTATGTAAATTAATATGCAAATTATAATTCTGAATACAACTAAGTAGACTTAGTTGCATCCCGGGTGTCCTCCCGACGAAATGCCCCTCGCTATGAGAGATGCGAATCCTAAAGAAAACAGGGGAGAGCTCCAAATTAGACGTGTACGTGGAGTAAGATATATCTCTACGGGTTAGGAACGCCTAGAGAACATCTGGGGAACAAAAAACGACCATAAAAACAGGCTCCAAAGTAATAAACTTTTCCTTAGGTGTATTGGCAATCAGCTTGATGGGATTAATCGTAAGCTTTGATAATGATAATCTTGAATTATAGAGGGATTAAGGTATTTGTGTGCAATTGCACCAGAAAGAAGATTTCATTAAACTCAGTCTTTTTGTTGGGAACATGTCAATGTTTTTTTTTTTTTTGGGCGGAGTGGGGGGGGGGGGGGGGGCAAATTGGAGGGACTGCATCACGCGAATTTGCTGCGTTTTGTGAGAACTGTGCTAAAATTACTATTAAGGTGATTCCATCGAAAAAGAAGTTGTAACGAGAATTTGTTGAAACTTTGCACAGTTACTAATTACACCTAGTACATTAAAAAAATAAAATAAAAAGAGGGGGTCACCGTGTCTGATTTCACGCTACGGGACTGTAGTATATAGCTACTTTGCTATCTTTAGACAGCAATATTTAAAAAACCTATCCTTGTACTAGGGACACCCATTACTTCAACAAAGTTATTACTAGCAATGAAATATAAGCATTATTCTTATGATAGAAGAACAACGCTACAATAAAACGTCTTAAAATTGTCGTAACAACTAAACTACTTTGAAATAATAGGCAAATCGAGCGTCTGCACGGTTGCAGTGAAACGCCTAAAATCTGACTGTAACAGTGAATCAACCGGAATATTTCAAAATTGAATAATGAAAAATTCTTCAAATTTGAATATATCATGTAAAGTCGTATTTTCCTTAAATAAATGGAATAAAAAAGTGGGGTCACCGCGTTCGTTTGGGAGAAAACGATCATTTATTTATCTGAACAGCTCAGCTTCCATGGGAAACCTATCAAGTTCCGAACGCGCGCGCTAATGCGCGCGCTAATCACGCAAAAAATGATGCGCAGAAAGGATGCGCAATGCAATTGAATGGAATCACCTTAAGTGGATTCGCTCACACAAGAGAAAGCTATGAAGTGAATTTTCCCAAGCAGCACAAATGAAAAACTAGTTTGGACCAGTTTGCTTGGATCGTCTCAGCGACCATAAAAAGCGAGATGACATAATTTTGTTCTTCTCACTTTTTGAAGATTCCATCCAGACTCGTCACAACGAATTTCTATTCCCCTGATGCTTCCCACGTCCTCAGCTTCAACTGTAAAATCGTCAACGCTACAAAAGCAAACAGATCAAATTTCACTCTTTAAACACTTAAAAGATAATGTCATTAAAGATGTGTTTATTGTTCATCGTGGTGTAAGATAGGTAAGATGAACGTTTATTCGTTTGTCTCACGATGGAATCGCTTTGAGTTGTTGATCGCGACGTTTCGACTGCAATACTGCTAGTCTTCATCAGTCAATTGTTTACGTGTCACTATTTGTAGCATGATGGTTCGCTGCTATTGGTGCATTTCGATCCTCATTATTATTCCGACTATTAGATGTTGTTCCCTCACAAGTCCGTTTTGTGGTTGGTCGGCTGTTGTGCTTTCTGATCGTAGGTATCCAAACTTCTGGAATTTCGATTCCGCTATCTCTATTGATGTTATTAGGATGAAGTCTTATATGGATAGCCTCTTTGACCCTACGTGTGTACCAGTGAGGGTCACGATCAATAAACTTAACTTCTTTCCAAATAGGAAGATGCCCCGTTTCGTTAGCGTGTTCCGAAACTGCGGAGATTTGTGTACGAGCAAGCCGTATATCTCTGTCGTGTTCTTTTATCCTGTCTTGCATCGCTCTCCCTGTTTCCCCGATGTATACTTTCCCGCCTTCAAATCAGACACAACTCTTAGGTCTCACTTAGTGCGACCGAAAGACACCCTTGAACCAACTAAATAAGACGGTGTCGTCTATAAAATTCCATGTGAGTGCGGCAAAGTATATATTTATTTATTATTATTAGTATTTTCCTTAGTTGATGATTGCGTGACTGCAGTACCTGCCAGCTAGGCTGGGGTGTTCGGCTGCGCATGCCCTTCACAACCTGAGAAACAAATAATTCTACGTTTGGGAAGATAACTGCACCGCTGTCGCAGTGTCATGATTTTGAATCTCGCTGAGATTCAAATTCTACATTTCACGTATGATTAACAAATCTGCTTTATGTTGTCATGGTCTACACTCTTATTGACCATAAAAACGACATCCCAAAATGTTCAAAACTCAGGTAAAACAACGAGCTGCAGGCGAGCTGTTTCACTCTAGCTGCCATTTTTACCTGTTTATCAGCTCCTAATAGTGGGCTTAACAATTACGGGGGTTTAGAAAAACAAAACAAAACTAGTAAAATAATTACATTGAATTCGTTGAAAAAAGGAGAGAGACGCCAAAAATAGAGCTTTCATTTTGCTTACTTTTTTTCCAGCAGAAGATCTGAGTTTCTAATTGAGGCCAAACAAAAACTATCAGAATAAGATGCCAGTCTGAATCAAAGACCGTCGAGAAACGCGGTAATGGTAGTGGATTGCATATATAGCTAGTGGCGTTATTCTTATTGACAGTCAATCACCTTTCCTGAAGTTCTCTATTATTAAACGGAAAATTTGTTTTCCTGGTTTTCTTCCAGTTAAATAGTAAATAGGCCCCAGGAAATTGGAAGATTAAACTATTAAGCGCTGAAGAAGAATACCAGCCTTGCTGCCATGCAAGACGAGTCTAAAGAGTTTGATGGGTACTACTTTGGAAACTGTGAATGACAACAAATCAGCTGTGGCGATTACAACAGTGTCGTTTACAGGGCGATTCTCTTAAGGTTCTCTGTATATCAGAGAAAGAAGGAGATGAAAGCATTTTAGAACCCGACAGAGACATAAGATTTCCGTGTACTTAGACATTCATAATGAGATCAGTAATGGTCCTCTTTGGGACACGATTTCAGTGATCCAACGTCACCTGGAAAGCTAAAGGTGAGGAATATAGTAAACCAGTCTAAGTACTTGTCTTCATTCAGTCTAACAACAAGGACAATGAAATTTAAATCCCTAACTTACAGATGCGTACAATCAGCTCAGCAACCACAGTACTCATCAGTACCGTGGTGGTGGTCGAGGTGGTTTCCTGTTTGAGCAATGACGGTCGAAATCAGCCGCTTTGCTACCTTAAGTAATATGGAAGCAGTCGACCGCTGGCGAAAACCTCTAAAAACAATCGTGCACAACTAATGGCTTCACTGAAAAGGTTTTAAGACGTAAAGTCCTTGCTTTTGTTAATTATTTCTTCCGTGTTACACTCTTTCTGTTATTTTTAGTTGTTTTACAGTTGCCTTTGAATTGGTTGCTGTCCGTTGCGTTGCGTGTAAAGTTGAAGATTTGCAGGATCGATCTTGAAAAGTGTCTCTCGAAACTCAGCCCCGTCTTTTGGTAATTCGCGTAAGCAAGAGCAATCCTAACTTTGAATTAATACTGGGATCCCTGTTCACTTCTTTAAAATCAACTAAAAGCATCCGTCCAAATAGTTACCTTCCTTTTTCAAAGTCATCATGATTGGGGTTATCTAGCGTTGCTGCCGGAGTGACGCCATTATCACCATGAATTTTAATCTGCACGTTTCCGTCTGTGCCAGCGTATGATACCATCGAGGTATATACTCTCACGTGGTACACTGAAAGTATAAATATATACGTTTTGCACGAGCTCGAGAAGCATGAGCCCTCCCAGGAAAGGGGGTGAGGGGTGTCTGTTAGATACTATGTTTTAACATTTTAGCCTTTTTTTCGTATTATTTTATCCTCATGGTTTTATGCAATACAAAATTCCGTGATCAGGTTTAAAGTGCGAGCACTCATAAAATCTAAGTTTTCAAATGTTACATAATAGAAAACGACACCCATTATCTGTAAAACTAAGTCGGTGACCTACCCTATTTGTTGAATTTTGTAACTTTTGTTTATATACTGAAAAATATTGTAATTCATTTTTAATGCGAAAATGTGGTTATTAAACATTATTATTATTATTATTATTATTATTAATATTATTTTTAATTTCCCTGTCTGTATTTAGTAGCAATTGAGTTGAACTAGTTTTCAAAGCTTTATTTCTCAGCTGCTTATGCCTTTATTTAATCAAAGCAAAGATAGATCTATACATTCCAAGATATTCTACAGAACTTTTTGTAGATAATGGGCAATTAATTGAACCCATTGCTTCTTACAGGAAAAAAAAAACAAAATAAAGGTGCAATAAAACAAAGGACGGTCATTATGAATGATTAAATAAAGTCCATAATTGTATATATTTTTAAAGACAGCGTTGTGTAAATTTATTAAATTTCAATTCCTTTTGACCCATTTTCTGACATTGCAAGCGATATTTGGCTACAGTAAAGCGTGATTCAATTCTAACTCTAGCACCACGAGCGCAAAAGCAATTTAACTTATGGACAGAGATCTCTAGAGATTGGGGAAAGGGAATGGGCATTTTATCATTGAGCCACTCAATAATATAGCTATTAAATACTTTGTATTTTAGAGTAAATAGCAGGAAATGAATGCTCACCTGTTGCTTGTACAATGCTGCATAATAGCAATAGGGATAGGCCAAGGAGTACCTTCATTGTGCTGTTTTGAAATAGAATCTGTTGATATTAAAATCTCTTTCTGACATATGTTTTGACAATGAAAGGAATTTTAGAAGGAATTACCTTATCAAAATGTTCAAAATGTAGGCAAATATTTTACTTACAGGAGTATTCAGGTCCGTTAAATTATGAATGTTAAATTAAATTAACTTAAAGCAATTCGAGCTAGGAAACGATAGGGTCACAACCTTATTGGCTCAGACCTATTGGCTCTGAGGTACTTGCAGTACTCTCGGAGAACTTTACCTTGGTCCCGGAAGCATCCACAACCATGCTCAGAGGGACCCAACGAGAATTACGAGAATTACGAAAACTGCGAATATTCGCAAAGGTACCAAGAATGGCTTATAAGATGTCAGTGGGACCCATTGAGAACTGCGAATTTTTCGAAAATTACGAGAATTACGAAAGCGGCGAAAATTGGCAAATACGTCAGAGGGACCCAATGAGAATTACGAAAACTGTGAATATTCGCAAAAGCACCAAGACTGGCTTACAGTATGCCAGAGGGACCCAACGAGAACTGCGAGTTTTACGAAAATTACGAGATTTAAGATTATTGTTAAAATTCGCAAAGAACTCAGAGGGACTCAACGAGAATTACTACAAAAAATCGCTAAGACACGAAGATTCTTGGAAGATGTCAGAGAGGCCCAAAGAGAACTGCGAATTTTTCGAAAATTACAAGAATTACGAAAATCTCCAAAGATCTCTGAGGGACCCAATAAGAATTACGAAAACTACAAAATACGCAAACATACCAAGAAAGCCTCAAACATGTCAGAGGGTCCCAACGAGAACTGCGAGTTTTATGAAAATAACGAGATTTACAAAAATTGCAAATATTCGCGAAGATCTCTGAAAAAATTGCGGAAACTGCAAAAATTCCCAAAGGTACCTAGAAAGCCTTACGAAAGCCCTTATGATGCCAGAGTGGCCCAATAAGAATTGCGAAAATTGCAAATATTTTGATTATTAGGAAAACTAGTTAATTGGGAAATTGCAAAAAATGTTTTTGAGATATCAGACATACATCAAGGAAACTGCTTAAGAAGCAAGGGTTAAAATTTGACCAAAAACGATCATCAGTCTCTTTTCATTACTGAAAGGACTACAAGAAATAATCATTCATGAAATCACAACTGTCTAGATATGCTTAAATATTCAGAGGTTTTTTCTTTGTAAATGCAGCTTGTGAGGGGTGCAAACAAAAGAACAGATAGGAAACAAAGGGTGTTTCCAAATGCAAAAATGCCAAAATTTCCGGAAGTTTTGGTCGAAACATAAATGGGACGCTTCGGTCCACGTGGAAATTTTCCGGAAAAAGTGGTCCACCTCCAGAGGTGGTCCTCTTTGACCGGTCGGTCCGGTCCGTCAGAAACTTTCAGAAAAATTCTCGTTTCCAGTCCCACTTCACAGAGGAGTAATCAAAATTTCGGTGGAAACGTAAATGGACCGCTTCGGTCCTGTTGGAAGTTTTGTTTCTTTCGAATAATGTCGTTCCATTTTCCCTTGGTTAGTTCCACTGATCTCTGACCGGTCGGTCTGGCATAATGGAAAGCATCCAAAATAAAGCCAGTGCATACGTGACTTGTTATATCTCGGCTAAGTGCTTTAGAACGAGGTATATTCATAGAGCCATGTTATATTTCGCGCTGGGAGCTTGAAGAACGAGGAATATTCATAAATTTCTGTGATATCTCGTTCGCTATGACTTTTATATCTCGCGCTAGGCGCCTTAAGAACGAGGGATATTCACAGGTTCATGTTACATCTCGCCCTAGGAGCATTCACAACGAGGGATTATCATAGGTTCACGAGACTAAAGACTAAAGACTGTGAAAAATCATAAAAGAGCGTAAACATTCGTTAAGGTTGAGAAATTTCGTGAATTTTGTAAAATCTGCTAGCCGACTAGCCTCTGTTGTCATGAGGCAATTAGCAAGACAAAAGACTGCGAAGAATCGCAACACAGTGCAAAAAACCGTTGAGGCTTCGAAATTTCGCGAATTTTGTAAAAACTGCTAGCCGACTAGCCTCTGTTGTCATGACGCAATTAGCAAGACAAGGGACTGCGAAAAATTGCATCACGGCGCGTAAAATGGTCGAGGCTTCGAAATTTCGCAAATTTGGAAAAATCTGCTAGCCAACTAACCTCTGTTGCCATGACGTAATTAGCACACGAAAGACTGCGAAAACTACACCATAGCGCGAAAAATCGTTGAGGCTGACGAAAAATCGCTAAAAACGCTAAATATTAGCCCTGCATCTCTCAAGCAAAAACTTGGCTAAAAACGTAACATTTGTAAATCTTGTTTGTCGGAAGCGAAAAATCGCAAAAACGTAAAATTTGTTAATCTCGCTACTTTGAGACGAAAAATCGCAACATTACAAAAAATTGTAAAATTTGGAACTGAAGCGAAAAATCGAAAAATTTGTTGCAGAGCTCAATCCTGGACATAAGTGAAGCTGCTAAGCCGAATCTGCTGCATTCACCTGGAATCACCGGAGCGATTGGAATATGGAATTTTAGGACAGAGCAAGAGCTTAGAAGATAGCAATAAATATATTTAGTGATACGCTCTACAAAAAGACGAGTTGCAGTTTTGTTTATAATGGAATCCAGTGACTAGTCGATTTTGAATGCTAAATATCAATTTAACTTTGAAAACTCACTTCAATCAAGTTAACAAACAAAATGACAATCTCGGAGGATGAGAGGAAAAGGCGTATTCGCAATAGTTCATCTTAAGTGTAAAATTGTACAGTTATTAAGGTATTTTCTCAATTAATAGACTGGACAATTTTTTTTCATGTGCTTCAATAAGGGCAAGCATTTAAGCAAACAATGTTTTATGGGCAATTGCTTTAAAAAAGTTACCTGATGAAGGCTGGGCAATTATTTGAAGGATTTCAGAAAACTTACCAAAAAATTATAATAAAAAAAATGTTATAAAAAAGAACTTGAACTCTATTGAAAGAGTTCAAAAGGAGCGAAATGTGCTTTGTTTTAGTTTAATTTTCTTTGTCTTTATGCGTTCAACGGTGAAAATGAAAACCTAGCAGTAACACCTGTTAATAAAATCGTGAATTGCGTTTCATTACTTTTCTTCTTGATCGTTTATTTGTTTGTTTCCGTTTTTTTGCTTTTTGCTAGTAGCTACGTTTTCCGAAATCCACGAATTTCTACGTTTTATTTCTTTTCTGTTGAAAGCAGATTTTCACGATAGCTTTCCCACTTTGTTAAGAAATCTTAAGGTTTGTGTTTTGGTATGAATATGAAAGCATCGAGAAGATGTGGTCCTTTTTTTTTTCTTACATAAATGAAACTAAACTGTAGCAACTAATTTAACAAAATAAGGAAAAAAATTTCAACTCCGAAGCATGTACAGATAAACAGTAATGATTGATTGCACTGTTACAAAGTTACACAGTATGTGATCACAGTAAAGCTGGAAGCGGTTACCCTAATGCTAAACTTCAATTCAGTTGAAGGGAAAAAAAATCCCCCGCCCCAAAGAAAAACTTTTCAATGCCTCCTAAATTAATAGAATTGTTTTCCTGCGTTTTTAGTACAAAAAGTGAGAGAGAACTGTTACTTTAGTAGCGATAACTGACTAACCTTAATTAAGTTCGGTGACAGACTTTGATGTCCTGTATTCTGCGTCGAGTGTTGATTTGAAAGACAAAGTTTTTGGTCAAAGAATATATTGAAAATTGCGAATTCTTACGTCACAAGCTATCAGCTTGTGGGCTGCTTTGTGTAAGGAGAAGATAGGCTGACCGTGACATCTGAATAGGCACTGTAGGATTTCACTATTTTGTCATTGGAATTGTTTTTTTTTAATAAAAGCAATTGTCCTTCCGTTTAAAAATAACGAAACAGCCTATTTTTGTGATCAGCACTACACGTTGCTTCAAAGATGTGGTTTTAGGGGGGTCAAAGAATGTAGATAAAATTTGGAATTCTTATGTCAGTAATTGTCAGCATGTGGGCTACTTCATGTGTATAAGTGGCGGATGGGCTGACTCTGACATCTGAATAGGTAATATGAGATTTCATTTTATGTGTCACTTTTATTGGTGTTTTACTCGTAGTAAATATGAAGTGCTGTTGCCAAAAATATTGGAATTTTCTTTAAGCTATAAAACCCATTTTCTTCGGCAAACGCTGGACAGTTTTGGATTTTAATATGAAAGATACGTTTTTTGCCAGAGTATGTAGTAAAAACGTTTGAATTCTTACGTCAGGAATTGTCAGCATGTGGGCTGCATCATGTGTAAGGAACTGTTAAGGAGCAGATAGGCCCTCCGTGACAACTGAATTGGCAAAGTGGTATTCCATCTTTTGTAGCCTATCCCAGGCTCTCGGGTAGTAGGGACGGCACGAAAATTAGAAAAGGAACGCGAAAATAAGACATGCGGAATCTGGAGAGAAGGGGGTGTTTTTACGTCAGGAACTGTCAGCATGTGGGCTGCTTTGTGTAAGGAGCGGATAGGCCGCCCTGACAACTGAATTGGCAAACTGAGATTCCATCATTTTGTGACAGACAATGTCTCCTATTGGTATTTTTTATTCGTACCAAATTAAATGTGATATAAAGTGGATGTTATTTACCATTCTTAAACATTTAAACTCGTATTTTTGTGATCAGCACTATATAGCGCTATAAAGATGGTTTCTTTTTGTCAGCCAGGTTATTTTGTCAAAGAACTTAATAGATAAAATTTGGGATTCTTACGTCGTGAATTGTCAGCATGTGGCCTGCTTTGTGTAAGGAGCGGATAGGCTGACCGTGACAACTGAATTGGCAAACTAAGATTCCATCATTTTGTGGCAGATAATGTCTCCTATTGGTGTTTTTTATTCGTACCAAATTAAATGTGATATAAAGAGGATGTTATTTACCATTCCTAAATATTTAAACTCGTATTTTAGTGATCAGCACTATATAGTGCTATAAAGATGGTTTCTTTTTGTCAGTCAGGTTATTTTGTCAAAGAACTTAATAGATAAAATTTGGGATTCTTACGTTATGAATTGTCGGTATGTGGGTTGCTTTGTGTAAGTAGCGGATAGGCTGACCGTGACATCTGTATAGGTAAACTGAGATTCCATTTTTTGTGGCCTTTTTTTCATCGTTTTTAGTCGTACTAAATATGACGTACCGTGGATAAGGTAGTTGTTATATTTTTTAAAGATTAAAACTTGTGTTTTTATGATGAGCACAAAACGTTGTTATGTTAGTTCTTTTGGTCAAGGGAAATATATAAAATTTGGAATTCTTATGCCAGGAATTGTCAGCAGGTGGGCTGCTTGATGTAAGGAGCGGGTAGGCCGACTTTGGCATCTGAATAGGCAAACTGAGTTTCCACTGTTTTATCATTTCCATTGGTGTTCTTTTCTTGAATTAAACAAAGATACCGTGACAGCGCGGCGTGTTGAAAATTAATGAAAGACACGTTGTTTTTGGTCAACGAATTGTAATTGAACTTAGATATTCGTAGCTCAGGAATTGTCATCACGTGATCGAGTTGCTTTGTTTAACGGAGGCAAACGAAGACTCCTTAGTCGATATTAATTTTGCTAAAAGTCCTTTAAAAAGGTATTTACCATTTCCTTTAAGGGTTTGTAACTAGTATATTCACCCAGCAAAAATTACCTAGCTTGTGATGAGTCTCCTTATAGTTCAGTATCTAGGTCATCCGAATGGTGTTCGGAGGGTTATAGGTTCGACTTCCTTCAAAGGCTCAGAACCATTCTTTTCTTTCCCATTCTTGTAACAAAAACATTAGGTATTTTAACGTTTCTTACATTTCCTGACAGTTATCTGAGCCGAAAAGACCGAGCTGGTAACCAATGTTATCATTTAGAATATAGCTGTGTATACGTGCCATTGGATCTCAGCATATGTGTCCCAGATGTTGCTTGGCATCTTGGCAAATTCGTTTTCCTTCATCTAGCTAACTCCTAGAAACTAAAGCGAACAAAGTTTCAGCGATTAACAACTTTTCTTATAAATCAACGGCTCAAAATTGTTTTTAAAAATTTTACAAAATTTAGAAGGATCGCAAGAGGAAAACGCAAGAAAATTATTTGTAGCTTGCCTTAAAATGTTCATGTAATTTGAAATTGTACTTTGTTACTAGTTTTAAGAGTTCTTATTCGCATTTGTAGTTGACTGTGTTTGTAAACAGCCGTCAGAATTTTCCCGTTCTCCATTCAGAAGCTTAACTATATATACTTATAAGTCTTGGTTTTAATGCTACATTCTATACCAAACAGAAGATAGTGTTCTTACGTTTTCTAAGAAAATAATGCACTTTTGAGGTCTAGAAAAACTGCTGAACGCACTCGCATTCCGGTCGTGCGCCCACAAGCAGTTTTTCCAGATCAAGCGTGCATTAATTTCTTAGAAAACATGGAACACCATCTTCTATTTGATAAGTAATATATAGTTTTAGCCAAGCCTAAAAGCGGAGTAGCCAAGGAATAAACTCGGGTGTTCGTTTCTCAAAAATAGTCTAGAAACTTTTCGGTCCGAAATATATTTCGGGGCTTTTTTTTTAGCTCGTTCGCTTTCGAAAAGTGTTTCTCAAAAAGCCCGAATGTTTTCCAAATTGTGCTCCAATATTTTGGGGATCTGTTCTGTAAAACCAAGCTCGAAAGGTCATTCTAGAGGCTGAACACAGCTTGATTTTTTTTTTCGGGCATCAAACTGAACACATATTTTACTCACGAGCCGTCTTGCTTGGTTTTTGCAACGTTTCCATATCCTGTCATTTAGCTGTCAAGGCTTGTAAAATCTCCTTGGATTATTGGCAGTTCGCTTGAATGAACTTGAAACGGCGCTCATTTACAACAACAAAATAAAAATTATTCGACTGTTTAAATGGGTTATCTTCATCCCGTTCGGATGTTAACAAATAACATGAACTGCCACTATTAGTCTATTCAAAAAATTATACTGCCATTTCACCGGCATTTTACCAGGATTACCCGAAAGAAAGGATTTGAGGAGCTTCGAAGCACCTGTAAATTTTAATTATCGAAGAAATGTCGCGTAGGTTTTAGCGGCCGCAAAGAAATTGTAGCAGTTTGAGGAACACACATTACTTACCGGATAAAATAGCTTAAAACCCAAAACTGCTTCGCTTATAGTTACTCAAGCAACTTTTATATTTCGTTCTCTAACTTGAGACCATCGAGATTGAAGACAAACAAACACCAAACATGCTTAACTATATGGCATAACTTTTGCGGATTGCGAATTATTTAAAATTCAGGCGCTTTTAGAAATGCACAGAACTGATTTTGGCAGCTTTTCGGAGAAAATAGGTTTAAACCGCCAACTGCTTCGCTTATAGTTTCTTAAATAGCTTTTATATTTCGTTGGCTAACTAGAGACCATCGCGATTGAAAACAAACAAAACCCAAACACGCTTTAAATTATGGAATAAGTTTTGCGAAGTAAGCCTATATAAAGTTAGCCGCTTTGAGGAACGCACAAAACTGTTTTCGGAAGCTTTTCGGATAAAATAGCTATAAACCGACAACTGATTACTATTAAGAACTTCTAGGACAAGAAAATCGACAATTGCACAAAGAGACAAAATTTAAAGCAATTATTTGACGTAATCTCACTGATCATGAAGTGATGCTTGTGCTGTTGCCTTGCGACTGTGCTTTGACCTACTGTTATGAATAAACAAACACAAAATAATGGACAGAGAAATCATTTTTGAAAAAGTTTATTCGAAAACCCGTAAGTTTATACTTAAATGCAATTTGCGTTGCACTTCCCGCATCGTGGGTTCGTTCACACGAGAGAAATCGGCTGAGCATAGCAAATTATTCAAGACTACATCTGTCACAAATCTGAGCGCGTTTTCTAATAACTTTTTAAAGCCGAAAGTAAATGACACATATCTAGTGACATAAATCAAATTTCCATTTTGAAACGTAATTTCTTTGACCGTAATACTAAAAAACATGTTCCTTAAACCCTTTAAAAACTTCACTTACTTGGTTGTGTTTCAGAACAGGGCAAGCTCTCCGTTGTGAAGAAAACAAACTAAAAGATGAAGTCGATTGAAAGCAGCTTTCGTAACTTGACTTTTCGCCTTCCACCAGTATTCCGTTTTGAACCTTTTCTTTCCATTTACAGATATTACATGTTTTTTTCTCAAGTTTAAAAGTTCAGTACTGTCGAACAATCGTTTGGCTAAACTTTTCAAAGAAACTTCTTTTTCAATTTAAGCGACGATGGTCATGCGATTTCCCGCCAAGAGAAACGCCGGTTGCCCAAAAGCACCGCGCGATTTCCCGCCAAGAAAAAAAAAACATTCTCCACCCCCCATCGGGTTGTCTTGCGACTTCTCTCCCCCTCCCCCAGAGTCTGTACGCGCGGACGTACGCTGACATCACAACCAAAATTTCTCGGATCGATAGATTACCAAATTTCCTTAGCAATGGTGCTCCGCTGGCGCGCTAGAGCCCGGGCTCCACTATTAATTACCTCTCGATAAGAGGAAACAAACATTCCGATAGGCTTTCCTCCAAACAGGCGATCAGCTAATATAATAGGAATTGAAAAGAAAAGAACAGTACAACAGTAAAATTCTTGTATTGACTCATCTCTGAACAGAATTCTCGGAAACCAGTTTGCAATTTTCCCTTTAGGATCAATACAATTGAGATTAGGAAAATTATTTTATTAATTATGACGTGAATAATGGCAATTTTCTTTAAAATGTAGCTATAAATTAAATAATGTAAAACAGGGAGCTCTGTTTTATATGACTCTTTCGTCTGTAAGTTGCCCGAAATAGATCGCAAAAATTGAAAACCCTCTTTCCACGTAATGTTTTTCTTTAAACAGTTGACTGAGATATTTTTATAATAAAGCAATTATTCCACAAAATTTTCAATGTAAATGATCTCGTTGCTCGACGCTGCACGCAGGTAAGTAGCAATAAAATCAGCAGAAGGCCACACGCCACGGCTGAAACCTTTCCTTTTCACCAGTTTTGTTTTGAAAACAAGGCATTGCTTGAATAAGATAGGGATCTTTTTACGCATTGTAAGTCGAGATTGTGATATCTTGCCTGAATCTGGTTTCGGTCAGTATAGTCCGTTTAGCGAACTTAGATCTTTTCTCATATAGCACATGTCCACTCAGAGAGGAAACAAACATTGATCGACCTTTTTTCCTCAAGCTGACTCAAAAATCCAAGCTTCCAGTGAAGCAACTAATAAACACTAAAGATGTTTGATAAGAAAAGGGAACGGAACTCGTCCGAGTATAATTAACAATTATTCCACGAGCGCGCGTTAGATACGAGGTAACAAATGACCAAGAAGGTGCGTAGCGTCGAGACCGGTTATGAGTCGCCTCATATTCAACAAGCTGGAATAACTGTTTTACTCAAAATTCTCCAGTCAACCTCAGTAATCACTATTGATTTTTTGGCCATATTTTTACACAAAACTTTTGAACGTTGCGGCACTTAACATAGCAAACAATTTCCTTATAAGGCAAAGTGCATAGTTATTTGCTGATAACCAGTGTGCGATGAACCAATCGGAAAGCTAAAAATCCAATAAAACGGGCTTGAGAATTTAAGAGCGAATTTTTTTGTAGACCGCGTGAAAACAGAAAAATGTGGCACATGCTTACAAAATCAACTGCCTTCACTTTTTGCTCAGAGATACCTTATGGTGAGTCAATAAACGTGGTGTATTTTTTTTGTTTAAATCTATTTTCATTTTCGAGAAAATACTCAAAAACTGTAACGAGCGCCCGGCGCTATAAAATGCCCGAAACGAGAGCGACGAACATGGTCAAACGAACTTTGCTCATCAAAAGCGCAGATTAAAGAAGGCCTTTCTCAAGTTTGTATATTTGTACAGGAGGCATTGACGAATGATTTGAGTCTAAAATCAGGATAATTAACTGAACTTTGAAATCTAGGCGAGCGTTTAAAAATCACCAATTTTTCATTGTTTACAGATTTCATTTTGGAGCAGTTTTTCACGAAACACTTTTCCTATGCGGTATAACTCAGATTCACCTGAAATTACGGCTTAGATAAGTAAAAATGATGTACTTTTTAAGGATATAAAAATTTGCCTGGGGCTTTTAATTTCATCCAAAAAATAGCCCGTCCTATTTCGAGGAAACCACTCGACAGCGACTAATGTCAACAAAGCAAATAATCGAATTACGCGGTACGCTTTCTCTTATGATAAAGCCAAAATTCGAACAAAATCTTATCGTTTAGCTCCAAAAGAGTTTATTATTTAATATTTTACCCTTACCTTGCAAAAGCAGTGGTTGAACATTGTTTTCCCCCCTTCTTTCGTCGGCAAATTGTAATTTCCCACGGGCAAGCGGCTATGGTACTCAGGACACAATCAGTCACTATTAGCGAAGGCCCTCGTAAACATCGTATTTCTTGACAACTTTAACCATATTTCAGGTTCCATACAGCCATTCATACAAGAGACTTGATAACACGATGAACAGATGCACTTCACGAGGTTTAGAGCCTCAAATGAGACAATGAAATTCAAAGAACGGTTGCGTGTCATTACTCATGCACCCTCGTGTTTGTCACGGAATGAGAGTCACGAACTCCTGGGGGCTGGGGCGGTGGGTACTGTACAGGGCGACACCCCACAAAGGCTGCATTTTTTTCAGACTGGAGGCTTATAGAGATAGGATCTCATGAGCTGGAGTATGGAAAAGGGTAAGGAAACTGTCATTTAGGTATTTGAAATGCTTTTCGAACAGACCCACCAAACGGTTGGTCGGTTGGGCTCTCGCCATGTTATAAAAGCTTAGTGAGAAGTAATAGTATTAAACGCGACTCGATTGGCACGATGATTCTGGACTGAATACAAAACTGCTGAAATTCAAAACCCTGTAGGGTCCTTCTGTTTCTGTACTATTCGCGTTTTCGCTGCCCAGATGGAAGTAATTTCCTTGGCGTAAATTTAGCTTAGTCCATTCCCAAGTAAACAATTACGAAATGGTTATCAGCTGTATTTTAGGAATTGACATTTGCGAAGTTTGTTTTGAGCATCACGAAGAAGGTACTACTTACGCGGTAGTCAACTTCTACCCTTCGCCCTCTCAAAAATGTAAGTGAGCACGAACCCTGTAAGTTTAAATACGCACCTCGGAACATTCGCGTTTTTAAAAGTTTTCTCATGTTCCCTTGTACGTCCGCATGTGCAATCTCTCACTCGGTTATAAAAAAGCCGCTTTTAGAAACTCCAGTTTCCCTTTTATTTATTCAATACAAAGGGTCTACAGACTTGAAAATAAGCACTGCATCTAGCACCAACTAATTTCTTAGTCATAGTCATGTCTTGAATACAAAAACTGCGGTAATCCGTAGAGGCTTTTATTCCTGTTGAAATGATTACAAACGATTCAGACGACTGTAATACTTGTCGGAACCCCAAGAAGAGATCAATCTGGGCGTGGTTCAAGCTTTCTTGTTTGACCCCTGGAGGATACCATTTCCATGCCTAATCGATCTAGACTGCCAACAAATCATGAAAGCGTTTTTTTTTCTTCAAGTGCAACTCAAAACGAAACCTTGGTGGCTAAACTCACTGGCAGCCTGTCCTGAACACCCTATGTTTGACCAAAATCAGTAACTTACACACCTGAGCGAGAAGACGAGCATCTCTTTAATATGGGAGTTCCCCTCCCCGCCTCTAGTACGCAGAGGAGTCTGTCGTAAACGTGTTTACATTTTTCAGCTTGCTTTAAGGCCATGTTACACGAGGCAATTTTCCTTGCAACTTGCAACGCAACGATGACGACTGAGAAACACTGCAAGTTGCAGAGGGGGTGTCACACGTTCACAATTTTTGTTCGCAACTTGCAACGCACCCGCTGGAAATTATTAAGTTCAAATCTTGCACAAGCGAAGGATGCGCTCTGATTGGCTCATTTTAATAAAATTGCGTTGCAAGTTACGATTGACATGTCACACGCAGCAACTTGTCTCGCAACGTTGCGAAAAGAAAAGGATAGTTCTACTTTTCCTGTAACTTGCAATACAACATTTTGTTGCATTGCAGGTTGCGAAAATGGGGTGTTACACGTGCAATTCTTTTCCCAACTTGCAACGCAACGTTTGTTGCGTTGCAAGTTGCAGGAAAAATTGCGTCGTGTAACACGGCCCTTAGGGGGCCATTCAAACTTGTCAGTGCGCGATCACTGGGCACGGACCGGGCACTTCAAACGAGGTCGCGATAATTTT
This sequence comes from Siderastrea siderea, assembly GCA_964030785.1. Lineage (NCBI taxonomy): Eukaryota > Metazoa > Cnidaria > Anthozoa > Scleractinia > Rhizangiidae > Siderastrea > Siderastrea siderea. The sequence continues at coordinate 22,218,324 of OZ034972.1, forward strand.
CGACTGCATTCACTCGAACGCGGTGCTAGTGTTCAGCATATTATCACGTCACGTGTTACAAAATCAACCGCTGGTATCAGACGAGTCGCTAAGCTCGATTTCATGTCCGCCACCACCGTCGCCACCGTCGCCCGATTTTATCATACCAAAAGAGAGAAAAAAACCTATCCACACTGTGTTAGGTCCCTCCTTTTTAAACCTAATCATATCACATTTTGTTTAACCGCAAACAGACCTTTACCGTTACTGGTTGTTTTCGCTTCACCACGATAGCAATTACGTAAAATTAAACGGAGAATTAACTAATGAATAAACTCCTTCTTGCTCGATTGTGATCATGATGACGCTCATTAATGAAAATAGCGCACTCAAGGCTTCACATTTTCTTTTAAAGTTTCGCTTCTTGGGCTATTGTTTATTTTTCGGACAATCTTTCGGCCTCGGGAATTATCATCCCATATACTGTGGAACTCAGTTTTTCTGAAACTTCCGATAATCTGATGCTGCCAAAAGCAGTTTCCTCTCCCTCACTCAAGCACGGGAAGTTTACCATCACTTTTTGAACTATTGTTTTCTCGACAAGTCGGAACCAATGTTCTCTTGTATGTTCGAGAAAGCGGGATTCCACTGTATCAGCCGCCTGAACTGTTTTATTTAGCAAATAACAGTGTCGTAAATGTTTGGTACTTTCCGTGATCAGTTTACTGATGGCAGGTGCAGCTAAGGCAGAGCGACTCTATCTTGCTCACATAAGGCTGTTTGCGATACATCGTTATTCCGGCGATATCAATGCCAAAAAATAAACAAATCTCTCTCAGCACTGGAACGGAAAAGTTCTTTAATTTGGACTTTGCTGCCATATCACACAAATTGTACGCATCAAAAGTGACCGGGTGTCTCGGGGCCAATTCGTGCAGAGCCATATTCCTAAGTTCATCCATTTCTGCTTCATGCACAGCGCTTTCGAAGTCGTCATCAGACTGTTCCTCATCGTCTTGAAGAGTCTTTTTCGCAGAGAGACGGGAAAAGAAGCCGGCAATTTGCTATGCCGTAAGAAAATCGTCGCTTTTAAGTCCCCCTGGTTATAGGCCCATCTAGCTGGAAACAAAAAAATACATCCGGTAATAAGCCCCCCCTCCCCGGCAGACTTTTAGTCAGGTGGGAGTCCAGGAGTCCTATGGACGGCCACTTTTCAGAGAAAATTAATATGAATAACTGTATACAGAGTTTTTTTTTTTTGGCAAATTTGGGTATCATCAGATACCTTTGCACTCATAACTGCAGAAAAGCACCTTGCATGATCCTCAGGCCCTCCTATGGGGACAAAGTCAGGCCTTATGAAAATTTTGGACTCCCACTTTTTAAATCCTGGCTAAAAGCCTGCTCCCCGGATATAAGGAAACCTTCGCTACAAATGTTGCTTCAACGGGCTACAAATGTTGCTTTATTGTGACTTTTTAACGTGAAAACGTATTTCCATCTACACTGCCGTGGCCTGTTTCGAAAGGTTTTTTTACCCCGTTTATAAGCCCTTTCGTTTATAAGCCCCACCAAAACCACTTACGAAGTTGCACAAGCCCAGGGCTTATATCCGGAATTTTACGGCATTCCTCAAAGTATATAGCCCACCAAGTTTAATTCAATCTGTAACCGAGCCTCCTCTCTCACATGTCATTGCGTGACAGAACAAGGAGCGAAAGTCAAACCGCCATTTTCGCTGTAGTTGATCTCCTGCAACAACAACGGCCAAAACGTGGTTTTCAAAATGTGAAAAAAGTTTCTGCTTTAAAGTGGCCGTTTTAACTAAAATGTGGTTGGAACTGTGAAGACGGAAATGCGATGTTTCTTGCAAGGACCTTCCAGCATAGTTATTGTTGATTTACTAAATATTGAATGTGCGATTTGGGAAACACCATCCGAGTGCTGGTGAAGTATTTGAAACGAATGTAGGATACAAATCAATCTTCAACAAATTGTTACACCAGGTAAGCTAAATATGTTGAGTTTCGGATCAAGTAGAGTGCTAACTAATAAGATTTTGTTGGAATTTTGGCTTTGAGAAGGGAAAGCGTAGTTCGATTATTTGCGGTTGTTGACAAGGCGGTGTTGTGATTTCGTCCAAATAGAAAGGGGTAGTTCTTCGTAGCAATTAAAAGCCCCAGACTAATTTTTATACCATTAAAAAGAACGTCATTTCCACTTATCAAAACCCAAGTCTTAAGTGACTCTGAGTTATACCGCATAGGAAAAGTGTTCCTTGAAAAACTGCTCCAAAATGTGATTTTTAATCAATCAAATTTTAGTGATTTTTAAACAGGCTCCAGAAATTTAAATTAACCTTTATAATCCTCTTCTTAGACTCAAATCATTTGTAAATGCCTCCTTTAAAAATTCACAAAATCGAGAAAAGCCTGCACTCTTGTGCTCTTACTCGTGGTATGAATTTCGACCATTTCATGGCTGTCGGCGCTCGTGACAGTTTTTAAGAATTTTTTGCAAAACAAAAATAGCTTTGAAAGAAAAAATCGCACCACGTTGGTTGACTCACCATAAGGTATCTCTGAAATAAATTTGAGAGTAGTCTTGTTTTTCATCATGTGCCACCTCTCACTCGGTCACGGAAAAAAGTCGCTCTTAATAATAGATATCAAATTATTAGTGCTCAGTTATTAAAGATAAAGTATAGACGTATCCTTGTTTATGTCGGTGGTCTTTGATCAATTTTTTTGTGTTTTCATTAGCTTGGCAAATGAAAACACGAAAAATTGAAAGATACTGGCACAATGAGTAAAAATAGCAACTATGTTAGGGAAACGTTGAAAATTGAAGGAGATAAATAATTTTCCTTTTTGAAGAAGGTCAAATTTACAGACGTTGGTGTGGCTGGGCGGCAAGAGGTGCCACCCAGCCATACAAACGTCTGCAAATGTTGCAAATTTTGAAAACATCATTTGAAACCGGTTTCGATCCTTTTTTTCCCTTTAAACTTCGCATGTTAACTAAATGTTATAATTATGCTCTTTCTAGTTATAATCTTTGTTTGTTTATCGGAGGACTTTCAATTTCAAGATGTAACCAATGACGTCAGCAAGGATCCGCCTATTTAACGACACTCTCTTAAGATGACGAAACTAAGTATGTGACTTTTATTCTGTAACGCCACTTTCGAACTACAGTAGAATTTCTGTAGGTACGGTATCTTCCATGACTTTCCACAACTTGGCTAATGCTGTGAGGGTCCAAGATCACTCAGGCTACTCAAATAAGTCCAACTTTTTACTGACTCAAAAGGACAACAGTATTTTCCCTAATTCGCTTTTTGGAGTAATTTTACTCCCTATAACTTGAACTCTCGACTGACAGTTTTAAGTTTCCTTTAAGTACGTTTCAGAGTTAGAATTATTGAAGTGCAGTTAACGGAATCGAAGCTCGTTTCATCAATAAAAGCTAATTAAATTTCCGTTTAAGAAAACATTAAAACGGTAAGTGGAAGGCGGGGGAGTCGAGGGCTAATAAACTCACCAACGCTCCAACGTAACTCTGTAGATCTCAAATGTTTCGTTGGATATCGATGCGTTGTGGTGGGATACTGTACTCAAATAAAACTTCCAACCAAAGATTCTGATATTTGCAGGGTTTCAACGCCTGCCTTGATGTGAAGGTTTTTTTAAAGGAGCAATATCCAGGCTATTTATTCTGTTTTTTTTTTCTTGAGAGCGTCTAACTTTATGTCACGCATTGCTTTAAGATTACAGATGAGACAATACCGAGGGAATGTTCGAATGAAAAACGAGCGACATACAGTTTTCACCGATTTTATCTCAGAAATCAGGGAAAAGCTTCATAAAGTCGGCCGACTTTTCCAAGATAGAACCATTTCCATTCTGGTCATTCGTGGACAAACATACATATTGACGTCTTTTTGTGCACTAGAATAGGCATTTGTCACAAAACTGGATCATTAATTTTGGGCTTTTTATGAAGAAAGTGTGTTGGATTTTCAAAATGATGCTTAAAAGAGATGACTGCAGTACCTCCTCCAAATTTGGCTGTGTGTCATTGTTAACAGGTAAGCATCACCGGCGACGATAAGCCCAAGATTGTAGTTAAGAGAATGGTGTAATTTAACTGTGAAATTTTTCAACATAAAGAATTAAGTAAAACTGGTGTCGGAACCTATACTTGAGGCAAATATAAATGGCAACTATGTTTTAAGCAGCGAAAGTATATTTTATTTTTATTGTGTTTTTATTATTTACAACGGTATTGAAAATCAGGCCGCTTGGGTGGGTCGTTCGTCAACAGATGTTGCTGTTGGAATTTAGTTGCTTTTGAGCATTCCCCGGTGATTTTGTTGTTGACTGGCTTGTTACTGGCCTTAAGCTTTCCTTTAATCAGTCTCCAGTCATATGATGGCTGAAACAACTTTTGATGGCGGCGAACAAAACAGAGCTTTGGTCCATGGTTGAATGTTGAATACATCTCAAGATGAATACCGCTGAAAATTTACTTTCACAGGAATAAGCATATTACAATAATCTAACAATAGAGAAATGCTGCTTGCAAGTGGCCTTTGCATTTTTTCTTGAAACTTCTAGGTTCCCTAGAAAAAGTAAAAGGATGTAATTATGGTATAAGTCTTTGTCGAGTGGGGGCACAGTGGTTTAGTGTTTGTGTCGGACTTTGGATGGAAAAAACGGAGGGGTGGGTGGTTACAGACTTAATCTCTGTACGGAGTTGTGTTGTTTTCTTAGCCAAAACATTGCTCCATTCTCTCCAGCCAGGTGCACAAATTGGTACTAGCGAACCTTTAGAACTCCTAATAAGTGCTATTAAGCAATAACCGAGTGTGATGGACTTATTCAGGGGGGGGGGGGGTATGAATGCTTTTGGTTTGCCTATAGCTTTATCACAGGAGCAAGACCTTACAACTAAGGATTTAGCTTTACCTTACTAGTCCTTGTGATTTGTCCCAAGTAAATTTTAAGACTTAAGATTAAGTGGGAATCTCTACAACTATTCCTTCTGTTCCAGAAGATGTTCTTGCATGCTATTATGGAGAAATCGGCCCAATGCGGATTAAAGAGTATAGGAAACACAATGACAGTATGAAAAAATCATCATGGAAACTGGGAACAGTTGCAGAAATTCCCACTTAATCTTACGTTTTTTTTATGCAAGCGGGCCAAGATGTCTAAATTGGGGGAAGAGGACGTGAAATGATATTCCACGAACATTTAGACACTGGTAAAAATTACCCATGTCGTTAGTATAATTCAAACGTTTGGCCTAGAGTGAAGTGTGATGTCCAAAAGAGAGCGTGCTATTTCATGTTTTATTGGTGTTCGTCAAAAGTATGAGCTATCGGAAAATAAATTTTACTGAGCGCCGTACTTCTCTTAAAAATTGTTGCCTAGTAATGTGACGTATTATCGTGCTACTGTGATGACGTCACAGGGTGGATTGGATGATGCGAGTTGAAAACTCATCTAATGGTTTAACTACGACATTGGAAAAAAAAACAGCGCTAATATGATGTGAATAAGATTATTTTGACTCACTGGGTAACCTCAGCCACGTATTTGCATCTACCCAATAACTGTAAGTAAATTCCCTGTATCCAGGCTGATCTCCAACCTTAATACCAACCTAAAATACAACAGACAGACACCCAGTGAGTTTAACTCTACTTGTATTATTCTGGTAACCAGTCTCTCCACATCAGCTCTTTAGGCTGAGCTAGCCTCTTTGGTGGTATGGTATGGGACTACATCACGCGGATTTTGCTGGCGTTTTGTGAGAACGGTGCTGAACTTATGATTAAGTGGTTTTGCTCACACAAGAGAAAGCTATGAAGTGAATTTTCTTAAGCAGAACAAATGAGAAACCAGTTTGAACCAGTTTGCTTGGATCATGTCAACGACGATAAGAAACGAGATGACACAATTTAGTGCTTCTCACTTTTTGAAGATTCCATCCAGACTCGTCACAACGAATTTCTACTCCCCTGATGCGTCCCACGTCCTCAGCTTCGACTGTAAAATCGTCAACGCTACAAAAGCAAACAGATCAATTTTCACTATTTAAACACTTAAAAAAACTAGCTTTTAATTATAGCAGTTTTGCATATTTATCATCATACATTTCTTGCGGCGTTAGTAATTGAACAAGTTATGAAAAACAGCAATTTTCATTAGTTGATAATTGCATGTCTGCAGTACCTGCCAGCTAGGCTGGGGTGTTCGTGCCCTTCTCAACCTGAGAAACAAATAATTCTACGTTTGGGAAGATAACTGCACCGCTGTCACAGTGTCATAATTTCGAATTCCGTTAAGGCCTGAATTTTTTCAGGCTTTCTTTTCGCTGCTGCTTGTGTTAATGCGCAAATGATTGCAATGGTCCTTCTTTTATTGAAACTTTTTCTTCTACGTTTCACGTATGATTATCAAATCTACTTTATGTTCTCATGGTCTACACTCTTATTGACCATAAAAACGACAGCCTAAAATGTTCAAAACTCACGTAAAACAACGAGTCGCAGGCGAGCTGTTTCACTCTAGCTGCCATGTTTACGTGCTTATCAGTACATACATACATACATACATACATACCTACCTACCTACCTACCTACCTACCTACCTACCTACCTACCTACCTACCTACCTACCTACCTACCTACCTACCTACCTACCTACATACATACATACATATATACATGCATGCATACATACATACATACATACATACATACATACATACATACATACATACATACATACATACATACATACATACATACATACATACATACATACATACATACATACATACATTTTTTCCACTAAGGATCTGAGTTTCTAATTGAGGCCAAATAAAAATTTTCAGAATAAGATGCCAGTCTGAATCAAAGATCGTCGAGAAACGTGGTAATAGTTGTGGGTTGCATATATAGCTTGTGGCGTTCTTATTGACAGTAATCACCTTTCCTGAAGTTCTTTATTATTAAACGGAAAATTTGTTTTCCTGGTCTTCTTCCAGTTAAATAGTACGCGCCCCAGGAAATTGGAAGATTTAAACTATTATGCGTTGAAGAAGAATACCAGCCTTGCTGCCATGCACGACGAGTCTAAGGAGTCTTATGGGTTACTACTTTGGAAACTGCGAATGACAACAATTCAGCTGTGGTGCTTACAACAGTGTCGTTTACAGGGAGATACTCTTAAGGTTCTCTGTATATCAGAGAAAGATCGACAAAGAGCGAGATGAAAGCATTTTAGCATTCATATTGAGATCAGTAATGATCCTCTTTGGGACAAGATTTCGGTAATCGACCGTCACCCGCAAAGGCTGGTAGAGTTAAGGAAACCATTCTAAGTACTTGTATTCATTCACTCTAAAAACATAGACAGGGACAATGAAATTAAAATCGCTAACTGACAGATGCGTACAATCAGCTCAACAAACATAATACTGATCAGTAACCTGGTGGTAGAGAATACTTTCCTGTTTGAGCAATGACTGTCTAAACCAACGGCTGCGCTACTCTAAGTAACATGGAACCAGTCGACTGCTGGCGAAAACCTCTGGAAACAATCGTGCACGACTAATTGCTGCACCGAAAAGGTTTTAAGATGGAAATTCCTTGCTTTTGTTACTTGTTTCTTCCTTGTTACTCTTCCTGTTCTTTCTAGTTTTTTACAGTTCCCTTTGAATTGGTTGCTGTCTGTTGGGTTGCTTTGTCAAATTGTAGATTTGCAGGATCGATCTGGAAAAGTGTCTCTCGAAACTCAGCCCCGTCTTTTGGTAATTCGCGTAAGCAAGAGCAAGCCAAACTTTGAATTAATACTTGGAGCCCTGTTCACTTGTTGTTTAATCAACTTAAAGCATCCGTCCGTATAGTTACCTTCCTTTCTCAAAGTCATCATGATTGGGGTTATCTAACGTTGCTGCCGGAGTGACGCCATTATCACCATGAATTTTAATCTGCACGTTTCCGTCTGTGCCAGCGTATGATACCGTCGAGGTATGTACTCTCACATGATACACTGAAAGTATAAATATATACGTTTTGCACGAGAAGCGTGAGCCCTCCCAGCAAAGGGGATGGGGGAGTGTCTGTTAGATGCTATGCTACGTTTTAGCCTTTTTTATTCATAATATTTCATCCTCATGGTTTTATGCAATACAAGATTCCATGATCAGGTTCGAAGTGCGAGCACTCATAAAATCTAAGTTTTCAAATGTTACATAATAGAAAACGAAAACAATTATCTGTAAAACTAATTTATTTAAATTTTTAACTTCCCTGGCTGTATGGCGAAAAGTTATTCAGTAGCACTTAAGTTAAACTAGTTTTCAAAGCTTTATTTCTCAGCTGTTTATGCCTTGTTCTAATCAAAGCAGTGATAAATCTATACATTACAAGATACTCTACAGAACTTTTTGTAGACAATGGGAAATAAATTGAACCCATTGCTTCTTACAGTAAAAACAAAATAAGGGTGCAATAAAACAAACGACGATCATTATGAATAATTAAACAAAGTTCTTAATTGTATATATTTTTTAAGACAGCGTTGCGTAAATTTATTAAAGTTCAATTCCTTGTGATCCATCTTCTGACATTGGAAGAGATATTTGGCAAACAGTAAAGCGCGATTTATTTAGATGTCTAGCACCACGAGCGCAGAAGCAATTTAACTTACGGACCGAGATCTCTAAAGACGTTGGGGAAAAGAAGAACGCATTTTATCATTGAGCCACTCAATAATATAGCTATTAAATGCTTTGTATTTTAGAGTAAATAGCAGGAAATGAATGATCACCTGTTGCTTGTCCAATGCTGCATAATATCAATAGGGATAGGCCAAGGAGTACCTTCATTGTGCTGTTTTGAAATAGAATCTCTTGATAACAGAATCTCTCACTGACAGATGTTTTGACAATGAAAGGAATTTTAGGAGGATTTACCTTAGTTATCAAAATGTGGGCAAATATTTTACTTACAGGGGTATCCAGGTCGGTTAAACTATGAATGTAAAATTAATCCAACTTAAAGCAATCGAAGTTAAGAAACGATGAGGTCACAACCCTATTGTCTCAATGACCCCTACAGTTATGTCGGCTTCAGTCCTGTACTCCTGAAAGGTCATCTAAGCCGTTAAGGCCAATGGGTAGAGACCTGACAAAGAGGTATCTCCTGGGACCAGGCTTCGGGTTTAGTAGTGGGCTCAAACCCCAGAGGTACTCTCAGGTACTTGCAGTATTCTCGCAGAACTTTACTTTGGTTACTGAAGCATCCACGGCCATGCTTTTCAACCGCCCTTAGGCTGAACTCGAGCGATCCAGTCCAGGATTTATGAGGCAATGGAGACATACCGACAATCTGGAAGATGCTAAGCCGAATCCGCTGCATTCACCCGGATTGGAACATGGAATGTTAGGACAATGCAAGAGCTCAGAAGATAGCATTAAATATATTTGAATATACGCTTTAAAAAACGACGAGTTGCATTTTTGTTGATAGTTGAATTCAGTGACTAGTCGAGTTTGAATGCTAACCGTCAATTTAACTTTGAAAACCCACTTCAATCGAGTTAACAAGCAAAATGACAACCTGAGAGGATGTGAGGAAACGACACATTCCCACTAGTTTATCTCAAGTGTAAAATTGTACAGAGATTGAGGTATTTCCTCAATTAATAGGCCGGGCCATTTATCTTTTTTATGTGCCTCAATAAGGGCAATCATTTGAACAAACAATGTTTTATGGGTAATTGCTTTAAAAAAGTTACCTGATAAAGGCTGGACAATTATTTGAAGGGTTTAACTGAATTTACCAAAAAATAAATAAAACTTTTATAAGGCATCACCTTGAAAGAGTTCAAAAGGCGCGATATTTGAAATAATCATATATGTATATCCGCAGTTCAAATATATGATTATTTCATATATTCATATTCATTTCTCCATCTACGGGATAAATACGAACTCACAATTGACCAGCTCCCAGTTGGCTTGATAGCTCAGTTGGTTAGAGCGCTGCACCGGCATCGCAGACGTCATGGGTTCGATTCCCGTTCAAGCCTGAATTTTTTCAGGTTTCTTCTTTTCAACTGCTTAAGTTGAAACACCTACACTGCGATGATCTTCATATAATTGTATTTTAACAAAATAAGAAAGAAAATTTCAACTGCGAAGCATGTACAAATAAACAGTGATGATTGATTGCATTGTTACAAAGTTACAAATTATGTGATCACAGTAAAGCTAGAAGCGGTTACTCTAATGCTAAACTTCAATTCAGTTGAAGGGAAAAAAAATCCAAAAAAAAACTTTTCCCAGCCCCCTAAATTAATAGAATTGTTTTCTAGCGTTTTTAGTACAAAAAGTGAGATAGAACTGTTCCTTTAGTAGCGATAACTGACCAACCTTAATGAAAGACTTTGATGTCCTGTTTTTTTGCGTCGAGTGTTGATATGAAAGACAAAATTTTTTGGTCAAAGAATATAATGAAAATTTCGAATTCTTACGTCATAGAATATCAGCATGTGGGCTGCTTTGTGTAAGTAGCGGATAGGCTGACCGTGACATCTGAATAGGCAAAGTAAGATTTCACTATTTTGTCAGTAGAAATGTTTTTTTTTAATAAAGGCAATTGTCCTCCCTTTTAAAAGATAACGAAAAAAAACCTATTTTTGTGGTCAGCACTACACGTTGCTACAAAGATGTGTTTTGGGGGGGCAAAGAATGTAGATAAAATTTGGGTTTCTTATGTCAGTAATTGTCAGCATGTGGACCGCTTTGTGTAAGGAGCGGATAGGCCCTCCCTGACATCTGAATAGGTAATCTGAGATTCCATTTTATGTGTCACTTTCACTGGTGTTTTTCGTCGTAGTAAATATGAAGTGCTGTGCAAAAAAATTAAATTTTCTTTTAAGATTAAAACCTGTGTGCTTTGATAAACATTAGATTTTGATGTGAAAGATACGTTTTATGTGTCAGAGAATGTAGTTAAAATTTTGATTTCTTACGTCAAGAACTGTCAGCATGGGGCTGGTTTGTGTAACGAGCCGATAGGCCGCCCTGACGACTGAAATGCCAAACTGAAATTGTCAGCATGTGGGCTGCTTCATGTGTAAGGAGCGGATAGGCCGACCCTGACATTTATGTTGGCAAACTGATATGCCATTTTTTTTGTGGCGCTCTTATCGGTGTTTTTAGTTGTTCTAAATGTGAATTGCTGTGGATAATGTATATGCTCTTTCGCTTAAAGATTTATACATGTGTTTTTGTCATCACAACTTAATGTTGCCCTAAATCCTTTTTTTTTTCGGTCAAAGAACATGGATAGAATTTGGAATTCTTACGTCAGGAACTGTCAGCATGTGGGCTGCTTTTTGTAGGAGCGAATAAGGCGACTTAATAAGGCGACTTGATATCTGAATAGGTAAACTGAGATTCCATTTTTTTTGTGGCAGTTAATGTCTCCAATTGGTGTTTTTTATTCCCACCAAAATGTGAGGTAAAGTGGATGAGCACTTTATATTGTTGTAAAGGTGGTTTCTTTTTTATTTATTAAAGTAGATAAAATTTGGGATTCTTACGTCATGAATTGTCAGCGTGTGGGCTGCTCTGTGTAAGTAGCGGATAAGCTGACCCTGACATCTGAATAGACCAACTGAGATTCCAATTTTTGTGGCATCTTTATTGGCGTTTTTTAGTCGTACTGAATATGACGTACAGTGGATAAGGTGTTTGCTATTTTTTTTCATTAGCACAAAACGTTGCTATGTTTTTTCTTTTGGTCAAAGAACCTATATAAAATTTGGAATTCTTATGTCAGCAATTGTCAGCACGTGGGCTGCTTGATGTAAGAAGTAAATTGGCCGACCTTGACATCTGAGTAGAAAACCTGAAATTCCATTATGTTATGGCAGTTAGTTTCTCCTACTGGTGTTTTCAGTCGTATTATTTAATATGCATGAAGAATTGTCGAAAAATGCATTTACCTTTTGCTTTAAAGATCTTTAAAACCAGTATTTCTATGATGAGCGCAACACGTTCCCAGTAAGATGTGCTTTTTGGTCAAATAATGTAAGCAAAATTTGGCATTCTTACGCAGGAAATTGTCAGCGTGTAGCCTGCTTGATGTAAGGAGTGGATAGGCCGCCCTTACATCTGAATAGGCAAAATAAAATTCCATAATTTTATCATTTCCATTTGTGTTCTTTTCTTGAAATAAAGGTAGCGGGAAAAGATTTTTAAAAATCCATGCTCCGTGCTGTGTATTTTGGTCAACGAATTGTAATTAAACTTTAATATTCGTAGCTCAGGATTTGACAGCACGTGATCGAGTTGCTTTGTTTAACGGAGGCAGACGGAGGCTCTTTGATCGCTATTAATTTTGCTAAAAGTACCTCAAAAGGTATTTGCCATTTCCTTAAAGAGTTTATAACTAGTATACTCACCTAGCAAAAGTGCGATTGAGTCGTGAACTGCCTTGTTTAAGGAAGGGAAACGGAGGTTTCATAGTGTTGCTATTAAGGTTGCTTAAAGTACTTAATTTACAAACGTTTTTTCCATTTTCTTGCAGTGGTTATAACTAGGATATTTAGCCAAAAAAAAAATAACTAGATCATTCAAATTATGTGCAATGGTTTAAAGGTTCGACTCCCGTCGAGCACCCAGAATCAGATTCTTTGATGTCCCTTGCTTGTGTCAAACTGAATACCGTGTGGCACTAAATTTTTGGAGGAGTTTAATTTTGCGGATTGGCAATTTTTTGTGTTTTGCGGCAACTAATTTTTGCGATTGAAAAAAGCTGTTTTTTCTTGCTGGGAATTAATTTTTGCGATTTTCTGGAGGTCGTGTTCAAACAGAAATGATAACATTCTCGTTTTCTATTTGAGCACATGCAAAAAAAAAAGACGAAAAAAACACTAATCAATGTCACTCTATCACAATGGATCGACAATAACTAGAGTGCCACTTGATGTATTATCCACCGAGTTATCTATAGCATTTTCTCCTTTAAACCAGTATTTTTGTTTATAACTTCTACAGTAGAGTACATTTTTGCGGGAAAAAAATTTACGGTAGTTTTATTTTCCACCGAGGAATGTATTATCCACCGAGTTATCTATAGCATTTTCTCCTTTAAACCAGTATTTTTGTTTATAACTTCTACAGTAGAGTACATTTTTGCGGGAAAAAAATTTACGGTAGTTTTATTTTGCGGGAACTTTTTTTTGCGGCTCTCGAGAAAAACCGCAAAAATTAGAACCCCCAAAAATTTATTGCCACACGTTAGTTTAATTGGACATTTTAACGTTTCTTACAGTTTTTGACAGTTATCTGAGCCGAAAAGACTGACCAGATAACCAAACATTCTACTTGGCGCTCTAATAACAGGCCATCTGCTAATATTATAGGAAATAGAAAAGAAAAGAACAGTATAGCAGTAAAATTTTATTGACTCTTCCCTGAACAGAATCTTCGAAAACCAATGTGCAATTTTCCCTTTAGGATCAAGTTTACTACTATAAGAGAATGATCGTATTAATTTCAACGTGAATAATAGCAAATTCTAGTTATCAATTAAATTATATAAAAAAAGTAGGTAAATTTTCTATTCCATCTTTAAGTTGTGCAAAAGAGAACGAAATTATTCCACGCAACTTTATTTTAAATAAGTTCATGGCTTAGCGCTGTTAAAAGCTGGTAAATATCAATACAACCGGCAGAAGGTCAAAGTCAGCGGAAAGGGATAAAACTGTCATACATCGCAGCTAAAACCTATCCTTCTTACTAGTTTTGTTTCGGAAACAAGGCGCTGCTTAAATACGTTAGCGATATCTTCACCCAATCTAAATCCAAATTTCTTGTTCCATTTAATGGCCATGGCACCGGAATCTGGTTTCGGTCGGTATGTTCCAAGTAGTAATGGAGGCTCACTAGGCAAAGTGAGCCTCGTTTTGATGTAAGGATGACGTCATAACCGGAACCGGAAATCACGTGTTTTTAATAGGGGGAAACCGCTGACCAGTGATGGAAAAAGGGATCGCAGGCTCATGCAACCGGAAGTCACGTGATTTGGAAAGGGAAACCGCTGACCAGTTGGAAAAAGGGATCGCAGGCTCATGCAACCGGAAGTCACGTGATTTGGAAAGGGAAACCGCTGACGAGTAGGAAAAAGGGATCGTGGGCTCAAGGGGAAGTAAAACTGCTGAGAAAACGCGGGCTCAAAGTCCAAAGTCCAATGTGGGGAACGGGGGTGACCCAGATTTGGCACATCAAGCAAAATGGGAAAGAAAAAATATTTTAATGTGGCTTTGATGAGTGTTCCTTTGGATAATATCCTTTGAGTTCCTTTTAATAATAAATATCACAACAACAACAACTAAGTGTCATGCAACATCTTTTATTGATCCTTGGTATTGACAACAAGTAGGAAAAAAAAATTCAAACATTTACGAGAAGCTGATACAGGTTTTCATGCGTCCAATGGTTAGGCTTTTGGTGTGACCCAGAAAGTAGAGGGTTTTGCGGTGAGGCTCATAGGGATCGCGCAGTTCTCCCCAGAATCCTTGGAGGGCGTGGTCGTTCTCATAGCAAATGCCATACCAGATAGGATTGTTTTTCCAATCGTCCTTGACATGCTGGACAAACTCCGGGTCTTCTTTCCAGTGTTCATGGAGGACTTCAAGGACGACAAGAGGAACGTGGCAGGTAGAGCATAGGCGGGGCTGACCATTCTGTTGCTTGGCACAGGCGACATGACAAGGAATACCACAGCACCTCAACGTGGTATAATTGGCGAGAGGTATCAAACAAATCACACATGGTGGGGGTTGAGCCATCAGGCGAAAGGATCGGTGAAAGGATCAAACAGTGGATTGGTCAAGAGTTGAAACTCGACGGTGGTGATGATCCCTTCTTTTCGGAGTCGGCACAGTTCTTGAAAAGTGATCTTGTAACGTAAAGGTTGAACCAGGTGATTGATTTGTTTTCGGATCTCTCCCAAACGTTCAATGATTTGCAGGGCTTGAGGGCTGACCTTGCTAGGACTGATCTTGTCAGGAGTGTCGGGTTTGTCACCCATTCACCACCGGTAGAAGTTTTTCAAAGTTAATAAAGCCAATTCGTTCCGACTGAGATGTTTTTGACTGTGAAGACGAAGCAGTTCAAAATAAGAAGCTTTGAAGTGGATCTGTTCCAAGTCTTTTTCGAGTCGAGACAACAAGGCTCGTAGACGATCAATCACTTGTTGGGCTTCTGGACTGAGGACTGGATCATCCATTGAGTGTGAAAGATGGAATGGGACAGGGGGTTTTTTATAGAGAAACCAAAGGGTCACGTGGTAGGGAAGGAGCCAATGAGAGAAAGACCCATCATGCTTTGAGAGGGGAAGAGGTGGGGGGACCCCCCTCCCCCCTCCTTAGATAGACCATGGTGCATTGCGCGAATCAGGGTATATAAGTCAAGGGAGGCGACAGGACGTCACTCTTAGCTTTGAGCCGGTCCTAAGTGACTTATGTTTGTTGAGCCAAGAAATGTCTGAAACAAGAAAGCCCTTGGGCTGTCTAGCCAGCGAAATGAACGTGGGAGGTGAAGAGGTGTTGCGGAGGAGAGTGGGGTCAGAGAGGACGGGAGTGGACTGGCAGACAAGGCGTATGCGGGAGAGACGACAGGAAACCTGGCGCCCCCTGACCAGACAGCGCGTGGTCGCGTTTTTCGAACTTTTTTTGCAGTGTCTGGTCTGGACAGAAAATGGCGAGCGGGAGGGCCGGCCACATCCGGAGATCATAGAAGCCCTACTGAGAGCCCTGGTTAACAAAATAATCCCATGGGTCGACCAGCACCGTATTCGGTCGCGATTTGAATGTCGGTGGCCGATGACATTGGAACATTTTAAAGAGGTCGATAACGACCTGGAGTTGCATTTACCAAGAGTGCATGGGGGCCATGCATGGCAAAGGATCAGGTTGTATTTCGGGGAGATGGAGCGGGAGCGAGAGGAGCGGCGGGGGGAGGAGCAAGAGAGGAGGCAGCGGATAGGGGAGCAAGTGCGACGTGTTTTGTTTCGTTGAACATTTTTTATTGTGAGTCAAGGCTACTGTGAGTCAAGAGACATTTATTTATGATCCACGTGCAAAACCAGTGATGTCATTTTTTAAAATTTTTTAATTAAAAAAGAGTTGATGTTTTCTACAATGGGTGGTCTGTATTCTTTGCCACGCGGGTGGGGCGTTCCTATGTACAATTGAAAAAAGCTATCTACAATTTGAAAAAATAAAAAGTAAAAAAAATTAAAAAAGAAAAGCTATGTACAATTCCAAAAATAAAAACTAAGAAATTACAAATGAAAGTCTTCCAGTTCCATACGTAATTGATCAATGTTCTCGGGTAGACAGAAGGTGCGGTTGAACAAGGCTTGAATTTCGGCTCGGGTTTTCTCGTCCACATCCCGGGATCCCACAATAGCACTGCTTTGATGTAGGGTGGGCTTTTTAGGTCCCCAAGGGACAAATTGACTGCCAGTGACCAGGGTGGCGGCATTCTCATTGACTTGGTAGTAATGGTCCGAGCGGTACCATGATTGACTGGGTATATCAAACAGGTAGACGGGTTTGCCTTGATCCATAGCCAATTGCACAGTCCAACCAGTGCCTCCTTTCACGCGTTTATGATCCGGTTCCAAGATGCCAAAGGCATAGATGGTATGGGCTTTTTTGGCCAATTGATAATTGCGTTGCAGCAATTGCAGGGTGTAAAAATGACTGGGCATTTGTTTGCCTAGTTTCTCCGCTGCCTGGTGAAGATGGGGGTTGGCCAGCATCAGGACTTCCACCGTAGAAGGGGTGATGAAAGTGGATCGAGGATGGTTCGGGGGGACCAGGACTTCTAGTTGCATCCCAAAGTGTTTGGCATGTTGTTCCACGAGGGCATCCGTACCTTTGGCTCCCCCGGTGTACACCACATGGCCATGACCCACTTGCAGTTCCAAGGCACCGAGATCTTGTTCTCCGATCATGATGTCTGGGGGCATGGCTTTTGAGAATGAAGATCTAGTGACCAAGGGACCGTCTTAAATAGGGACAGTTGACCAATGGGAAGACAAGAGGTCCTTATTTGGATTGAACAAGCTGACCAATGGGAAGATAACAAGTCCTTATATGGCTAGGATAAGCTGACCAATGACAGTCAAGGGTCTAAGGTATAAAAAGGCATGGTCGGTAGGGGTGACATCAACCTTTGAGTACGATGTCTACCGATCGGAAGAGAAAATCAACCCATCCCCCAGAGGGGAAGAAGAAGAAGAAGAGCATTCAACATATGACGCCCGTGGACTGTGATCCTGTGGTGTGCGACGTGGTGGAAGACACCCGAGCTGCTGTGGAAGATATGATGAAAGAATTGAATGACATGGTGGAGCAATCACCCCCATCACCTCAATTCACCTTGACGACCGTGTATGATCCTCCCAGTTCAGTGGACACTATGGTATGTCCTTACCATGAGGTGCGTTTGGAGGCCCGAGAATCTCAAAAGGGATGGAAGTATGTGAAATGTCCCATGCAACCTTGTTTGCTGTTTTGTGGTCAAGATAAAGTTCTGGAGTATATGAAAGCCGTGTATAGTCAACCTCATGTAGAAGTGTTGGACATGTGGGGTGGTTTGCAATGCTTTTGCCGTGAACCCGCTACGCTTCAACAGAGTCATTCGACCCAGAACCCCGATCGGTTGTTTCTGACTTGTTCCAAGAAAACGTGTGGCTTCTTCCGATGGGCCGATCAACCCTTGGGTCCCAAGTACTGGACGTGGTTTCATGACAACCCTCCCAAAAAAGCCGACCAACAAGCTGAAGCACCCACCCGTGATGCTCAAGGATATCCCAAGAGGGGCTATGACATCCCTGGCCCTCCAGTCCGAAGGAAAGAGGACGTGGATCGGCCCCTGACAGACTATGAGAAACAATTGTTACGAGAGATTCAAGAGCTCAAGAACCGTCAAGAAATGATGGTAGCCCCGGCACCACCACCCCCCAAGTACAGTGACAGTGTGGAGAACTGGCAGAAAGGTCTAGAGACCGTCAGTTACGGCCGTCTAGGTCTCTTTTAAATGAGAGAACGAATAAAATTTTTTATCAATGTCACCATGGAGTCTGTGTGTGATGCATGGGAGTCTATCTTGTCCCTGGGGCAATGGCAATGTCATCAAACCCTTTGTCAAGTCTTATATGATCATCAACCCGGGTCCCAAATCCCCATACCCCCTTGTCCCGTGGACACGCATCCTCTTCACCTCTTTGAAGAAACCCATGTCGACCGCAACCTATATCGATGGGTGGTGTTTGTCCTATGGTTAAAAGCTCACCCAGAGGCATGGCGATGGTATCGAATCATTCAAAAGGCGCATCCCCACACGGTCCCTACCATATCGACCTTATGGGATGAATGCCAAAAAGTATGGCCCCTCGAAAGAGAACCCAACGCTGGAGTTCGTCGTCCTCATGGTTGAAGAAAACCAAACGCCCTGTGTCGTCAACGAAGAAGAAGGCCAATGTCTCGCAACAATGGTTGAAGCGTTACCATGATCCTGGTGCCCCGGGGAGTTTAGGTGGGGTGCAACGATTTGCTAAAGCCCAGGGTCTCCCTTTGAAAAAAGCCCAACAGGTGTTGGAACAGGATGTGGGTTACACCTTGCATAAACCACGACGTCGTCGTTTTGCTACCTTACCCGTGATCGTAGGGGGGTTGGATGATCAATGGGCGGCGGATTTAGTGGAAGTACAACGTTTGGCCAAACATAATCGGGGTATACGCTACTTGTTGACCGTCGTGGATGTGTTGTCGAAGTACGCGTGGGTCGAACCGTTGAAAACCAAAACCGGGGTGGCCCTCGTGAAAGCCTTTGAGAAGATTGTGAGACAAGGAGGACGTCACCCGAATCGATTGCAAACGGATCGAGGGAAAGAATTTTATAATCGGACCTTTCAACGATGGGTCGACGAGCAAGACATTCAACATTTTTCAACCGAAGGGGATGCCAAAGCCAGTGTGGTGGAACGATTTAACCGCACCTTGAAAGAACGGTTGTACCGTTATTTGACCGCGGCCAACACGTTGAAATTTGACAATGTCTTACCCGAGTTGGTGCAAGGGTATAATGCCACCCGTCATCGAAGTATTGGTATGCCCCCCGAAAACGTGACGTGGGACAACGAAGAAGCCGTGTGGAAACGATTGTATGCCAAACGATTGAAAGGCTACAAAAAACCCCAATTGAAGGTGGGGGATCATGTCCGTCTCAATACGATTCATCGTACCTTTGAAAAAGGCTATTTACCCGGTTGGACCGAAGAAGTGTTTGTGGTGCATCGTGTGATCCCTGGCCCTGTCCCCACGTATAAGATTCGCGAATGGGATGAGACCCCCGTCCAAGGTACGTTTTATGAAGAGGATTTACAAAAAGTCCATGTGTCCGAGGTGTTTCGGATCGAGAAGGTACTTAAGCGACAAAAAGGTCGTTGGTTGGTCAAGTGGAAAGGGTGGCCCGACAAGTACAATAGTTGGATTGCTCGTGGAGACGTGACATCCCTTCGACCCCGCAAACGACGACGACGCCGCTAAAAAACAATGACATTGGTGCCCAACTCTTCGTTTTACGTGACGTTGATGAGCCATGCGAGTACCAAAGAGTTCCCTGGGAACAAGAGTCATCATTTCAGAAACCGATTGCCTAAACCCATCCGATTTGTGGGACGAGGATGGATGGTGGGTATGGTGAGTTTATCCTTACCCACCATTCCCGTGGTAGCGGAAGAAGGAGGCGTGGGTGATTCCCATCCTCTGTTGTACGTACGATGGCACGAACGGGTGTATACCAAAGACGATCAAGGCAACGATCGATGGTACCATGAACGTCGCGAACTCACTGTGTACGGACGAGATATGAGAAAGGAGATGGCCTCGTTGACGGGATCGCACTTTTTTCATCAATTGGTGTACCGTTACGAGCAAAGCCGTGCCAAACAAACCGAACCCCTCAACAAATGGGCCGAGGACAATGGCGTCAAATTGTACCCGACGTTTGAATGGACCTCCGAAGGGGATTTGGTGTTGAATACCGTCAATGTGGATTACAAACGACAAGTGGCACGCGTGTTATGGGGCCGAACCTTGGCGCTGAGAATGGGATGGATTGAACAAGTGTCGACGGGCGTGTATCGATTGGGACCGAATCTCTTGCAAGAATTTCATACGGACTCCATTCCCACCCCGTCCGATGTCCTGGATGGCAGCAACAAGCCCGCCTTTTGGAAAGTGGATGGGGATTATCTGAACTTGAGTATGACGTGTAATTGGCGGTTTGTGAATGTGAACAAGACCTTTCGTCCCTCGTTGGAATTTCCCTCCACGCGTCCTTTGCACGTGTATTGTGATGTAGGGACCAGCAGCATGGTAGGGGGTCGCATCACCGATCTCTTACGAGAAATCAAGTACCAGCCTCAAAACACCACCCACTTTGAACCTCGACATATTCAATATATCCCAGTACGCAACGAAGTGGTAGAAATTGTCGAAACCCAGATGGCCGAAACCAATGGGGATCTGGTGAAATTTGGTGAAGGGCGTACCCTCCTGACCCTCCACTTTAAAAGGGAAGTGGTGGTGTGACGAAGACAAAATGTCGTTTTACGTGACGTTACCCAGTCATGCCAACCGACGTGAATTTCCCAACAACCAAGCCAATTCCTTCAAGATTCGTTTACCTCAACCGTTACAGCTCACAGGGGGTGGATGGCAAGTGGGGTTGAGCGCCATTTCCTTACCGGATACCCGCGTCAATTTGTACGAGTTGGTGAAGAAAGATGGGTACATCCTAGCGACGTCGTGGGAGATCACTTATCCCGCCCCGGGTAAAACCGATGGCACCATGGCCGCGCGCATAGGCACGGCGCAAACCCTCATCCAAGACGTTCAAGATTTGGATTGGGTGGTGGATGGCGTGAGTTTCATGAAAGCCACGATTGCCCATTTGGAACAACGACGCCAGGAAACGGCCATTCAAGGAGGCCGGTTTACCAACGATCAAGGCAAACACACCTACGTCAAGTTCAAGTGGGAAGGCGACGATCTGCTCATCGACAACACGAATGTCTGCCATTGTGGTAACAAAACACCAGTCCTTACCATCTACACCAAGTTGGCGGTCAAGATGGGATGGTTACGTAAAATTAGCAGTGGATTGGTGTTGGGCCCGAACTTACAGCAAGAATTCCTGGGGGATCAAGTCCCCAACTTGACCAAGGACAGCGCTTGGCAGGATGTCACCGACGGTCAGGGGAACGCGGTCTTTTGGACGGTGCGTGCGATTTTACCGGATTATTTACAATTGAGTATGAGTTGTGGGTGGCGTTTCACCAACTTGAATACGGCGTTTCGGGCGGTGGTGGGGGAACCCACCCGATCGTTGCACGTGTACTCGGACGTGGCAGGCAGTATGATGGTGGGCAATCGCGTGACTGATTTGTTGCGTGAAATCCAGTACAAGCGAGAAGCACGTGGCACCCTGTATTTTGAACCGTTGCACATTCATTACATGTCTCTTCGTAACGAGGTGGTGGAAATGATTCACGTTCAAGTGGCTGAAACGATTGGTGCCGGAGGAGACTTGGTCAAGTTTGGTGAAGGCCATACCATTGTCACGTTACACTTCAAAAAGACATAAAAAAGAGAGACGAGAAGGGAACCCAAATCAATTATGCCTCCGAAACGACGACGACGACGACGACGACGCCGACCACAGCGTCCACAAGCGGGGGAAGGGGTCAACGCAGTGATTGCCGGGATTCCTAAGGCCGCTTGGTCCATCACCAAAGGGGTAGAAAAGTTAGCCAAAAAGAATTACCTAAGATCAACGAAGAAACGTATGGAAGAAATGCGAAGTGGGAAACGCAAACGGTGGGCGGGGGAATCGTTTACGTGCAACGTCATGTGAGTATAAAAAGAAAACAAGAGTTGTGAAAACAAACAAAGATGCCCAAGACAAGAGTGCGTCGAAGAAGAAGAAGGCAACGAGGGGGTCTCTTGCCCCTGGCGGCCCTCATTCCAGCCTTGATTGCTGGAGGAAAAGCTGTGGCGTTGGGTGCTGCAAGTGGTGCCGCGAGTTACGGGGCTAAAAAAGGGTTGGAAGCCGCTTTTCGGAAAAAACGACGACGACGATGATGATGACGGTATAAAAAGGGGGTCACGTGAAGCACAGACAAAACGTTTATCCCTGGTGAAGAAGAAGAAGGCACCATGCGTGGGGGAAGTTTGACACGATTTCGAACCGACGAGTGGTATGATCAACAAGGCAAAGGAGTGATGACGGATCTGATGCGTGGGGGGTTGCAAGGTCTTATAAGGACGCGAAATCCTTTAAAATTGCCTAGTAATATCAAGAGAGGCTTGGAAACGGGTTTGACACGCGGTGTTAAACGCAAAGCCGAACAAGTCCTTAAAAAGGAAATCACCAAACAAGCCAAGAAAGCGTTGAGTCATAAGAACGTGAAAGACGCCGTGCGTGTAGCCACTGCCTTATTTCCCAAACAAACCAAACGTGCACGTGATATTTTGGGAGTCTAATGGAACCCGTGCATTCACGACCTCGACGGATTCGTAGTAATCGAGGGTTGTCTCAATGGGGTGGACTGTATCCGTTTTGGAAACTCATGCCACGACGACGACAACGTGGTGGATGGTTAAGTCCCGAGGTCATGAGAGTCCCCGGGTTTGATTTGAGACAACGTTTAGCACGACGACGCTATAAAAACCCCTCACGACGACGACGGGGTACCACTCGACGACGACGTTAAACATGCCTGACGTGAGTACACAAACCGCCCCGGCTCACGAGCGTTCCGAAGGGACCGTCAACCCTGCCTTACGGATTTTCAAGGTGCCACCGACCGACATTAGCATCAATGCCATTCGCATGGTCACCATTCAACCCACCACCACGGGTATCAATCCTATGGAATTCATCATTCCAGGGTTGGACGATTTTGTGGATTTGGGACGCAGTTACTTTACCATGGAATTGAGTTTGAAAAAGGACGATAACGGGAACTTGGTGGCCGCGGAGAAATTGTGGCCCGTCAATAATTTGGCCCATTCCATCATCAAACAAATTGACTTGCAGTTGAATGGCACGTTGATCAGTCCACAATCCGACACGTATCATTACAAAGCTTACCTGGAAACCTTGCTGAATTATGACCGAGAAGATGGCAAGACCGTGTTAGGACCCCAAGGATGGTTCAATCAAGTGGATTTCCCACCCCAATGGACGGACAACAATACCAACAGTGCAGCACCACATAATGACTACCGGGATCTCCCCGCCCATCACAAAGGAGCCTTGGCCGCCATGGTAGCCGAAACCGCCAAGTATGCTGCAGGTGTCACCCACAGTCTAGTGTTTACCCCCCACTTGGAAGTGTTTCACACTGGCAAACTGTTGGTGCCAGGCATCGAAATCAAGATGAAATTTCATTTCAACAGCCCCAGCTTGTTTTTGAATGGAGTGGCTCTAGCTGGCCGATTGATGGAAGGGGATGTGAAACTACGGTTTCATCTCTGTCAACTGCGTTTGAATGACGCCATCTACCAGAGTATATCTGAAAAAAGACACAATGAAGGCCAAGTGGCGGCTTACCCGACCGTCCGCAGTGAAATCCGGACTTTCAGCATGCAAAACAACCTGGTCCGCTTTGATATCCCGAACCTGTTTCAAAACAGAATACCTGACCGATTGATTGTGGGGTTACTGGACAGCCGTGCCTTCAATGGAGATGTGACCCGAGATCCGTTCTGTTTCCAGAAATTTGGGCTGACCTCCATTAAACAGATTGTCAGAGGAGAAGAGTACCCTTATGAAACCCTCCAGTTAGTGCACAACAATGGCACCCGAGATAATCTAGGCTACTTCCGTTTTCTGCAAGCCAGTGGTGCTTGGTGTAAAAAGAAAGGCAATATGGTAGAACTGCTGGATTGGGGCCACAGGAAAAATTGTACCTTGTTCATGTTTGACAATGTGGCCAATGGATGTGCTGACAGTCAAAACCTCAACCCCAAGCAAACAGGTGATTTACAACTGGTGTTGGAATTTGGAGCTGCCCCCGGTGTCAATATAACCGTACTCGTGTATGGGGAATTTGAGAATTTGCTGGAGATTGACAGGAACGGAGCCGTGTTGTATAACATTTACCAGCACTGAAGAAATGGAACATGTGGCCTTGAATAATGTGCAATTGGATTATTTAGCCCGAGACGACCCCCAATTGAACCCTGTCTTTTACGGAACCGTGGCCTGTGATCGTTTACCCAAGACTCCTGTCAAGACTACCCCTCAAGGGTACATTGTGAATACCGACCCACACGATCAACCGGGACAACATTGGTTAGCGGTGTGGACGGATGGAAAGGTGTGTGAAGTCCTGGACAGTTATGCTTTGCCCATGGACACGTACGTGCAAGCTACCCCGTTACGAGGTTGGATCGTCCAACATTGGAAGTATGTAGTGACCAATGGCAAGTCCCTCCAAGCCATTACAAGCAAGAGTTGTGGTGATTACGCCTTGTTGTACTTAAAAGCCAAAGCCCGTGGACGGACCTTGCAAGCGTTTTTAAATGAGTTTTCGGATCATGATTATGTTAGTAATGACCATCAAGCCGGTCAACACCTTCAACAATTGATTGTAGGCCAAGAAGCCAGATGGTATCAACTGTGTTGTCATCCGTATCATCAATGTAATGCTTAAATAAAATTTGTTGGAAAAAAGTGTTGTCGGAGTCGTAGCTCAGTTGGTTAGAGCCTTAGACCTTTGATTCAGATAGGGATTGGGTCGTACGTGGGTTCGAGTCCCACCGATTCCAATAAAAAGGTGCCTTTTTGTTTTTCTAAGGGTAGTTCGTCATCATCATGCAAACGGGGAAACCGTTTCGTTTTCATACCCCCTCCTCTATCTTGGTGGTGGGTCCTTCGGGATGTGGTAAAACCGCGTTTACGGAAAAACTCTTGGTAGACAACCCGGATTTGTTTGAAACCCCACCGACTCAAATGCATTATTGTTATGGGGCCTGGCAAGATCGATTTCAAGGCATGCAAGATCAAGGGGTGGTGTTTCACGAAGGGATTCCCGATCATGAGGCCTTAGTGCAATGGTTCCCTGAAGGACAGGGGGTCCTGGTCTTGGATGATTTAATGGACGAAGGCAGTCACGATAAACGCGTGTTGGATTTATTCACCAAACATTCCCATCATCAAGGGGTGACGGTGCTCTACTTGTGCCAAGACATGTTTCCCGTGGGTCGCTATGCTAAAAGTATATCCCGCAATGCCCATTACATCGTGGCGTTCAAGAACCCCCGAGATCAATTAGGGGTACGCAATGTCATGCTTCAATCATTTCCGACCACGTGGAAAGACACGTTGGAGACGTTTCATCAAGCCACCACACGACCGTATGGCTATTTGGTCTTGGATTTACATCCGGCCTCCTCCGATCAACAACGTTTGTTGAGTCACCTGTTAAAAGACGAAGGATGGACTCGCACCTATCAAAAACGACTATAAAGGCACCCCCTTGGAACAGGTAAAAAGAGAAAAGCAAACCATGGCCGATGATGACGATGACCGTCAACCTCCGCAATCGTACGATACCGTGTCCCCTGCGGGGGTGGGGGCGGCCAGCGGCAATCAAATGTCCCCAGGGACCCTGCAACAACTGTATTTCACGGGAGACGAAGGCCTTGTGGACGTGGCCATGGAGGAAATGCACCCCGAGGTCCTCAGGGAGTTTTTGAGAAGTCTCCCCTCCCCCAGGACAGTGGCCACCTGGCCCGATTTGGATGGTGCACCCCCTGTACAGGCCTCTTCCCCAGCTGGGGTAGGAAGTCGAGCATCCCATTCACCCCCATTCCAAAGCCCCCAGACCACCCCGGAGTCCCCGAGAAGTCCACCTGGTTGGCGAACAGCACCAAGTGGCCGGACAGCAGCAGCAGCGGGTGCTGGGGGTAATGGACGTGGTGGTAGTGGTGGCCGTGGTGGCGGACGTGGTGGTGGTGCTGGTGGAGGTGGTGCTGGTGGGCGTGGTGGTGGTGCTGGAGCTGGTGGTGCTGGCGGGCGTGGTGGTGGTGCTGGGGGTGCTGGTGGTGCTGGTGGTGGTGGTGCTGGTGGTGCTGGTGGTGGTGGTGGTGGAGGAGGTGGTGGTGGTGGTGGTGGCGGCCGTCGTGGAGGACGTGGTGGACGACGTGGGCGACGACGACGACTTTTTCCCGGTACACCTTTGACACCGGCCTCTAATCCAGCCACCCCTCGAGGATCTTGGACATCTGGGAGTTCTGGCCGAGCCCCTCGCACCTTGCGTCAAGCGGATTTACAACGACGTTTACGTATGCTGTTACAAGATCAAGAACAGTTGGCCCAAGGACGTGAAATTGCTAATGTCACCATGACCAATAGCATTGTGACCAGTTATAAACAAGGAGGAGCACCGAGCGTACAAACCTCGTCGTCCCGTGTTTCGCCGTAAAGATGAAAACCGTCGTGTCGTTATTGAATGGATCGAAACAGCATGGTCTTCCCTTCCCCCCGGAATTATTACAACGCATGGATTCCTTGTATGCCTTTTATCATCAACAATGGTGGTGTTATCGAAAAATGTTGAATCATTACAGGTGTATCAATGCCTTGTTCAATGGTATGGCCTTACTCCTGATGGCCGCTGGTATGATTGCGGGCCCCCTTTTGGAAAACAGTACATTGGTAGCCTGTTTGGCGGCCGTGGGCACCGTGGTCAAAGGATTGAATGATTTTAAACAATACCGATTTAAAGTGACCATGAGTCGATTTGCGTTTACCACCTATGCCAAAGCCTTGACCGAATTGAAAACCCATGTGCGGGGTATTCCCTTGGAGGATCTGGAACGATTTTTAATCAAGATGCAAACCTTGGATGATACCATTGTGGATTTCACCCCTCCGTTACCCAAACGATGTCTCCAAGATTACCATGGTCATTTTGTGTACCAACCCTTGGAAGCCCTATGCTATGTAGATGGATGTCCTCGTCCCTTGAGACCTAAAGAGTATTGGATCCATAAAAAGCCACTCCCTCCTAGTCCCACACTCTTAGAACCATGGTCGTCCTACGACGACGACGACGACGACGACGCAGAAAAAGGAAACAACGAGGAGGGGCTTTAATGCGTCGCAAACCCCGTTTGGTGGATAAAATTGCCCATGGCATGAGTATGTTTCTATCAGGTCCCGCCCCTGGGTTTGGACTGGCTTTAGGCAAATTAGGGGGTCAAGCCTTGAAAGGCATTACCGATAATGTAAAACATTACCGACGACAACGAGGTGGAGGTTGGTGGTCCGATTTCAAACGCAATACCCGTCAAGGTTATAAAGAGACGCGAGACGTGATCAAACAAGACAAAGCCCTTCAACGTCTATTGACGGGTCAACCATGGTGAGGAGGAGAAGACGACGACGCCGTCGTCAACGAGGCGGTTTTTTAAATCTATTGGTGCCCGCCATGGTAGGATTGGGGAAAGCCGCGGCCTTGGAAACGGATAAACGTATAAAACGCACGATTCAAAAAGCCAATCAACGGTATCGTCGTCGTCACCGATAAAGGATGCAACGTCTTCGACGTCAATTCCCGTTTTTACGGTCCATGTTACAAGAAGCCAATGGTTCCAAACGTCAAGAATTGTTACAACATGCCAATGCCGATCAAATCAATGCTGTGAGTGAACTGGTCTTGAACTTTTTAAAAAACAAGATTCCCGTCACCCCACCCATGCTGGCTAAACTTCAACCCTATAAAAAGGTACTACGTGATTTGGGACGTCGTCGACATTCCGTCAAAAAACGTCGTCAGTGGTTAGTCCGACAAAAAGGAAGCGGATTGTTTCAAGGACTTCACGAGGTGTTATGTCAATGTGTTCGTTAACCCTCCCTACGTGGATGACTCTATTACAAGAGGCCAATCGGGCCACCGACCAGTGGAAAGACGAGTGTCATTATTGGAAGCATAAATATCACCTGTTGTATCGAGAGTACCAACACATCTTGAGGGCCCGTCTTTGTAAGAGTTGCCGTGACCAGGAAGACGGGGAACTTTGCTCCGACTGTAGTCAACGAACATGGACGAAGTGTACATGATTCCCCACAAGGACTTGGAACAACTCATTCAATATTACAAAGGAGAACTCACCGAAAATGCCTTGTTGAACAAAGCCGCCACGCTCGCCGCCAAAAAACATGTGTTATTAGCCAATCCCCAATTACCTCCCGCCCTGGTCAATGCTCAAACCAAACCGTTGAGTCAAGAATTAATCAAGTTAACCAAACGCATTCGTCAATTTCCTGGCGGGGTGGGGGTTGGTGCCCCGGGTGCCCCGGGTGGTCCACCAGGCGAAGAAGAAGAAGAAGCCGGGGATTTGGTGACGGGACCCGTGGAACAATGGTTGAAGCGCATGATAAAAGGAGGTCCGTCGGCTCCCAAACCCACCATTACCCCTGCTACCAGGGAAGGCGCGAGAGAACCGAGACCTTCTACCAGTCGAGGAGAAGAGATACCTTCTACCAGTCGAGGGGATAGCCGGACGCGTTTACAAGTCATTCGAGAACAGCGCAAGGCTTTGGAAAAAAAGTTAGCTGAGAGTGGTAAAGGCAAAGGCAAAGGCAAAGGCAAAGGCAAAGGCGTCTCCCGGGAAGTGCAACGATTGAAACCCTTACCCGGTTGGGAAGATTGGACCAAAACCAAACAACCCCGACGGAGACGTTTGCAATACGACAGTGAATAAAACATGCCCACCCAGAGGAGGAGGAGGGGTATTAAACGGAAACGCCCCCAACGAGGAGGGGCCTTGGATGTCCAAAAATGGATTGCGAAAACGGGGAAGGAATTTCATTGGCCCGGGTATCAGTACATGGGCCCTGGCACCCATTTGGCTAAACGTCTGAAACGTGGGGATCCCGGGATCAATCGCTTGGACCAAATTGCTAAGCAACACGACATTGATTACAGCCGTGCTAAGAATTTGCAAGATAAATGGAAAGCCGATACCAAGATGATCCAAGCCATTGATCGCTTACCCGGCAAGAAAAACAAGACGGAACGGGTGGTCAAGAAAATCATGCAAGCCAAGAAACGTTTAAAATTGTAAACATTTAATAACATGTTGAGTCAAAAAATGTTACATTGTTATTCTGCAGTTCGGTAGTCTTCTGTAGTTCGTGTTGAGTCTCAAGCAGGATTGGCGAGACAAAACCCATTGTGATGTAGACAATCCAGAAAAAATAAAAAACAATGTCACTTGTGTCATTTTGATTGATGAGTTGTCAAGTTCATTTGTTCTCTCACAAATACTGACACGGATGTTCTGCCAAAATACGGAGACGAGGGGGTTAAGACATTAAATCAAACAATAAATCCACGCCCTCGTCGGATGACATGTCATGAACGAGGTCTTCAGGGGGCAACAATGCCTCCACATCAAAATCCTCGACATCGTTCATGACCTGCTGCCAATCATCGGGTGACATGTCTTTCAATAACTCCTGCAAATACGAAACATTCTCCCAATCAGGGGAGTCCGCAACTTGCACGCCCCCCGAATCCAAATCAAACAGAGTATGAGAGTCCGCGGGAGGTCCGTTTGTATTCACAGATTCCTGCGTCACAGGACCAGATTTCAAATAATCCGTCAGGGGGATGGTTAATGTCAAAGGTCCTAAAGCCTCCATTTTCTCTCGAGTTCTCTTTTTCTCCACCAGGCGGGCTCGACGACACCTCTCTTTCTCCCTCAACACCTCTCGATGGGTCTCCCGATATTCTTGCTCATACCCCAGGCGGTGTTCCAGATTCTTTTCCCGGTAGCGCCTTTGGGCCTCCGCCAGCTTGGCTCGATTCCTTTCCCGGTAGCGCCTTTGGGCCTCCGCCAGCTTGGCTCGATTCCTTTCCCGGTAACGCTTATCAGTCTCAGCCACGCGCTCTGGATACCTTGCCTTGTAGCGCTTGCGGGCCGCCGACACCTGTTTACGACGTTTTTCCCGGTAACACTGGCTGGACACCGCGATGAACTCTCGATTGTTTTCTCGGTACTTTTTTTTGTAGGCGACCAGTTTCTCTCGGTGTTCGGCCCGGTACCGTGCACATTTGGCGATGTTGCGTGCTCGTTTAGCCATGAGGACTGCCCGTTCGTACTCGTCGTCGTCGTCGTCGTCGTCGTGAGGGTCATAGTCGGTGTCGTTGGTGGAGTCATCGTCGTCGTCGTGGGGGTCATAGTCGGTGGTGGAGTCATCGTAGTCGTCGTCGCTTTGATGGTAGCTGACTGGGGGTCTGTGACGGCGGCTGCGGAACTGTCTTACGCGGGACATCGGGCGATGGTGGCGGTGCACGGGGAGGTGTGGCTGGCCGCTTAAATTGGTGGTGCCAGTTGGTCCAGCAATAATCTAGGCCCTCGATGTACCAGTCACAGGTCATGTGAGGGTAACAATATTCCTGTAAACGAACGGCCTCTTCTGCTCGGCGTTTCTGCGCCTCGACTTTCTCCGGTTCCAGTTGCTTTAACCTTTCTGCAAACTCCGCAAAGGTTTCCTCCTCCTCCTCCAACTCCCTCTTCACTCTCTCCAAGATCTCCTCCACTTCCAAATCTACTTCCAAATCTACTTCAAATTCTTCAAAGGCTTCCAATAGCTTCTCATGACCAGCGTCCATTTTGAGATGACTCACCTCGAGGGTCGATCTGTTTTATAGTCTCTCATTCGTTCCCGTCATGCACCATGGACCCTAACTAGAGAGGGGGGAGGGGGGTCCCCCCACCTCGTCCCACCCCTCCCTAGGGCACCCCCTCTCAGGGGGGCACCCTGTTTAGTGATTGGCTCCTTCCCCTCCCACGTGACCTTTTGGTTCTCTATAAAAAACAGAGCCCCGATCTCCAGTGAGTTCATCTGATCATGTCCTCTCGCCAAGACGAAGCGGGGCCAAGTGGCCTCGCTAGAGGCGAGATCATGTCCTTGCTTGGACTAGAGATGTCCGATTCAGAGCCAGAAGACGAGACGACAACAACTTCCTGTGTGGGACCTATGTTATGTACCGAAGACATGCCGGACAGTGATGAGATTTGTGAAGAGGCCTTGGATCGCTTCGAACGCCAACGTGCGTTTCAAACCCATCTTCTTCAACAAACTGGGGGAGGTTTGGATGCCAATGCGGAGGGTGTCTTCGAGTTTGAACTCCAACCCTATGTCGATCGTTTGAGCAACCGTCTGGGAGTGCGTGAACGTCATTTCAACACCCAGTTACGTCAAAGAGGGAATTTCATTCCCAATCAGAGCATGACTCGAGCTCTAGAAGAGGGGTTACGTCGCACGGTGAATCAAGTGTTGACCACCACCACACCTCCCCTCCACGATCAAGATCGCCTGTACTTTACCATCGCCTCCAACAGACTCCATAATAATTTTCAGGGCTGGGGATTACGTGCAGGAGAATGGCGCCAAGGCGGCGACCGTGTCGAGGCTTTATTCCAACGTTTAGCCCAAGCCCTCAACAGCAATGAACAATTTGAAATGGACGACTCCTTTCAAGTCTCCATTACTCAAGTCCATCATGCCCCTCAAGGAACCGGCCGCCGACGCCTGGAGAAACCCGGACATCAACCTCTACGAAATTTAATACCCAAGAAACGTTCCATTATCCAGATCCGCAATCACGACGATCTCTGTTGTGCCAGAGCCCTCGTCACTGCCAAAGCCAAAGTGGATCAACACCCGAAATACAACAGCATCCGCCAAGGAACTAAACTGCAAAAAGAAATGGCTCTCTTGCTCCATCACGAGGCCAACGTGCCCTTCGGCCCTTGTGGCTACGATGCCTTGACCCAATTCAGTACCACTCCTTCCCTGGCCGGTTACCAGATCCTGTTGGTGGATGCCGACCGTTCTTTTCACATCACCACCTTTGGCCCCCTTCAAGACAAACAATTGATCCTGTTGCACGAGAAAGGCCATTATGATGTCATTACCAAGTTGCCAGCCTTTTTCGGATCCAGTTACGTCTGTGCCCATTGTTGGAAACCCTATAACGAGGAGGGGAAGCATCGATGCAACAACAACAAACGTCATTGCAGGGCCTGTTGCCAAAAAGAGTGTCCTGATTTCCTGGAGGCGTACCCTCGAGGCCAGAAAGCCACTCAACGTTGTCAACAATGTCATCGGGACTTTTTTGGAGACACCTGTTTCCAAATGCATCTCGTCAAGGATAAGACCGGCAAACCCGTCACCAACCTAGACTCCTCCGTCTGCTTTCGGCGCCGTCGCTGTGCTAAATGTCTACTTCTAGTTCCTGCTTGCCACATTGACAACCATCAATGTGGCTACATTGATTGCCCCTGCTGTCATGAGTACGTGGACGGTGCAACTCATCGTTGTTTTATTCAAATAGCCACTCAAGACAACAAGAAGAAAAGAAAGAGGAAACGGCAACGAGGGCCCCGCGCCAAACGTAGGGTGGATGCCACACCCGAGGAGGAAGACGACGACCTCCCACCCCTTCATGTCTTCTTTGATATTGAAGCCATGCAACCCCAAGAACAACACATCGCTAACCTCGTCGTGGCCGAAACCGAAGACGACGATCGTCCCGTTGAGTTCGTAGGTGAGCATTGCGTCCGAGATTTCCTGGAATGGTTGGATACCCTGACACTCCATGATACCCGCCAAGTTAATGTGTTGGCCCATAACTTCCAAGGGTACGATGGTTACTTTATCATTCATCAATATTATGGCGACAATAGGATCGTCGACCAGCTCCGGAACGGGTGTAAACTCTTGCAAGTCCAACACGATCGTATCCGCTTCATCGACTCTTTGAGTTTCTTCCAGATGCCTCTGTCAGCGTTTCCCAAAACCTTTGGATTGACAGATGCCTGCAAAGGGTACTTCCCCCACAAGTTCAATCATCCAGACCATCAAAACTACGTAGGACCCATCCCGGCCCTCGATTACTACATGCCTGAAACCATGTCCCCCGAAGGCAAGCAAGCCTTGGAAACCTGGCATCAAGACCAACGCGACAAGGTCTTTGACTTCCGCAAAGAACTGGTTAAGTACTGCAAATCGGATGTACGTCTCTTGAAAGAAGGTTGTTTGACATTCAAACGGTTGTTTGAAACGCTCACGGGCTTCAACCCCTTCGACCACATCACCATTGCTTCTGCTTGTAACCGCGATCTACGCATGAATCGCATGATCCCCAACAGCATTGCCAGTGAACCCGTTCGTGGGTGGAAGAACAATATCAACTACTCCAAAGTGGCCCTGGAATGGTTAACCTGGTGTGCCCAACAACAGCAGAGCCTTCAACATGCCCGTAATGCCGGCGAGTATTGCATCCCTGGCACTAACTTCCATGTCGATGGTTTCGATGCCAGTACCAACACCATCTACGAATTTCACGGGTGTTTCTGGCATGGGTGTCGTCGCTGTTTCCCCATTCGTCACGAAAGCCATCTACGTCACTATGATCGAACCATGCAAGATGTCTACGAGACCACCCAGCAAAGGATCCAACAATTTAAAGAGCAAGGCTTCACTGTCGTGGAAATGTGGGAATGTGATTGGTCCCGTCTCAAAGACACCTCCTTGGACATCCGTACGTACCTGGGGACCCTTGACTTCACAGAACCCTTGAATCCCCGTGACGCTTTCTGCGGGGGTCGTACCAATGCCGTCAAACTGTACCATCACGTGACACCCAATCAACAAATACATTACATTGATGTGACCTCCTTGTACCCATGGGTGAACAAGACCTGTGTGTACCCCAAAGGCCATCCTCGTTTCATCTTCAATCCGGGACACACCGACATCACCAAGTACTTTGGCCTCGTCCAATGCAAAGTCCTGCCGCCACGTCATCTCTACCATCCTGTCCTGCCTTACCGTCATGACTCCAAACTGCTTTTTCCTCTCTGTGCTGCCTGTGTGGAACAAGAGATGGTCAAACGACCCTTAGACAGATGTGCAGAATGTGTGCACACCGACGAACAGCGAGCCCTGACTGGAACATGGTGTACCCCCGAATTATCTAAAGCGGTGGACTTGGGGTACGAGATCCAGTACATCTATGAGGTCTGGCATTTTGACGAGACGTGTGAAGGCCTCTTCAAAGACTACGTGAACACCTGGTTGAAGATCAAGCAAGAAGCCAGCGGGTGGCCATCCTGGGTCGGTGAAGACGAAACCAAACGTCAGCAATACCTTCGAGAGTACTTCGAGCATGAAGGCATTCAATTGGAGTACGCCAACATCAAAAAGAATCCGGGGTTGCGTACCCTCGCTAAAATGATGCTCAATTCCATGTGGGGCAAGTTTGGACAACGTCTGAACAAGACCCAAGTCGAAACGTTTGATGACCCTCAAGCCTTCCACCGTTTTCTAGATACCAGTACTTTGGAGGTACGTCACGTCTCCGTTATCAATGACCACTTAGTGGAGGTGCATTACCAGTACCAAGACGAAGACATCCCTGTCTCACCTAACCTCAACATTTTTGTGGCCTGTTTCACTACCTGTTGGGCCCGGCTCCGACTGTATACAGCCCTGGAACAGCTAGGGGAACGTGTCCTCTACTACGACACGGACTCCGTCATCTACTGGACAGAGGAGAATCAAGCAACCCCGGTCTTGGGCGATTACCTCGGCGAGTTTACGAGTGAATTGGACCCTGACGATTTCATTGTGGAATTTGTCTCAGGGGGTCCCAAGAACTATGGGTATCAAACCCAGAAGGGTCACGTTGAGTGCAAGGTGAGGGGTTTCCGCCTTAACAGCGAAGGCAAAACCCAATTGAATTACAACATCATGCGTCAGAATGTCCTGGACGAAATCCAGAAGCCCCTTCTACGTCCACGGCAGACCCAAGTCGTCAAGACCTACCAAATTGTGCGCGATCCCAAACACTACCAACTGTACACCTTCCCCGAATACAAACGTTACCAGTTGGTCTATGACAAGAGAGTCGTGGATCCTGTCACTTTCCAGACCTACCCTTATGGATACCAGTGAGACACTTGACTAAGACTATTACCAAGTCATTGCTATTCCTTACCTCTTCTCGAGACCCACTGGGCCCCCGCTTCGTCTTCTTGGCAAGAGCCCATGAAGTCACCTTCACGTTCAATCGTCTGTGCATGCCGTCAATTACATCATCTTATCAAATGGAACACTCAGCCCATATCAAAAGGAATACTCATCATGGACCATGAG
Organism: Siderastrea siderea; assembly: GCA_964030785.1. NCBI lineage: Eukaryota > Metazoa > Cnidaria > Anthozoa > Scleractinia > Rhizangiidae > Siderastrea > Siderastrea siderea. The sequence continues at coordinate 22,253,661 of OZ034972.1, forward strand.
GATCATCAAATGTTTGCATTTGCGTCTTGTTGAGGCGCCTGTGCACACCCATCTCAACTCATCTTATCAATTGCAACACTCAGCCCATATCAAAAGGAACACTCAGCCCATATCAAAAGGAATACTCATCATGGAACACTCATATTATTAAAAGGAACTCAAAGGAATACTCATATTATCCAAAGGAACTCAAAGGAATACTCATATTATTAAAAGGAACTCAAAGGAACACTCATATTATTAAAAGGAACTCAAAGGATATTATCCAAAGGAACACTCATCAAAGCCACATTAAAATATTTTTTCTTTCCCATTTTGCTTGATGTGCCAAATCTGGGTCACCCCCGTTCCCCACATTGGACTTTGGACTTTGAGCCCGCGTTTTCTCAGCAGTTTTACTTCCCCTTGAGCCCACGATCCCTTTTTCCTACTCGTCAGCGGTTTCCCTTTCCAAATCACGTGACTTCCGGTTGCATGAGCCTGCGATCCCTTTTTCCATCACTGGTCAGCGGTTTCCCCCTATTAAAAACACGTGATTTCCGGTTCCGGTTATGACGTCATCCTTACATCAAAACGAGGCTCACTTTGCCTAGTGAGCCTCCATTACTACTGTTCCATTTAGCGATTTCGATCTTTTCTATATAGCTCATGCCTATTAACAGTAGAAGAAAAATTGAGCAACCTCTTTTCCTTAAGCTGACACGAAAATCCAAGACTTCAGTGAAGTAACTAAACCGGAAGATCAGGATTGACTGTAAAAGGGAACGCAACTCTTCCGAGTTTAAAACATAATATAAGTAATAAATAGCTAACTACCGAGGCACGTAGTGCCGAGTTGGCTATAATCATTTTATATCCAGCAAGCCCGAATCAGAATAGCAATCAAATCCTTGAGTAAATCGTTTTAAATGACCCGCAGGGCCTCGAGTTCTACCCCATTTTGTCGAAAATGTGGCTTTCGCCTTGTAAACAATGGGGCGTGACAACGCTAATCACCGAGCGGCAAAGGGAACACCAGCAAAACAAGGAGAGACAGAAATATGGAAATGTTTACGTAGAATTTCTCTATTAAGACTTTTCTTATCTTTTTGGCTCTTTCTTCTTACTTCTCCTTCTCAGTTTTTCGATACTTGTAAGCAGGTGGGTGGGGGGGGGGGGGGTAGAAGCGAGGACTGGGACCGAGAAACGATGTTCTCACAACTTGCAAAACGGTCCAGTCAAAACGTGGACAGCGTTGTTCGTCACAATCAATATTTCCGATCGACGATCAACTTACTCGAAATAGTTTGCAAAATTTATCTGTATTTTGTCGGGGGAAAGTAAGCGGTGAGCGGCTAATCTCTCATGGAACTTACTGTCAGTTTCGTACAAGAGATGGAAGCGACATCGATGAAGACGCTTCTGTTTTCGCACTGTCTTGTTTGTTGCAGTGGCGAGTTGATCAGTTGCGAGCCGTACGGCAGGCACGTTTCGCTTGTTTATACTTGGAGACCAGGTTTGCGAGAAACGTTTCAAAGTTGAATGCTAGAATTAGATAATTCAACGTAAATAAACTTCTCACCGAGAGAAAGCGCTTGAACTATTCAGGATTTTATTTCTTGTACTCCGCGACGTAATTTTGGTCTTTTGTCTATCGCTGAACTGATGCATGTGATAGATAAAAATACTGTCAATAAGGGAATAAAATGACTTTTTGAGGGAATATTGTTTATTTGCGCCCTTGTAGTGTCATTTGTGGCCCGAGCGCGAATGACACTACAAGGGCGCAAATAAACAATATTCCCGAAAAAAAGTCATTTTATTATCATTATTATCAATAAACAAGGCCAAATGATATTAAGAAATCTGACAAATTTAATGAGGCTTTTCCATAAATATACAATTTGCTCTGAATGAGTTGACCCAATACTTCAAATAAACTCAAAATTATCTAACTATCTAATTGCCGGCACAAGTTACCTGCGAATTCAATCCAATAAATTAGCTGTGTTTGAAAGAAAATAGGCTGAAAACAGCTAAAAGTCTCCCGAAAAATCCAGCAATAGACAATAAAAGATACAAAGATGGAAAATACAAGGATAATCACTTAGTCAGTACACGTTTCTACTCACTGTCACTTTCGATTACTACTCGGCGTCGTTTTACGGTTTCGCTTTCTGTTGAATGAGAAGGATCTGCACTCTGATAGATGTTCAAAGTTCCGATTTGAATGTGCTGAGTGCAGTTCGGATATGGCTGGGCTAACGAGAAAAACTGACTCTGCAGTGACTGAGAAACTGAAGTGATTGCACTAGCACCGGCGATGTTGCTGCTTTCGGAATTTGTTGATGAGCGGTGTGACTCTTGAGATGTTACTGAGGACGAATGGCCATCAAACGCTTCTTGCAAAAGCCTGGAGCAATGCCTTTTTTGTGCACTTGAAGTTTGAGAAATGTAGTGAGTCAAGCTTCTTTCATCTTTGTGTTTAGTGATCTCGCAAATCTGTTTGGCGTCAACTCCGCGCTGAAACAGAGATGTGACTGTGGAGGCACGAATGCAGTGATTCGTGTATTTTTCTGACAATTCGGCTTTCAAGGAAATGTTTTCCATGAGTTTGGCGATCTTGCTTTTGCCAAGCGGCTCATTTCGAAACCATTGTGATCCCTCTTTCTTGAAGTGCTTGTTAGGTGTTTGAAACAGAGCCTGACAGTTTGGATTAAGGCGGAGGATGTAAAACTCGAAAGAACTAACGGGATCAAGCGGCGACGAGTTTTCGTACATTCGCACATCGGAATAACTTTGGTCTTTTTGCTTTGACCCTCCTTGATAGTTCTTTGTTTGTTCAGTTTGCATTTCAGTAACATACCGTGCTCCTGAGTCATCTTTTTTTATGCCGAACGACTGCTTGGTGAGTTCTCGCCAACCTTCTCTACCACGGCGCCCAAAATAGAAGCAGATTGAAAACCACACAAACTCAAGAAGTCGCTCTGGTTCTGTCCATGCAGTTGAACCTAAACCTCCAGAAAAATATTCTCGTAGCTTCGTCATATCTCCAGCTGTAATTGCAGATTTATGCATAGGTTTAGGATTCATTTCTTTAGTGTACAGTTTGCATTTTGCCTCGAACATCTTGTTCGCAGGAAGAAATTCTTTGTCTTGTAAAATGTTTATAGTCCTGCTGAATGGGGCTGAAGTTAGTTTTCGATGAATCGCTGCTCGTATGCCAGTGAGGCTACTAGGGGTTAACGGTTGGCCCTTTTCCGATTTAACCTCCGCATAAAACGTCCTTAGAACTTCGTTGAGCTCCGCCGAAGTAAAAGAATTCAGATCGACGTTGAGCTGTCGTTTCTCGCACCATTTCTCGAATTTCTTAATACCCCAAGAAGTGGCTCTTTTGGTATTTTCGGCTTGAGCTTGTGCTTCGATTTTATCCAATTCTTCCTTTCCCAGATCCGAGTTTTGACTAGAATCTTTAACTTCTTCCATTTTCGAAAGCTTAAACCTTTCTTTAACTTTCCGTTGATTGGGAAACTTTGTGCTTCAAACTGAACTTGCCGAATGGTTTTCCCGCGTCGGCGACGCTGATTGGTTAAAATTAATCGGATGATGAACCAAGAACCAATCAGCTGCAGGGCCGTTAATGCATTAACGGCGCGCTAGGAGTCATTTGCGGCCCGCAAAGCGCGTGTTTACGATAGGGCGGTTTTCAATTTGGCCGCGTGTATTGATAATAATGTTTCTTTTGACATCTCATTCTGTAACGAATTGATAGCATGAGGTGAGACAGTTATGGCTGTACTCGGTTTGCATGTTTTCCTCCAGCGTGGTCTAAATAAATTGCAACGGGAAATGTGCCATAAAACATCGATGGAAATAAATTCAATCAAAACCGCTATAACCTGATGCATGGAACAATACCTACGCACAGAATACGACTTTTATTATCAATAATCCAGTTATGTGTTAACAAAATCATTTCACAGTTCAGTACTTTGAACCCGATCCCAGTTTTTAACCCAGCTTCAGAAAATTCTATCTGATTCTATACAGTCGATCAGCACAGACTGGACTGATCGAAGTGCTACTGCTCTACTTTGCGACTAAAAAACTTCGAGAGTAAACTTTTGTCTTCATAAGAAGCAAAATGCACGAAAACATGATAAAAGTGTAAAATACGATCAATTCGTCAATTACCTAAACGAAGGGACAAAACCGAATCCGCCGCCTTTGGCCGCCATAATTTTTTTCCCTTCAGCGTCCGAGTTCCGTTGAAGTTCCGTTGGAACATGCAACATCTGCGCACGCGTAGGAGACATATCCGCTGACTAGAACCTCACAGATTGCTTTGCAAGTTGTGAGAACATTGTTTGGATTTCATTTAAGAGAACGTATGGGAAGTTGCTTTCCCCCCCTGCTTGTAAGTATATGTTTGTGTGGCGACGGCGAGTTGGAGATTATTATAATCGGGATCGTCATTGACCCGTGCTAAAAAGGAACTGTATACCTCTATCAATCAAAGGGAACTTTCACAAATCAATATGTTTTACCAGACGTAATTATATATCTGTTTTGAATTATTCTCTAAGCAACGCAGAAACTATAAATAAGCGTTACGTGACCTATAGTACTGTGAGCCGGTCGCCGGAAGTCACACTGGACTGTTGTCCCACTAAATTTTCTTTATATTAACAAGATGGTTTTAGACTACACCAGTGGTGGTTGGACACGGTCCGAAAGGCATGGTGGATCATTATATTAGCCAATCACGAGCAGTCTCTTAACCAGGACGAAAAATCAGCATGGCGGCCTTTGACGGGAATGTGAGCTTCACTTCTTGTCATTTTAACGTGCTATCTGTCCCCAGTGCAACTTACATTTAACAAGAAAAATTAGGATTGTGTGTATCTAGATGCCTTGAAATTTTTGGATCTGGTCATCTTTTGTAAGTTAAGTTTGAGCACAATTTCGTTGTAGGTGGATCGAGCAACGCGTGGTTTCATGTTATTTGAGAAGGTATTACAGTTTGAGAATTTGTAGGCTAACCCAAAAATCTAAAACCGTGTATTTTACACCAAGATCAAGGTGGATAAATTTGCTTTTATAAAATCATATAGCGCCCGACAGCACCCCTCTAGTTTGAGAATCATGCGTTGTTTAAGTTGTCGAATTTTCTCTCCCATATTACTCTCACGCTGCGAGATGTGAAAATTACCCCCGAAATATTAACGCGAGTGATCGTCTTAATTTAATTATGACAAGTATCAGCAGTATGGTGTGACATCCCAATTGAGTGTTTTCCCTTCTTTGTTTTGTTGTTTTTATGTTAAGAGGCAAAATGGTTTCTTCAGTCTGCTCTGTTGCTCTGTATGCAACAAACTTTCAAGAATCACATTTTATTTGCTGAAATGACCAAAATCATTTGGGCTTTAGGTTCTTAATATATAGTCACATCATCTGTTGTGGATTGGTTTCCTAAGATCCTCTAAGCAGCAGCCTTAAGGTTCTTAACTTTCAACCTCTGTACAGTGAACCATTGAGAAAGCTAAAAAAAATTCAGTATTGGTCAGTAACTCAGATTGGAAATTCACGGTGCTATCTTAGACGTGCAAGAGAAGCCAAAAATTGTTTGAGATATCAAAAATTTGAGATAGCCAATAGTAAATAAGTGAGCAAGATCAACCGAGAAAAACAATAAAAATATTTTCCGTTGAATATAGTTGTGAGCAGGTGGGGTGGGGGGAGGGGTTGGGTTCAAGTAAGTGGGGTCTGCTGTAAGAAATAAAATCCAGAGCTATTGAGGGAGTACTGTGAATTATTGATTGAACATCCCTTTCAATTTGTCAGTTTAGTTATTTATAACAATTAGAGCTATTGAGACCCATAAAAGGGTTAAGAACTGTGAATTGATTAAATATCCCTTTTCTAGTGGAACTCGCAACTTTCACTTTCTTCATCAATTTTTTACATTTCTACTGAATTGTCTTCCAGGAGACAGATTTCACACCAAAATGAGTGGTCTTACCATGTTTACGATTATGGTACAAGTTTTTGCACCGGATCGAAAATCTTGATCTGGTACAGCAACCAGAATAAACTCGTACTCGTATGACTCGTAATGGTATGAAATCTTGTGCTGGTATCATGTAAACAAAGTTATACAGGGCCATGAGAGGGAATGAACCTCAAACCTGTACTATGTAAACACCTCTTAAGTTTCTGTTACTCGACTTAACAGGCAGACTTGATACCCAGTGGTGAGTCCAGACTTTCATGGAGGGTGGGGTCCAAGTTTAATGGTGGGTGAGGGGAGACAACAAAATACAACACTTTTGTGGGGTTATATCTTGGTGTTATTCTGTACTATATTCTGACTATAAGTAAATCGACAAGAAAAATCAGATGCTTTCTGAGTGGAGTATGCTGTTGTACACAAGCTAATCTGCGCTCTGCTTCATTGTAGTCTGGAGTAAATGTATAACTCCATAATTGTTTGCTTCATGTATATTGCTGTCTGTTAGTCTATTTTATCCAGCCTTATTTTCTTTTGAACAAAAAGGGGGGATACCGTTGGCCCCTCCTCTGGATCCATCCTTGACTTTTCGACAAGGTAGAGGTCTGAAGTAAACAAATGAAAGACTGGGCCATCGTTTGCAAGGGGTAAATGCTCAAAGGTCAAATTTAGTTAGAGTTTGCTCTGTAGTTGGGACAGCATTCTAATAATTATAAAAATATCACTTTACTCATTGAAAGAATTGACGGATTGGTAGAAATGACATTGGATGTCTTGCTCTAATGTGCTTCACTAGTTTTACTAAGGATCCAAGCTAAACAGGTTCTCTGTGACCTCGATAATTTTGTCGTGATAATCAGTGCAAAGCTCCCAACAACCCTGTATTAAGGGTTAAAAACTTTTTTCTGCTTGAGGACCTTGTGGGTATTAAATGAGTCAATGCTTCCATTAGTAGCTGAGAAAAAAATATGGGTGCACTGTATATAATATTGTCACACATTCTACAGGCTGAACAGAGCTTTGTTAAATTTTCTAAGGACAGATGTTTATGTCCGCTGCAAAAGAAAATGGAATTCTCGTTTAATCACAGACTAACTTTGTCAGCATCAGTTGCTTTCAAAAGCAAAACAAATTAATTAATTCATAGTGACAGCTAGCAATTTGAACAATAATATTTTAATACAGCCTTGTTTAGCTAAGCTGTGAAAGTATAATTTCAGACAAGCCCTTCAGGATTCCTACATCCTGCTTCAACGGTATTTTTGAGAAAACGGAGCTTTTGAACACCCTGGAAGTTAAAGGACTGTTAATGCTATAAAATGAACATTCGTAAGGTTTTTCATAACACGTACTCGACGCTTATCCATCGGGCAAAACTTACGATTTCACACAACTGTAGCAATTACAAGACCTCAGAAAGCCAGGCATCTTTGTTTTCACTTTCGATGATTGGAAATAAGTCCTTCATGGCCCAAGAGGCTATTCATGGTAAGGTGTTTGCACATATAAGTTACTAAAGATGCCTATTCCTGATAAACCCGGGATTGTATTCTCCGTGTGTACGCGTTCAATCGATCAATGCATGAAACCAGCCGTTAAAATACAATTATATCAAATATTCAGATGTAAACAAAGGATAATTAGACCACAAGAATCGGAGAAACTTCCTTCTTTGTTATCTCCAGCTCTTGTAGTTGAATTTTTCTTTGCCCTTCGAGATCCGCACAGTACGAAGGTTCATTGCAACTGAGCTCGAATCGATCGATAGCCCCATCATGCTTTGCGAACCGTGTCCAACCACCACTGAGACTAGACTAGCTCATTGTGATAGGCAGGGAAAATTACAGCTTAACAAAATTTCGGGGGTAGAACAAAAATGATTTTTAGTGAGTGATTAACTGCCTGAACTAATTTCAAAATGTATTTATGCGTCCAGCCTTCGCTTGTTACTTTAGCAAGTAACAAGCTGAATTGGGCTTCATGGGCATTTTAATTGGTGTCATATTAAGCTTTTCGTCGACTAGGGTACCGTTAAATCATATGCGTCTTACCATTTACATGGTCGTTGACACCTGACCATAAACAACAACAACAACAACAACAACGACAACAACAACAATAGAAAAGCGCTGGCCACTCCTATCGCTGGCCCAGTGCAGTGTCTTAACAGTAAAAGTCAAGAAGAAGTAATTCTGGCCCCTTTTAATGCGGTTCACATGCTTGTGTAACACAAAGTCAACACATGGTTTTGCTCAGAATGGGACCGGCGCTAGTATAAATGCGTGCACTTATGGCAATTCGAAATGTCGCACCATAGGCAGCCCAAGCCAAGGTCGAGAGCTGCGCATAAATTAGACTGTTTTTCCCACGCTATGCCTAACAATGACATCGGCAACATTTAAGAGTTTGTATGGAAATGATACAAAACGTCTCAAATTGCCACAAATCAGGAGAAGTCGAAATAAAAAGGATTTGTCTTATTTCATTGTTGTATTGGTCATTATTGGAGGGCTTCCTGGGCTAGTTTGAAGCTTTTTGGGCGAGAAATTGAGGTTTATATTTCTCATGTTTACTGAAAAATATAAACCTCAATTTCTCTCCCAAAAAGCTTCAAACCAGCCCAGGAAGCCCTCAAATAATGACCAATACAACAATGAAATAAGGCAAACCTTTTTTATTTCGACTTCTTTCTGATTTGTGGCAATTTGAGACGTTTTGTATCATTTCCATACAAACTCTTAAATGTTGCCAATGTCATTATTATGCATAGTGTGCTGATGTCATTATTATGCATAGCGTGGAAAAAACAGTCTAATTTATGTGCAGCTCTCAACCTTAGCTTGGGCTGCCTGTGGTCGCACAATCAAATAAAGAGTCAGACTGACTATACTGTTATCCTATGGGCGACCATTATGGAACCCCTTGTGAATTGAAGCAAAGCAACCGCATTAATATTGTTTCTTTATTCTCTTGCGAGAGAAAGTAAAAGCAACAGACCAGTACGGTACGGTTCGCGGCCCAAACCAATCTTTTCAGCTCCTTAATCTAGGCTTACCACGTTGATACGCTCGAAAGGGATTGCTGGCAAATTTGCAAAGCAATCGGGCGTACCCGCGTAACTTGCATTGCAACTGGGAAGTAACTTGTATTGCCTGAAAATAAAGTTTATTTTCTAAATATGTGTACAATACTTAAGCAAAACAACTTGCACTCTCGGGTTTTTCCCTAAAGTTTGATTTTGCATTCCTTCCAAAAGTTACTTGAACTAAGCAGGAAAAACACTTAACAAAAAGAGGGGAGAAGTCTTGGTTACGTTTACTCCTACAGTCAAACCTCCGCTTGCGGACACTTCCGGAGTAATTTACTCTAAAATATTTCGTGCTGAAAGAAGCAAACCAAGCGAATATAAAGAATGCAATATAGTCCATTGAGCAAATAATAATTATCTTCTGTCACTGACAGAAGATAATTATTATTTGCTCAATGGATGATTATTTTTTCGCACTAGTTACGCAAGCCAATAGCCTATTATTTTACCTACTATGAGGCAACTTAGAATTCATTAATGTTTAGTTAGTTGTCCCAGCTATGCAAACAACCATGAGACTTAACGGAGGTGTTGGTAATGCAGTTTGCACACAGGATTCTTACTTCACTATCCTGGCACAAAGACGAACATAAAACTACCTTTGAAATTAATATTTTCCAGGGGCTTCTAGCTTTAACATATGATGTTACGACAGTACATTTTCCTGCTCTGTGTCGCAACGGCCTGGGCTATAGGTAAGTCTCGCTTATATTCTTCAATCCAAATATTTGCGATCTCTAAATTGCGACGTATTGTTCTTTTTATGGACAGTGAACAATACCTGCTAGAATTTAATTTCCATAATTAGCATAATCTTGCCTTAAACAATCTTGTTTATTCGGTTAAAAGAGTTTCATGTTACGTGATCCCCGGAATCTTTAACCGATCTTTGCACCTCGGACTTGTTGCCTACAAACGATTGTTGGATGAAACAGGCAATTTAGTGAAAGGTGTTCATGTTCAGGAGTAATTTATCCTAAAATATTTCCTGCTGAAAGAAGCAAACCAAGCGAATATAAAGAATGCAACGTGGTCCATTATTCTACCTACTAACATAACTTAGAACTCATTACTGAATGTTTAGTTAGTTGTCCCAGCTATGCAAACAACCATGAGACTTATTGGAGGTGTTCGTAATGCAGCTTGCACACAGGATTCTTACTTCACTATCCTGGCACAGAGACGAACATAATAAGACCTTCCAGCTTTCACATATGATGTTACGACAGTACATTTTCCTGTTCTGTGTCGCAACGGCCTGGGCTACAGGTAAGTCTCGTAACCCGTAAGGAATGATACGTTCTTCTCAATCTTAGACCTGCTAATGTTTACTTTGTGAACACTTTATCCGTTATCTTCAGTTAGGCTCAAATTCACCATTGTTAGCTGGTTTAACGCCTGCCCATGATTATTGTCAGTGTACATCTATATCAGTATACAGAAAGAAACAATATGAAACTTTTTTTTTTCGCTAACTTTGCTTTCTGTTCCAAGATTTTCTGGCTAAATCATTGTATATAAAAGGGGATAAAATAGTAAGTTTTCCGTTCACGGACGTGAAGATAAAAATTCGCGCAAGTCAAACTACACTAGCGCATAAGTTAACATATAGCGTACAAAGCACAAAACTGCACTTTTCATCAACGGCTTCTTTTTGATTTCTCATCGTTAAATTATTTTCTTATGTTACCGAATTATACAATTAATCCCTGCTTTTAGTATGAGGTTATATCATTTAAGCCACTTAGACTTTGGCAAAGTTTATCTTTATCACGTTCTGGCAACCCTATAGGATCTTTCAAAAACTGGGTAATTTTTGTCATTTTATTATGAGCAGTTCAACGGCTGCTCTTCCTAATCCTTCACAGGCTTCACAGAACCAATGTCGATGCTGTTTTTGTCATTTCGACACGAACGTATTATATTATATATTTATAACGGTTTTTTTACACTATGTTAGCAACGTTTAGTGATTGCGTAGTAGTAAAAGGTTTTAATTTTAGCGTGATCTAGCTCTTTGCTTGTATATGTGCAGTAACTCAGGTTATTTTTTTTTAGTGTCTAGCTTAAATTACAAAATGTGTTTTTGAGATAAAGCGGCGACTTTTAGTTATATGTATTCGGTCTATCAAAGACTTGGGAAGAGCGATACAGCTACCCAGGAGGTATAGAATAAAACTTGAATCACTTTATACTGTATGGGATTTATAGCTAAACAGGCAGTGAATTTATTTGTATCTTCATTATCCATTTTCCTTTTCAAACTTTGATTGTATACCTGATTTGTGTTTTTTAATTCGCAGATATCGACGAATGCACAACCAACACGCATAGATGTGACTTGTACTCGAGCTACTGCTCTAATACTGTGGGAGGGTACAATTGCAATTGCCGATCGGGATTTGAACGAGAAACAGAGTTCAAATGCAAAGGTAAGAAGAATTGTTTATGACTATTACAACCTATTTATTACACATTGAAATTAATTCCAGTGAATTACAACGACTTTTTTCCTACTACACTGTTTAAAGATACCATGTCTTCTTTTAACGCCACCTTCGCTAAGATAGTTACTCCCATTTAATGGTGGGCAGACAAAATTAATTTACTCCCACGTAGTCGGAACACTTTAAAACTTTCTTCGAAATCTCTGGCAGCCTTCGGAGATCTTCGTCATTGTTTGCGGAGATTTTTGCGACGATTCCATGTGCAATTTCCAATCGAATGTGTTAACTACCGGCAATTTTGGCTGCAATTTTAAGGCAAATTTTCAAACAATACATGATCGATTGGAGATCGAAGTTGATCTTTTTAACAGAATTATCTTACCTTCGCAAGCCTTTTGTGTGTGCGTGTGTGTGTGTGTTGAGCGACAATCTTAGCAGCAATACAGTTTTGCCTGCTATCTATTTTTTTAAATATAAATTATATTTATCTGCGTGGCATTTGCCTGTTATGAGAGCATTTTGGATTTAGTGGTATTGTTTATCGCCATATTTTTATTCCGCTACAACTCCCATTCTTAAGATCTACCAGGGGACATTTTTTTTTCAGCTGTCATTTCATTTAACAGTTTACTTTAGGCTGTGGAACACTCGCACTTTCTGGAGCAAACTTCTCTAAACAGTTCTCTGACAACTTCCATTCTCCTTGTTCACATTTTTTTTAACTGAAGAGATTTTTCGCTGAACTTTAACTAAGTTTAATTTTTTTGGTCATACAGACTTCAATAAACTTTGCATATTACTATTAAGCGGTTTGCTTTTCTCTCTTGCTTAATAAGACAACAATTCATTTCATTGTTATTTTTATTTTTGTGCCCATTTACCGTATTTCATTTTGTGGGATTTTATTTTTCACTGTTTTATTTTATTTTTCTGCGTGGAACCCTCAACAGCTGTAACGATCACGATCTGTGTAAGGAACGTAACGATACGTTTTGTTGATGCTTCAGTGATATAAATATAAGCCGGCCGCGTGTTCAATTAACCAAAAAAAAAAAAAACAGCTGAAGGAGAGAAGCAACTATTCTTAGAAAACCAGCAGGAAAAGATCAAACCCAAGCAATGTTTGGAGTCCATTCATGGCATATCTATGATGATTGACGTTTCCATAGCAACCGTCTACTCAAGAGTGTATTCCGACTATTTTCGATCTTTTTTGAGTCTTTTTCAGTTTTTCCCCCTCGTTTGTAAGAATAAGATAATAATTTAATTTTTTTGTTTCTTTTGATTGAGTATATTTCTTAGAACAAATTCATATATTTTTCGATGTCGTCATTGTCAACTGTATGACTGCAGGCTCGGGATTGAAGATGGCAGCCTCAAAATTCAAAATGGCTGGTTTGTGACGTCATATCACGTCATAATTGACACACTATGGGGAAAAAGTAGATCTTAGCAGGGGTTATTGGAATCCAAAAAGAAAACTGTGGGTAACGGTGCATTTTTCAGAGATAAGTAGGGAAACATAATTCTAAAAAAAGCGTTGAAATGCAAAGAATGTATGGCAATTTCTTTCCAAATATAAGCTCAATTATCTCTGAAAAATGCGTGGTTACCCCAATTTTCTTTTTGGATTCTGATAGCTCTTGCTAAGATCTGGGTTTTCCACATAGTCATAAACTGCGCAAAAATACTGTTGTATTGGTGGGCAAATTCCTTAAGAAACCCGAATATCCCGAAATGCGCATAACATATGCGCAGTATGTTATGCGCAGTAACAAAAGGAAGCACCATCCTTAATTGTTTTTCCCTTCTAAACATAACACAATCACAACATCACTTGATGGGACGCCAGTTACCAGCCAAGAAACAATCGGTTTGAATTTCGTCATAGTTGCCAATCATATGAAAAAATCAACCTCGGAAAACGAATAGTTTTGTCAATAGCGACTCCTTTGGCCGGCAGTAGCTGCTGTATCAAACTGGTGATAGTACATCTTATACAGTGAACAAATCAAACGACAAACCATAGACACAGTCCAAAACTGCACTATCTCACCGGAAATGGAAAAGAAAAAGAGCGTGAAAGAACCAAACTCCACAGCCATGCATTCTGGCCAGAAAATACCTGCCATGTATGGGGTTGGAGCTCAGTTCAGGATTCGACCTCTCTTCATTTTAGGATTAAGATTCCACGGAGACAAACTAAATGCCTTCTTGGCACACATCCAACTCAGTTACGAGTGTCTGTCGACGACGCGACTTGAGCGATGTACACGAGATGCAACCAATTTACCAAGTCAGGGGATACACGGAAATGAAACAAATGAAAACTTGGTCTTAAAAAAGTCTAATCCGTCCCAAGTATTCAGTGTGTTTGAATATCTTCCTCCACAGTCCTCAGCAAGATCGCGAAGTTTTCAAGAGCTTTGTCCCTCGAACACTGCTATTTTAGCTAGCAAGCAAGATTTTCAGATATCAGTGTTTCCTAGCACTGACTTTTGTTAGATTATTGTTATTTCCTTCTCTCTTATTTTCTTCTTGTTTTATCTCTTTTCTATTTCTCGTTTTTCAGTTTATTATTATCATTTTTTTTCGAATTCATAAATCTAATTATTTAAGTCGCTACGAGAATAATCGTTGCAGATGCCTGTTTTTAGGGTTTAAAGTTCTGTTGCGGTAGCATGCATTGCAGTGAAATATATTCACTTTCTAACCGCAGATATCAATGAATGTCTGGTTAATAACGGTGGATGTAGCCACACCTGTCAGAACCTTGATGCTTCTTATATCTGCACGTGTCCCACTGGTTACGAAGTCGATGATTCCAAAAAGAATTGCATCGGTAAGTACTGGGATTGTGGATACAATTTACTTTCTAGCAGGACTGTTTAGCTGTGGTTAATACTTTGTCATTTTTGAAATGCCTAAAAGTACATTTCACCATGATTGCTTGAGGCCGTCCGTATTATCTATGTAAATTCTTTACGGATACCATGCTTTGTGATCTTCCAAATGTATTCAGATGCCATTTTCAGGTGACTTGAAATCATGTTTTGTCAGGAAGGACGTTTTGCCTCGTTCTTTTTCAGTACTTGGCTAGGGTATTTCCTTTAAAAATAAGGCGAGTACTTTCAACACACAAGCTTTAAGTGAATATAATAAAGCCTACAGGCGTTCCTCAACCAATTTATGAAACGTTGAAAGTCGTTCGCGACCGCTCAAGATATTGCAGCCTGAGGCCCATTGTTAAAGACCCATCGACGTCCAGCGTTTCATATATACGACTTTTGTGGTTGTTCTTTTTTTGTTTCTTTGCTGTTGTTAGGGCCGTTTCCTTTTTTGTTTTACATTTTAACAGTCGCTCTATTAATTTATGTTACTTTTCAACAAAATACGATGCTCAGTTTACAAAAAGTAAACTTAAGCATGATTCAAACTGATTGTTCATTAAATATCAACAGATAAGGATGAATGCGAATTCGCGAATGGTGGATGCCAACACAGTTGCACAAACACCGATGGCAGTTACATGTGTTCCTGTAACAGTGGGTTTGAACTGAAAACTGACAAACTTACTTGTGAAGGTAAAGTTGTGGCTGTTTTAAGAGCCGCCTGGCTAAACATGTGTTTGTAATGTGATTTCGTTCTTTCCTTTGCTTTTTTTCCAGATTGATGGGGGGGGGGGGGTGGGGTGTTTGTTGGTTTTCGCTGTTTGATCTTGTCCTTCCCTTCTGACGAAAATGAAAGACTCTATTTACTACCAAATATGGCGAAAGTGGACGTGTGACTTTAAAAAAAGACAGCCGCATCGCGCTGGTATACCGGAAGAAAAATCAGTTTAAATGTTTGTCTTTAACTGAGGACGACAAAATGTGTCAAAAATGAGACAAAGGTCTTCTAACAGCTGCCCATTACGTCTGATTCCTTAACCCTTAATCATCCAAAACTGATTCTAACTTCGGAGCCTATGGATGAAATCGTATGGTGTGACCATTCAAATGAATCCTCTTCAATGAAATTTGGGATTCATCTTGAACTTTGATTTTAGGCACTCTTGGGAGTGAATGGGTTAATTGGTCCTCAGTCAAATAGATTTAACAACATTCAACCTTGTCAATTTTGTTGGATGATGTTCAATGAGGTGGCCAAGCGAATGTTATTATTATTATTATTATTATTATTATTATTATTATTATTATTATTACAAGCAGAACCGAAAGAGCAATATTATAAATATATATCCTGAAGTGTGTGATCTGGAGCTATAAAGCATGAAAACTTGTATTAAAAGGGTGAATACGGTGAAGGGGGTTTCCATTGGATAGTTTCGTCAAAATTAATATTTTGCACAAAATGGGAGAAACGCGACGCCGCCTTTGGTATTGGTTTTCCATCAGAGCGCTCAAAAATGAACTGGAACGAGTATCTGACTATTTCCATCATTTCCGGAAACTTTCCAAAGGAAAAAATGTAACATTTCCTTTGGATGCCCTTTCCAGGAAGTTTGTGGTTTATGTATTATTACACGTATTTGCTATTTGTTAGAGTTTGGAGGTTGTTTTAAGTTATATTTTGACCGATCCAACAACTCTATTTTCAGTGCAGTGAGATTTGCATCCATGTGCGAAGAAGCAGCATAACAATTTAGCAATTGAAAGACACTATTAGTAGGTGAATCAATCAGTCAATTAACTATTCCAACAGTCAACTATTCAATCAATCAATCAATCAATCAATCAATCAATCAATCAATCAATCAATCAATCAATCAATCAATCAATCAATCAATCAATCAATCAATCAATCAATCAATCAATCAATCAATCAATCAATCAATCAATCAATCAATCAATCAATCAGCAATCAATCAATCAATTGTTGTAGTTTTTATGTTCATTGGTCCTCTAGTGATGACAGTTTTGTACAGTTACTTTACTATTTGCTTCATGAATTACCGTTTTAACCCTATTCTGCCTGGGGGGGGGGGGGGCACATTGTTCCCGCGCTGACTTAAACGAATTGTAACGTGTCTATGATGATTGACGTTTCCATAGCAACCGTCTTCTCAGAAGTGTATTTTCCTATTTTCTGTCTTTTTTCAGTTCTTTTTCAGTTTTTTCCCCTTCGTTTGTAAGAAGAAGATAATTTTTACTTTTGTGTGCTTGTTTTGACTAAGTAGGTTTCTTAGAACAAAATCACATATTTTTTCGTGACGTCATTGTCAGCTGTGTGACTGCAGGTTTGGGATTCAAGATGGCGACGTCAAATTCAAAATGGCCGGTTTGTGACGTTATTGTGACGTCACGACACGTCATAATTGACACATCATAAGCCCAATCTGTTAAGCTGATGACGTGCTACAAACGTGCCAAGTTTCATCGCAAGAGCTTTAATACTTTTCGAGATCTATAGGGGGGCACTTTGTGCCCCCCCTCCCCAGGCTCAGAAACTCAAAAAAAGCCCAGGGAGAATATGGTTAATATTAAGAAATCAGTCAATAAACCAACCCCCAAAAAAATCAATCATGCGATCAAACAATTATCAGATCCACTATCCAATCAGTGACTCTGAAATACATTGATGCCGGAAAATTTTGTCCCACCCCAATGGATCTAAAGAACATACCTTTCAATAATGTACACGTATGAATCAACTCTAAGCATTTTAATCCCCTCAGGCAACACACAGAAGTTTGAACCCCCCCCCTCCCTGCAGCTGCACGTGGTGGGACATTTGATCATTGACAAAAGTTTGGTCAGCAGTCACAAGTGAAAACGATTTTTTACTCCAAATTATCCCCCCCCTCTTTTAAGTCCCCCTCTCTAATAAGCTCCCCTTTTGGAAGCCGGATTTTGTAACAACCGCCACCCCCTCCATTAAGCTCCCCCTCCTCTCCCACCCTCAGTTTGAAATATCAGTAAAATGATCTGTGTTAAGCCTTTATTAATATGTTTCATCCAGTTGTCATAGTTGTAATTCACACACCATTTTTGTCCCTATTAGCCAGCAATCTAGAGCAATTTTTGCTAAAAATTAATTTCAGTTGTTTTTATTAAATTTCATGATTTGAAATAAAGCCTCCTCACTAATAATCCCCCTTTCTGAGGCCAAAAATTGAATAAGTCCCCCCCCCCTCCGGCAGGGCTTAGTAGAGCTTGTTATGTATGAATTACACTGAAGAACATGCGGAATTAGTCACTATGGTGTCAAGAGCTTGTACCAAATGTTAAAGGTGTCACTGATTTTTATATAAATAGAGCTCAGGAAAATGTGAACAACCAATACAACAGGAATCTGACACAGTGATGTTTCAGCCCAAACTGGCAGAGAATTATACCTTGTAATCAGCCACTTTGACAATGTTAATTCATCCCACAAAGTGAGGAATTTGATCAGACATTTAAAAAAGTCAACTGCCTGAGGTTTGCTGGGTTGGAAGAAGGTGGGGTGGGGGGATTACTTTTGGAATTTATTTACACATGTACATTAATGCCATGAAAGGAAACCGTTTATAAAATTAAAACACTTGGGAATGCTGTCTTGAAATAATCTCACTCGATTTCTTGCATTAAAGCAGCGAGATTTAAGAATTCCAATTAGCAGTAAGCGACTTTTTCCATAGCAACGGCCATAGCAACAATTGTTTACATTTATTAAATGCGCACAAACAAGCCTCAATAAGAACATTACCCCCCCCCCCCTCCGCCTCTCTGTAAAATGACATCTGGTACTACTGTGGAGAAACACCTGACTGAGGAGAGAGTCCTGAGGTCCGAGGTTTAACCGACAAAACATGACCCAAATCTTACAGAAACGATGGCTTTTGCATCAAATTACCGTTCAGCTTGTATTTTAGTGTGGCAACTTGAATTTGCCAATAGTTTAAGGATAATGAGCGACGGATAAGCTGTCTAGAATCCGTTCCCTTATCTTTAAGACTGTTTTTCTCCAATAACAGAATTTCTCGAACTGAATGAACTTTTGAGCACGATATCTCCGGCGTATTGTAACCTAGTGTTCTGAAATTTTCAGCAAGATTAAAGGACCTAATTTCCTAGGTCGTAAACCTAAAAAATGCTCACGATTTTGAACTGCTTCTCAGTAAGTGAATCGTTGCCCTCTTGTTTATTCCCTTGTACCTTACTTTCTGGAAAAAAGGAATAAAAATAAATTCGAAAGAGGCCAAGCTGCTTAATTTTCGAGGTTTATCTTCTAAAGAATTCATCTGTGGACAGATCTAAGTTGATTTCATACTTATTTAACCGTGCATTAGTTAGATATCGTGCTTACAATAAACACCCCTATTTTTTACTTAGAAGGCTTGTTAATCATTAACTATTATGACATGTGACCTGAAAAGACTCTGTTTGAAGTCAGGGTGTGAATCCCTATAAAATGATGGTAAATGTTTCCCGCAAAGTTCTTTTCCAAAGAAATTCACTTTTTTTGTATAAGACCACCTTAACGTCAAATACATAGTGAGTACATACAAGTGTTTGACAAGCTAAAAAAACTATGAACTACGCAGGCTGAAAAAAACAAGAACAAATTAAAACATATAAAAAGGGCTAAATCTACATATATATCTATATATAATCAATTGGTCAAGTCTAAAGGTAATAAAGCCGTCCCAATCTCTATTTCATATCTTTTACCCAACACACCTAATTTTAAGCCTCAAGTCCTCTTCCTCCCCTCCCCCACTCGGATGGAGCCCCTGACCGAACTTTCAGCAGTTGTCACAAAGCTTGGTCCCCGGGGAACATGGTGCTGTACTCTGTGAAGCCAAGGCCCCCCACTTTTAGTCAGCCACAGAAGGCTTTATTCCAGAATGAAGAGAAAAAGTTACAGCACAGTTTTTTTTCATATTTGCATAGAAGAAAATTTCAACCACAAAATACAAGATGTAAGACAATAATGAACTTAATGAACTGACATACGGTATTTACTCAATTAAACGCCGCCCTCGAATAAACGCCACCCTCGATTAAACGCGGGAGATGGAGGCAAAATTATCAATAAACGCCTCCCTCGAATAAATGCCGCACTCAATCAGAAGAATGGGGCGTTTATTCGAGGATTGTAGGAGAAAGTGACAAGTACGGTACAACTCGGTCATCGTTGTCAAAAATCAGTTATCGAGTCTCGATTCTCGACACTCGATTCACGCGAGGATCAAGTATCGAGTGCCAACTTACTTTTGAATTGTGCTGTATAATTTGTAGAAAAGTGACCATCATGTTGATGCCTTTGTATTTTATTACAAAAACATCAACATTACAAGCACGTAATACTGGAATTAAAATTCCAAACAAGCCTGATCATTAAAGGATTATTTCCTTTTCTGGTAGACACATAAAGGGGATATATCAGGGGCGGATCTAGAATTTTGAGTGTGGGAGGGGGGGTGGGGGGGGTCATTTTACATAAAATGTTTCATTGTTGTTGAATTGACCTTGGACTGAGTTCTGGAATAGTTACCATGATAGCATCAGTCGGGACAAAATATCTAGCAGCTCCATTCGGAGGGTATGGCGTCGGGCAAGGTCGCCTATGATGGCATCAATTTTGAACTCCATGTCATAATGGATGTGAGTTAACAGAAGTCCGTTCATTCTTCAGTACTTTCGTCATAGTCATGCGAAGGTAGGTCTTAACACGCCACTGATCGACCTTTCACACTCACATGATGTCACTGGTAAATTACAGAATACCTGCACGAGCCAGTAAATGTTTGAAAAAATGAGCTATCAATCTGCTTAAGTGTTTTCGCTGCATGCTGTGACGGGAAGATCTGGCGATGGTATCTCTTTCCATTTCAAGTGCCACATGTGAAGTACTAGTTCTGCCTCTAGAGCTGCTGGTGAAGGTAAATCCTCCTTGTACAGCTCGATAGCCTTTTTGATGTCGGTGCCCTTTCAAAGGCCTAGATGCGTCTATCGCAGATGAGAGGTTACTGGCTCTTTAATTTTGCTTGTTCCGAAACATATGACCGCGATTCCGTTAAGAGATGGTCTATAAGTGGGATCGCCATATTTCGTCTATAATATTGCTCAGCAGTTTCTGCTGGTGTGTTGGTCCGAAGCTCCATTTTTTCTACGTTTTGGTGGCTTGAAATTGTCACACCCACTTGATCTGCTAGCTGGCTTGCTTCTTCAAAATATTTTACACTGAATTCATCGATCTCACCTCGACCGTCCTGCAGACCCTGCTTAACAAGATCTACGTGCCTGTATGTTTTAACAATGTCAGTGCCTCTACCCTGCAAACCGACACACAGGGTCTTGGTGTACGCCATGACGTGATGTGTGGTCACCCGAAGTGATGACAAACTGAAACTGAGTACACGCCAAAAAATAAGAATTGGCGTCCTTCTGCGTGTCTCGATTTTAGTTCTGTGAGTTGTCCCGGCACATGTCCTCTAAGCTGTGGACGACTTGAAAGTTGGTTTATGAACAGTAAAAGACAAATTCGGCAGCAGATCCTCGTTCTCAAAATTAATTGGAAATTGGTAACGGGAAATTCCCTTCTCGGCGACCAGTAAAGTTATTGTGCTTACTCTGGCTTTTTGTTCAAAGCAACTGAGAAGGGGAAGAGGGGGGGGGGGGGTCACGGGTACCCTGTGACCATCCCCTGGATCCGCCAATGTATATTAAAAAGGGAAGATAGTTAGCTAATCCCGCAATCATCCTTACAATTTGTATTGGCTAATCCCAATCTTGAACATACAGGGGAATCCCGAGTTTTGAACCTCCTGGGGAAAAGGAAATTGGTTCGAACTATCGGGGGGTTCGAAAAATCAGGGGTAAAATTACAATGTTTGACTGGGGAAGGGAAGCCAGTTTTGGTTCAATTTATCGGGAGTTTTCAGAAACCGAGAGTTCAAGAAATCAGGATTCTACTGTATACTATTACAACGCTGGTTTCTTCGTCTCACCTTCCCTAATCCCCCCCTTACCTAGGAATCGCTCAATCAGATAAAATTCACCCTGAATTATGCAGTTCTCTTTTTTCAGACTTCTTTTAAGACATCTAAACACAAAAAATATCATTCCCATAGAAAAACAAATTGTCTCTATCTATCATCATAAAACGGAAACTTCGGAAATCACAAGACTACTAACTTAAGTCTGCTTGAGTAAACAGTTTTCTGCCACATCAGGAGTGCTTCTAAACATGTGTGCGGTTGGCTTAGATATCGCTTCCAGTACCTTTTATCGAATGTTAATTACCTTCCCACTGTTAACACAACATACTGTGACTACCGACGTTTTCTTCATTGTTCTATACTCGAGATAGGCTATTTTAATTGACGATTCCTCTGAATTAAGGGTCATGAGAGGCAAAGTTTGAGACGATATCGTTAGAGACGATATCAGGTATAATGTGCAGTGTGGTTTCGATAGACAAGGACTTCCAGCACTTTACGTCGAGTATTAATTACCTTCCCGATGTTAACAATCCATACTTTTACTGCTGGCGTTTTCTTCATTATATTTCACGCGCATACTAGGCTATTTAAATTGATGAGTTCACTGAATCAGGAGTCACGAGAAGCAAAAGTTTGATCCGCACCTGTTTTGCAAATGGCGACATACTCGCCATGACATTACGCGAAGCTGCCTGGAAAATGCCATCAAAACTGCGCTAAACATTAATGTTTTACCATTTCTGTTTTGTTTTATCGGCTAAAATAGATGATCCAGTAACTTTGCAACATCTCTGGTATAAGCAATTACGTGTCAGTGGTGGTCACAAGAAAGAAGAAACCATAAACACCCGAGCGTCCATCTTGCAACTCGCTTAGCAAGCTGCTCGGTGATTTTTCCAACCGGATATTGACGTCAATTTTCAGTGGATCATCAGGTTATGAAAATTAGCGAAGTTTGCCCACCCCCTCCCCAGATCAGCATGCAAAATGTGGTTGCGCTGCGCTTCAAACTGACAGAAATTTCGAATCTAGGACTTGTCCCCTATTTTTCTCTGGTTTAGAGCCAGGGCAGATTTGATATCCCATAATATAACCGCCCATTTCTAAATGACCCGTAACAATGTGCTTCTAACCGCGTTCGTTGCTTTCGAATTGATAAAGTCATGTACCTACAGCAAGCTAAAACGACTTTTTTGGCCATAGTCACGTGACTAATGGCGTCACCACACTAAGTTTGATGTCAGGGGAATTTCATGGCTTGTGTAAATATCACATGACGTAGAAAGTATATTTGGTAATGAAAATTTTTTAGGTGAAAAGGATTCTGGGAAGGTTCTAATTATAACTATAACATTGCTCTTAATTATTATTATTATTATTATTATTAAAATAATAATAATAATAATTATTATTATTATTACAAGTGGGACCGGAAAACAATACCATAATTATTAGTTAATTATTAGTAATACACCTCTCATTAAATTAGAACCTGTTTTATAAATTTCAAATAAGCCCCTGTTGTAGGTCGTAAACTTAATTATTGGGCGCAATTTTTGTTTACCTTGCCTCAGGTGAGTCAATTCATTCATCTATTTAACTCAACCACTTGACTGGTGAATCAGTCAATCAGCGGACTAAAAATCAAAAGTCAATCAATCAATTCACCAATCCGTGACTAAAAGTGCTGCCAATGAGAATAACAAATGGTCCAGTAATCACTAGTGATTTTATCTCATGGACAGATTATGACTCACTCTGT
Source organism: Siderastrea siderea (assembly GCA_964030785.1). Classification (NCBI taxonomy): domain Eukaryota; kingdom Metazoa; phylum Cnidaria; class Anthozoa; order Scleractinia; family Rhizangiidae; genus Siderastrea; species Siderastrea siderea. The sequence goes on from OZ034972.1 coordinate 22,276,878, forward strand.
CACAACCCCAGATCGTGATGGAAGTAAATCGTGTAATAGGCATTGTTACTAATTGCCATAATCTAGTACCAAAGAAAAACAAAAAGAAAAACCTCTTCCTAAATCATTTCAGAATACTCTGAAACCTATCAGGCAGTGAACTGACTGGTGAATCACTCAATTGAAATAGTTTTCCCCATAAATTGAATTCAATCAAATAGGTCTGAATCCTCATTCCTGGGATGGTGGTGGTGGTGGTGGTGGTGGTGGTGGGGTACCCCAAAATAAAACTTATGGGTGCGTTCATCAGATACAGTATTTTGAAGTAAAGCCCTAAAAGGTACCAAGGTATTGTTTTCTGGGCGTGGTTTCAACTTACTTTTACTTCCAAGAGGTACTCCAGGATTCATTCCATTCTCACACACCAACCACTTAGTAGTACTGAGGGAACATAAAGTTTATTCAGAACCTCATAACGAGTTGTTCAATTCTTTATGAATTTCTGGTGTAGGTGCTTGCAATCAAACTAATCAATGACATCAAAATATTTCGCAGAAAAATACAAAAAATACACAACCTTATATCAAAACTGCTCTTCAATTTTTTTAATTGAATTGATAATGTTTGTCTGGGAATATAGCTCAGAGTGCATATTGCTTAACCAAAGCCTTATAATAAACTGCTATATTTTCCTGACATCAACTCTAAGTTCACAAATATTATTGTAGTAAATGTTTAGTTCTTGGAGTGCAAAATTCAAGGCATTCTGGAGTATTTAGATCAATATGCAATATGTCATCATCCCTCGATAGAAGACTTACTTCTCACCCGGTTTTCAAAGTTAATATGGTTTCTTTCATTATTTCATTATTTATTTAGTTAGTTGTTTTTTGTTTTAGACTAGAGGAAATTAAAAGCCACTTTATTTTGGCCTGGCCACTAACAATTCAAGGATACTAGCCGAACAGCAACCAAGCAGTGAAGTTAATTTTTAACCCTGCAAATTTTGGAATAATCGGTGAAAGTTGAGAAGATATATACAAAATTACTTCCACCTTCCTTTAACTCTATTATCTTAAACGTATTTTCCCAAGAGTGATCCGACACATCACCTGAAATAAACGTTATACCTTATTCGAATTTAAGTTTGTTGTTTTTTCATCAAAACATGCCAAAGCTATAATCCAAAGTTTTGTTTAAAGGACAAGATTCTGTAGAGCTTTTGAATGTTACTTGATATAACAAATATCTGTAACACGTTAGACATATATAAATATTTTGCAAGCAGTCAAGGAAAGCCCAGCTAATCAACAATCGAGTGGGTGATGTTAACAACACTTAAGTAATGCTACACAAAAGAATTTAAGCTTACCTGCCAATATCAACATTTGGGGAATAGCCTGAAAGTCTTGCTTTAAGCAAGAACTGTTTGAAATATTAATTTTAACAGCAACAACGTAATTAAAGCTTACTGAAAACAAAAAGATGCTATGTTGCCCTTTTACTTGCCCAACAAAAAACATATGATTCCCAGTCGAGTTGACGAAAACTACATCTGTCGGCTGTTTACTACCGGAAGTAAAATTAAATTATTTAAGCACTGGACTAACGATAAATAAGAAACATCAACCTAATGAACGATCGGAAAAGCTCTAAAGAGTGTTCACTGAACACAAAAAATAAGCTCAACTAAGGGTATTTTACAACAATTAAAAGTCATGAGAAACTACAAGGAGCACTTATGAAAATTACACATTATTATGAACCGGTCAAATTGAAGCTTCAACATCCCCCCCCCCCCCCCAGGCATAACCCGGGAATTTGACTCTTTGCTGTGCCCGGGGAGTAGGGAATTTGACAGTTAAAGTCTTCGCGGGGGTGGGGAATTTGGAAACCGCATGGGAAGGGTGGGGAATTTGAACAAATTGCCTCGGTGTCATGTTACCTGTCTGTCTCAGCGCTTGTACGTGACGAAAACATGGCGGAGTTTACAGAGCGTCTTACATTGGAGGATTTTAGAGGACAAATTGCGCCTTTGTTTGCGACTGGCTGCAAAAGAGAGGGCTGCAAAAGCTTTGCTCCGTATTTATTACGAAGTCTTAATCGATCTTGAGGTCAGAAAAGAATAAGTACAAAATGGAATAACGGCCTCGGTTCTGACCTAACTTATATTGATCTATATCGATCTATTGAAATAGACCAAAAGTTTCTGTTTGCTATATTGAAATTATGACGTTTGCCATCATGTATATACCATCTAGGTTTTTGTGATCAAAGTTTGTCAACTGTTTAAGAGTTTGAGGTTGGTTCTCTTTATAGTGTTTTAATATACGGAATAAAAACTATCTTATGAATGCAGAACTGTCTGCTAAACAAGAATCCAGTCGTATTATTCAGTTTTTTTCGGGCTTGAGTTTAAGTGCATTTGAAAGCTACAACAGTTGAAAAATATGGTCTTGCATCAAAGATCTCCCGGAGGTGGGGGCATTTGATCACTTAAAATGGACCTATAGTGGTGCATTTGAACGCCTTTTTGGCCCGAGGGAGGGGAATTTGACCAACACAAATTCCAAAAGTTCAATGCCCCGGGGGTTGCCCGGGGGGGATGTTGAACCTTCAATTTGACCGGTACATTATTTACCTGTTTGACTTGACAGTTGACCCAAATTTCTGAGCAACGCAGCAAAAAAGGAAGTGTTGTCCACTTTCCGAGAAAATATTAACAATTCGTAAGTGGAAATACACGACAGAAAGCTAGGAAAACACCTCTTCAAACCATTTTTCTGCCTTTACGAGATTGCTTTGTAATTTGAGCTGTGCGACCGCGCCTAAAAAGGTCACCAGTCTCCCTCAACAGTCCGTGACATTGGTGCCCAGTACTCCGCGTGCGTACAAATCACATCCCTAAGCTACATGAAAACGACTTTTTAAAAAGAAACTGTTAACGTAGTTGGAAAGAGCATAGTCTGAAACCAAATACGCTGATTCGTTTTTACATTTATATTAAAACCTCACAAAACAGGGCATTATCAAAAGTTTAAGGTTCATTTTTTATTTCATTTATTTCAAAAGAAAAAGTAATAACGGTCGTTTTTGAATAACTTACAATTTTTTTCTGCAATACGACTGGGAGAAATTACGGATTTATTGAGCTCAATGCAGTTTTAAAGTGATTTGAAATACTCTTTGCGCTCTGGATACGTGACCGATGACGTCACTACAATAAGGTCATCTTGGACGTTACTTTCATGGGAAGTTCTATAAAACAGCTGACGTTTGCTTCTCTCCGCCTTAAACTGCCATAGCTACAGACTCCTTACCAGTCCCCAGGGAAATGCTCCGGTACAGAGCCACCTCAACTTTTGAATGGCAGATGTCAACTGGCAATTTCCAAATTGCACATTCCAATGACCACCAGGGCACGTTATCTGCTTTTAAATTGATAGAAGCCTGTTCTTGCCGTGAGCTAAAACATCTTTTATTGCCATAGTCACGTGACTTATGACGTCATCACCCTAATATTATACTCTACAAAAATCGACTGATTTACATGATTGCCGTGTGGGAGCCTAAAGAAGAAAAGTAATCTTTCGCTTTCTTTTTGAAAGCCCCAAGGGAGTTACATTCTCTAAGAGCCTGTGACAGAGAATTCCATAAGGAAGCACCACTATAAGAGAAGTTGCGCTTCAGGTACTCTGTCCGAGGCTTAGGTAATATAAGTTTATCTGACATTGATATGAGGGATAACTTTCAACCAGGTGTAAATTCCACATAGTACAGCATCCTCTTCGACCACAAGTTAACTAAGTTATTAAGCATTAGAAATTTTTCACTAGCAAAGCATGCTGGGAAGGTTCTTATTACAATTATAATATTGTTTTAATTATTATTATTAATTATTATTATAATTTATCGTTGTTAACATCTGAGAACAAAAGAACGTGGAATCAGCATCATTCAACAGGGCTGCAAAACGTGTTTAAAATGATAAATTCGAGATTTCTGATCGATGTTGGAAAAGTTGAAACCGTTTTTCCAAGGCCCCTTACCGTATTTTCTCGATTAACAGCCAGGGATGTTGAATTGAAACTAAACCTCGTAGACCCGGCGTTAATTGAACGGAGTTGTTAACATCTGAGAATAAAAGAAACGTGGAATCAACATCATTCAACAGGGTTGCGAAACGTGTTTAAAATGCTGAACTCAACAATTTTGAATGGTGTTGGAAAAGTTGAAACCGTTTTTGAGAGGCCTTATACCGGCCTTGTTGACCCGGCGTTTAATCGAGAACATACGGTATCTGAATGACGTGGTGCAGTTGAGTTGTTCTGCTGCGTTTTGTATCTAAAGTATTTTTTGCGAAATTTTTCAGCTTTCAACTAGCCACTGCGCTTTATCAATTCACTAGAAGGGCAATTAGGCATCGAGAGCAAGTCTCAAGCTTGACGCTAGTTACATGTATTGACTTCATGCGTTTTGATTGGCTCATGGTGTTGCTTGCACTGATCTGTTGTGATTGGCCCTATTGATAATAGTGTTTTTGGTTTTCATTGAAAACCGCTATAACCATGATGATTTTTAACCGACGAAGTCGGATAGTGTAGTGGGGAAGACGGTGGATTGGTGTAGGCGGCGGTAAAATTACTTTGTGTAAGCCTCATAAGTTGTGTATTTCGCTATGGCCGATGGGATGGGATGACGTGGGAACAAGAGCGGACGAGTCGCCATTTTGATATTGGCAGGTCAAGGGGTTTGGTGGAAGACTTCCTTCGACTGTGTTGTGGTATAATTTTGTGGTGACCTCTAAACATATAGAGAATAGGTTGAACAGAGACACCGATAAGTACACACACTCAAGATAGGACAACGGTCCACAAGAAAGTATCGTAGGTATAGACGCACACGTCCCCCGAGCGGAGTTAGGTTTTGGCAGGACCCTTGCCTGTCACGAAAGGAAATACTGAGATATCTGTGGAATACTAGTGAAAGAAAGGAAGGAGGACTAATAATAGCTGGAGGTGAAGTCCAGTGGCACTGTTAATACTGTTGGGACCAAAGCGTTGCTGAGACATCGTAAGGAAAGAATCGTTCTCAGTAAATGTTATGAAAGGAAAATTCTGGTGTATGTTGTCGTGGTTATGTTTAAATATTTGGAAAGTATCTAGCTGCCAACGTTAAGAAAGGTTATTCGCAGGTGGGAAATGAATTACTACACGAGGCTGGATCTTCTTGGATAATATAAGCGGCACAGAAGGATATACCAGTTACTTCTTTTTTCTTCTTTAATTTTGATTTTGAACCGATTTGTTCGATTTTAGTGTTCGAGACGACTTGCTGACTCCGGAAGAGCAAACCGGGTTTAACGATTAATTCATAAGACATGCTTTAACATGTTTGAGATGTTAAAAGCGACGACATCGCTTTTTACTAATTTCTCCAGACTCTGACGATGTGTTTGTCTTTATCGATAATGATGTTTTTATAGTGCCATATTCACAACAGTATATAAATACATCGCTCACAACCCTCGAAAAAAGCATGTTCAGTTGTGGACAAATTTATATCGACATTTAAATGTTTAGTTTAATTCAACAAAATTCAGTATTCAAAGCGATAAGACAGGTGAGCTGAGTCGTCAGATTTTAAACATTACGTCATTCGATAACGCGAAGGGCAAAATACTGTCACAATTTTCGCCACGCCGTTCGCACGTTGAACCAGGTAAAAATATTTACCGAGGGTGGAGTGTGTCAAAACGACTGGTAAATGCCTATAATGCACTTTCTTGTAACCTGTACTATAGAGCATAGTAATGATTTATTTCGTATTTGCATTCACGAGTTAGCTTTTAGGAGCCCTTGACACGATTAAAGGGAACTGTGCAGAAAGCGTGGTTCTCAGGCATGGGGAGGAGTTAAATTCTTTTGCGCTGTCACGTTGCCCATACTGATCAATCGTAAGGATGCGGTTACTTTATTGGGAAATGTATCGCCCATCTATTGAAATGTGCCTGTTTTGAGAGTTATGGCGGCTTTTTTGTTCATGGTTTTGAGCAAGACCGACCAAAAGACAGCGAAAAATGATCTTGAGTGAAGAATGAGGCTATGAGCGTAGTCGGCGGAGCTATGTTTGGTGAGAAGAGGGTGAATAATTCAGTTGACCTCTTTTCCAGGGTATTGGTCAGCTTTTCAGTTAGTCAAATGTCAGCGTTGGTTGCTGTAATTCTGATAAGTCTAAGAGAAGACTTTGTTTACAACTGCCACACCAGTACGAGAGCCAGACGGCACGGTTATGCAGCCCTCTTTTCATGGGACATACAGTTACGCACTTTTGCTGCAACTTGCTGTTACAGACGCTTGAATGTTATCGAACGTGCAGTCACGCACGCCTCGCTTGCTTTCTTTTCGAGACGAACCAACACTTCGTCGGTTCTGCATGCGTTGCGGGCCTATGTTTGGTATCTGTCATTTATGCACTCTTAAGGTGTTTCGATACAGTTTTTTGGGGACCATACCTCACTTTTAAAATCGGCTCTTAGACAGTCTTCATCTTGTCTGATCAACGTGAAATTTGCAACACTTGTTGGTTTTGGATTGAACTTTAGCGTGGTTTACATTTTGTAAAAATCGATATTTCCATGACAACGATAAACAAAAATCCTCGAAAACAGTAAAATTAAAATTTTGCGCGATCCAGATTTCACTTTGGAAAGAAAATACCAGCATCTTAAACTGTGGTGTATGGCAAACAAAATATACAAGAACAAAAAAATTCTGTATGTTTGTTTTGAAGTAAATCGCAAAAACATTTTCAACCTTATTTTTTGCCTAGTAATAGTAAATGCACCGAAAAATAATCCACGCTTTGATGAACTGGCTAGCAAATACTGTTAAAATGTGTCTTTTACTTACTATTTTACGCCTAGAAAGTTTTGTTGAAACTGGTGTTCGCGATCTCGAGAACGACTTGTTTTTCTAAGATCATTTGTGTAATAATTTTGTGGTAATTTTTGAATTTGAGCGCTTTTGCGAAAATCATGAGAACGGCTCGATAGTTTTTTTTAAAACATTAAACACGCGTGCTTGACGATGTGACCAATTTTACTTTTGAGTCTTATTAACGTTGATTCACTGGAACACTTTTAGATTTAACGTTAAAAAGAGGCTGTATGAACCGGCGGAGAAGGTTGCGTTACAAATTCACAGTTGGCAAATAAATGCTAATATATTCAAAGTAATGCGTAATTCATTGCTTCGTGATTTTTATCTGGTTTCTTTGTTCTTTGTTGCACTGTATATTACAACGAAAAGTAAAAATCACGGAGGAATGCATTGCGCATTACTTTGAATATATTAGCATTTTCTTGCCAACTGTTTATATGTAACGCAAGCCTAATTGCGTCGGTTCATACATCCTCTTTAACGTTAAATCTAAAAGTGTTCCAGTGAATCAATGTTAATAAGAATCAGAAGTAAAATTGGTCACATCGTCAAGCACGCGTGTTTAATGTTTTAAAAAAATCTATAGAGCCGTTCTCATGATTTTCGCAAAAGCGCTCAAATTCAAAAATTGCCACAAAATTATTACGCGAATGATCTTAGAAAAACAAGTCATTCTCGAGATGGCGAACACCAGTTTCAACAAAACTTTTTAGCGTAAAATAGTAAGTAAAAGATACATTTTAACAGTATTTTCTAGCCATTTCATCAAAGCGTGGATTATTTTTCGGTTCATTTACTATTACCAGGCAAAAACTAAGGTTGAAACTGTTTTTGCGATTTACTTCAAACAAACATACAGAATTTTTTTGTTCTTGAATATTTTGTTTGCCATACACCACAGTTTACGATGTTGGTATTTGCTTTTCAAAGCAAAATCTAGATCATGCAAAATTTCAATTTTACTGTTTTCGAGGATTTTTGTTTATCGTTGTCATGGAAATATCGATTTTTACAAAATGTAAACCACGCTAAAGTTCAATCCAAAACCAACAAGCATTGCAAATTTCACGTTGATCTGACAAGGGAAAGACTGTCTAAGGGCCGATTCAAAAAGTTAGGTATGGTTCCCAAAAAAACTGTATCGAAACACCTTAAAATGCACGTTCCCTAGAATGAGTACTTGGTTCTTATGTGTAGATATCGACGATTGCGCAGATGGCATGGTATGTATGTATGGCACAGCCCAGTGCGATCCGAGAAGTACTACTTGCTATAAACTTATCCCAGGGTGTCAGTGTACATGCAAGGATGGATACACAGCGATACAAAATGAGAAATACAAATGCCAAGGTATGGAGCAAGAAACCTTGAAAGCCTGCTCCGCAACATGAGCCGACGACGACCCGTGACGTATGAGTTACGTCATCACTCTCAAACGGCAGTCATCTTGATTTTCCAAATCCTTAGAATCCCACCAAAACTTACTGTAAAAAGTAATCAAAACCAACAAAGGAACTGAAAACAACCTAAATTGTAAAAATAACTGGGATTAAACTTCCGATATATTGTTGCCTTTATAGAGAAATCCTTACATTTTCATGGCTTCGGTCCGTCACTTGTCGCCTGGTTCAGAGTGTTTTATTCCAACACAGAAAGCTGTGTCATAAACAACGGCTGGTGCAGTAATTTCTTCAAACTTGAAAGAGGTGTGCGGCAAGGGTGCCCCCAATCACCTTATTTGTTCCTCTCATGCGTGGAAATCCTAGCCATCTCAGTCAGGAAAAACACAGAAATTAAAGGAATCACCCGACACCACCCTGATCTTAGATGGATCGAGATCTTCTCTTTCAGAAGCACTTAAAACTCTCGACGACTTCGGGAAAGCGTCCGGCCTCAAAATCAACAATTAAAAAACTGAAGCTCTATGGATAGGCTCGTGCAAAGAAAAAGATGAAGTCCTTTTCCCAGAGAAAGCTTTTAAGTGGCCAAAGTGTAAAGTCAAGGCCTTAGGAATATGGTTTTCTACAAAGCCCTCAATCACAGTGAAAACGAATCACGAGGAGAAATTAGCAAAAGTCAAAAATTCCCTCAGCTGCTGGGAACTCCGACGTTTGAGCCTCCTAGGAAAAATTACCGTTCTGAAAAGTTTAATGGCGTCACAGCTGGTTTATGTCCTAACCACGCTCCCAACCAGTCAACAGTTTATCAAAGATATTAACGAACTCTTCTACGACGTTTTGTGGAATGGGAAGGGTGATAAAATAAAACGTAACATTATGATAATGACTATCCAGAAGGTGGTTTGAAAATGACAGATATAGAATCATTCAGTAAGTCGCTCAAAACCATTTGGATTAATAAGCACATGGACCCAAACAATCATGGTAAATGGAAAGTGTTGTTCAAGGCTGAACTCCAGCGTTGCTGTGGAGATTTCTTTTTCCAATGTAACCTGAAAAGAGAAGACTCAGACAGCCACTTTAAGATCTCAGACGTTTTTGTAAAGGAGATTTTGGAAATTTGGTGTGAACTGAACTACGAAGATACTCTAACCTCTGGGAACACTTTCATTCTCAATTTCTGTGGAACAACTCGCTCGTCAGGGTAGGCCAAAAACCAGTTTTTTATTCAAAGTGGTTCCAAAAGGGATCGTTTTCGTAAAGCCGTTCTTGAAAGCTAACAGGGATGATTTTTGTTATCACACGCCGATTTTCAATCTACTTTTAGGATCAAAGTCAATGCCCTCGAATTTTTTGGCAGGATATCCGCCCTCAAACAGTTGTTGAAGTCTTCCGTACAACCCCAAGGGAATAGAAATAAGAAGACCCAGCCAACTTTTGCGATATCTTTCTTCCAGGCACAAAAGCCAAGCAGACTTGTCTATAAGAAACTCATTCAAAGAAAGGCAATTAAACCAAAAACGAGTCAAGACAAATGGCTCAAAGACTGCTTTATTCCCAAGATCAACCACCACATTCAATGGCAATGCGTTTATAGCTTCTCCTTTGAATATACAAAGTGTACAAGACTCATCACTTTTCACTTCAATTTCTTGCATAGGCGGTTAGAAACCAACACTTTTTTGAGCAAAATTGGAATAAAAGGCACAGACAAACGTAGTTTCTGCGGAGATGAACCAGAAAGCATAGTCCACCTTTTCTGGTCCTGCCAAAAAAACTAGCTCCTTCTGGAATAGTGTAACTAACTGGCTCTCTTTGTGTGGTATTGTTGACCAAAACGTCATGTTAAATTGTGCTGTTGCTTTGGGACTGAGACCGTCCTTTGCCGGACTCATGAGTCTCATAAACTTTTTTCTTTTAATTGCAAGATAATTTATTTGGAAGTGCAAATATAATCAAAAGCTTACAGACTTGCCAGGCTTTATCTGTTTACTTAAAACGTACAAAGAATTAGACCTCTCTAAGAATGCGCTGAATAAAAAATTCTTGGAACCTCTGAATAAATGGCTCTGATCCCTCATTACCCACCTCTCAAACCTCTCTGTTTCCCCCCCAACCCCATCCCCCGTCGCAAGATTAGTCTTTCAATAGGGTGAAGGTGAGACAATTTTTTTGTCTAACTTTTTTTTCTTTCTTTCCTGTAATGTATATCTATAATGTATGTATTTTGTTGTTTTCTTGCACATGTATAAAAAAAAAATTAAAAAAATAAATAAAGAAACAAGAACTGAGTTGTAAGCGTCGCAAAAAATATCAGTGCAATGCAATGTGTTGTTATGAAGTATATTGTGATGTTATATTGTTGTAAATTAATATCATTGTATTGTATTGTACTGCGGTAAACCAAAATATAGTTTGTGTTGTAAAGAAACAAAAAAGAAAAACAAACAAACCTAAGAACTTCTGTATGTCAGGCCCAGTTGTCCCCTGTTCTTTTGGTTTAATAGTTGGACTTAAATTCTCCCTTTCACTTTCGCACCAGGGCTATTCTCTTTCAAACTTTTGGGTCTTTCTAGCTCAACATTTCTTGTTGGTTACATCAATATTAAGTGTAGACTATTGGTTTTAAGATAATATCGATGTTGATTTGTGTAGTGTCTCTGCACTTGAAGTAGAAAAGGTGGAAAAGTCCTCAGATGTTTCGAGACTGCTGTCGTTAATCAGTAACGCGCGCCAGCTAATTTTAAATGTCAAAATTGTATCTACGACACGCGCGTGCTAAAAATTGACAATCATGCTGCATCGCACCATCGTTGTCCTGAAACCCGCACTGATTACGGGCACTAGCATATCGTCTACACTGTGTCCTCTGGACGAGAAATGTTTGCCAACAGGGAGGTCAGTATTCGCGCCAACTGATCGTATGTGCTCCCGGAATCTGTCGTCCAGGCATCTCTCAGTTTCCCCGAGCATAGAACATTTGCGGCAAAAATGACTTAAATCAAATTACTGGTCGTGCAAGTGAACGTGTGCTCGAATCTCAGTTGACCGCCCGGGGTATCGAGAATCCGCGAAGGGTTGGTATGGGCGCAGGTTACGCAGCGGGGTCGGCCACAAGGGAAACTCTCTGATTCTTCATCAGTAGGTCCTGTTGTCACGTAAATGATTGTCGCGGGATATGCACACAAGATGCAGACAGGTTGAAAAATATCCTTGGTGTCAGGATCGGATTTGAGAAGAGCGAAGTTTCTGGTCATGATTTCCCATACTCGCGTGTTTCGGGGATGGTAAGTCAGGACAAGAGGGACAGCTTGTTCTTTTGTGGATGCGGTGTTTGAGTTGATCGTTGATTCACGAGGTGTTGATTTAACGTGCTGGAGGGCCTGGTTTACCACAGCAGGTAGTTAGCCGCGACGTGTGAAAAATGAAGTCATTTCTTCACTTCTAGTTCTGAAGTCTTCTTCTTCCCTGCAGCTCCTTCTTAGGTGGAGGAATTGCCTATAAGGAATTGAGTTCTTGCAACGAACTGCGTACGAGGATGAGTAATTGAGATAAGAGTGGGAGTCTGTTTCTTTATAGTGAATAGTAGTGATGAGGTGGTTAGAGGATGGAGTCAAATAGAGATCCAGGAAGGCAAGCTTGTCGTCTGATTTGTTTCCTAGCAGTGTCCTATCTCTTGAAAACGCTTCCAAAAAATAACATGTGTAGTAGCCAACCGACATTGTGTTATCCTATGAAGCAATAACGTCAGACGAAGCGATCTAAAGCAACGTACATATGTGCGAAATTTCAGCGAAAACATCGCAAGGTGCGTTGCGCCATGTGTGTGTCGCCGGTCGGGCCACTGAATACCGAAGAATTCCGCAGGCCTCGCAGCTACATAACTGAAACAACTACAAGCTACTTCAAGAAGCTGTTCTCGAGCCTTGCATGTACGAGGTTGTGGTTCAGCATTTCAATTGCCGAGCCACGATTCTTTGGTTGGTGATCGCGCTAGTGGCTGCCAACAGGTTAATAAATAAATATTGAAGAGTGGTTGTATACCTGATTAGTCTTTTTTTAATTCTCAGATATCGACGAATGCACAGCCCAAACGGATAAATGTGACTTGTACTCGAGCTACTGCTCTAATACTGTGGGAGGGTACAGTTGCAATTGCCGCTCGGGATTTGAACGAGACACAGAGTTCAAATGCAAGGGTAAGAAGAATTGTTTATGACTATTGCATACTTTTTATTTCACAATGAAATTAATTCCAGTGAGTTACAACGACTTCTTTTCTACTTCACTGTTTAAAGATACCAATGTCTTCTTTTAACGTCACTTTCAGTAAGATAGCTACCCCTATTTAATGCCGGGCAGACAAAATTGATTTACTGTCATGTAGTCGGAGATCTTCGGAGATCTTTGCCAAGGGCCGTTTACATAACACGTAATTAGATTTTTGGCGACGATTTCATGAGCGATTTCCAATCGAATGTGTTAATTAACTACCGGCAAATTTTGTCATCAATTTTACGGCCAATTTTCCTCAATGTGATTGCGATTTATGCTTTGAGAACAGAGCGCATATTTCTTGAGCATTTAACAAGTCAAGTGCCAGTGAAATCTCATGCGTTCTGATCTCATCACATGGAGAATCGTCTGTGAAAACGGCCCTTAATAGACTGAACGATTGGAGATCATCTTTTTAATAGAATTATGTTATCTTTGGAACCCTTTTGTTTGTGCGTCTGTGTGTGCGTGTGTGTGTTGAGCGATAATCTTAGCAGCAATTCAGTTTACCTGCTAGCTATTATTCTTTTTTTTTAAATATAAAATCTATTTTTTTTAAAATATCAATTATATTTATCCGCGTGGCATTTGCCTGTAATGAGGGTAGTTTGTGATTTAGTGGTAATGTTTATCTCGATATTTTTATTCCGCTACAACTCCCGTTCTTAAGATCTACCAGGGACATGTTTTTTCAGCTGTCAAGCTTCATAAACAAGTAACTTTCCTTTCATTTAACAGTTTACTTTAGGCTGTAGAGCACTCGCACTTTCTGGAGCAAGCTTCTCTTAACGGTTCTCTCACACCTTCCATACCCCTTGTTCAAAATTTTTTAACTGAAGAGATATTTCGCTGAAGTTAATCTGAGTTTAACTTTTTTTGGTCATACAGACTTTAATAATTTTTTTCACATTACTGTTAAGCGATTTGCTTTTCTCTCTTGCTTAGGAAGTCAACAAACCATTTTCTTGTTATTTTCATTTTGTGTCTATTCACCAACTTCTTACTAACTGAGCGCGAGGGCCGTACTGGGGAATATTGGCCAGAGGTCATGGTGGTACGGACCGAGCGCAGCGAGGTCCGTGCAAAAACGACCGAGGGCCAATTTTCTCCTGTACGGTCCCGAGCAAGTGAAGTTAGTAAGTAGTTTATTATAATTGGCATCATTTTTCCTACGAAACAACACTTCCGGTAGTTCATTCACGTCAATTTCCGGCGCGATGTCAAGGGAAGAAGCCGGCGATTTTAACTGGCTTTCGAAGACAGTTTGATGATCGTTGCTGTCGATCGGAGTCAACTTGCGTGGATCTTGAATGAAAACTGCTCTGCTTATGTTGTATGTGTCAGTTTTTCGTCGTCCTCTACAATACAAGACAGTTTTCTTTGAAAAAATGTCTTCGTTATGGGAGGAGACAACTCGGGAAAAGAAGAATAATGAAAACGTTGCGATAAAGTCTCACAAACGTGCTTCTCAAACTCGAAATTGTGGCAGCGTGTTAGCCTGTAACGTGAACGATGGAACTCTCGAACTTTGAATAAAGAGATCGAATGAAAATATCTCTTCGTCAAACTCCCCAAGTTATTTGTTTCAATGTCTTTTTGGAAAACTTTGGGATGCTGAGTGCAAATTTTCGTCGCACCAAGGAAAGTTGTTTTTTAACGCGAGCTACAGCAAAAGCGGACTTATGAAGAAGCTAAAATTATTTTCAAGGACGTGCAACAACAAGAGCAAAAATCCCGCTGAGGGATCAAGGTACACTTTCAGTTTGATACGTGTAGCTTTAATTTGTTCTTGTGGAAAGCGCCGACTGAAGCGATGGCCTAAATAAGCTAGACAAGAAGGCGTAATCGCATCGTTCCGATTTACAGTTGCCGATAAAAGCCATTTGCTAGTTGTTTACAAGTTTTCATTTTTTTTTTTCGCCGAGACGTTTTCTTGCGAGAAACGTACCCCTTCGTTAATGCTGAATTTTAATGATTATGTTCAAGTCTTGGTCGCTGTACTCGACTCTTTATAACTTATAGTCTATAGCCGTACAAAAAAAAAAAAAAAAAAACCTTGAATAGAGTTGGCTATGCTTTTTGATTCGCTACTGACGAGTGTTTTGTTTAGAATAAAAGTTAATTGATAAGCGTTTTTCTAAACAGACATGTTCACCTCGTTCATTCCTTTTGTACCAACTCCAAACCTTTACTTTTTTTATTTTCGTGCGTTTTCGCAGTTAAAATTTTGCTGGAGTGCGAGAAAAAAATATCCAAAAGGACCGTCTCTATGGTAATAGTCCGTACTGTAAAATCCCGACCGAAAATTAACCAATCAGAGTGCTCCATTTAGCCTTGAGAATTGCTTGCCATAAAGTAATTTACTTTATTTCGTGTTGTTTTATTTTTCACTGTTTTCTTTTATTTTTCTGGGTGAAACCCTTAACAGCAGTAACGATCACGAATTGTGTAAGAATGATATGTTTTGTTGATGCTTCAGTGATATAAATATAAGCCGGCCGCGTGTTCAATTAAAAAAAAAAGCAGCTGAAGGAGAGAAGCAACTATTCTTAGAAAAGCAGCAAGAAAAGACCAAATCCAAGCAATGTTTGGAGTCCATTCTTGGTAACAAATCCGTGGTTATCGGTCTTGCTGTTAACTTAACTTGAGAACAAACGAACTTTGTGTGAGACCATAGTTGAGTCAAGGGAAGTAATCAAGCCCAGGAAAAAAAAAACAAAACAAAACAAAAAAAAACTACATTAACAATAACAACAACAAAAAAACAACAACAACAATTATTTCATTTGAAACTTTTTAAGTTTCAAATCCTATTAGCTGCTTTAAATTTTTCAGTCTGTTTGAAAAGTTGGCACGTAATATTTTCTCTTGTGAGTCACAAAGCACGGATTCAGTATATATTTACTTCTTGTCCTTTCAGTCAGGTCATAAATTTTGAATAGCTATTTATTACTAGTTTGGGTAGGCTTGATTGTTTTTCCCTTCTAAACATAATACAATTACATCACCTGATGAGACGGCAGTTACCAGCCTAAAACAACCGGTTAGAGTTTCGTCATAGTTACCAATCAGTGTGGTTGAATATCTTCCTCCACAGTTGTCAGCAAGATCGCGAAGTTTCCAAGAACTTCGTCACTCGAACACTGCTATTTTAGCTAGGGAGCAGGATTTTCAGGATTTTCAGGATTTTCTTTTTTCGCGGGCAAAAGACCCCATTTTTCACTTCAAAACTGTCCCGGGGACTGGGACCGAATTTACCGCATAGTGACGTCAATCGACTTGATTACGTTCCCGCGAACGCCGTGTTTTTGTTACAAGTCGCCTCAAAATGTCGACATTGTTCAGCAGTATCGGGGATCTTCTCGAAACTTCCAAGACCTACAGTGAGAAAGAACAAGTAGGAGAAAAAATAGAGCTGGTTTAGGTCTTATCAAGCCAGACAACGACGAACATTTGCGATGCCTTCCTTTCTTTCGTACTGTGGTGAGGATGTTGATCTCAAAGTCGATGATTTATCCTGACTATACATCAGTGGAAGCACCTCAGTTGTGAGATTTCTTTGTTGAGTTCTTTCAGGGTTTATCAAGTACATCAAAGCCCTTGTGTTCACATAAACAGCTTACTGTTTAATTTCCATCAACCTAAGGAGAACCGAAAGTGCCGAATGTTTTGATGTGTTAATACCGCAAAAATGTCGTCGTTCTTACAGAGAGTGCGCTGGATTTTCGATTCATTTTGATTTAAGAACGAGTTGCAGCACTTCAAACTCTTCTAAAACTAACAGTTAATTATAAATAAACCAACAGGAAGTGACAATTGAAGAGTAAATTTGCAAATCAACAGTGGGTCTCCATATTGACTCCTTCTCAAACAATTTCCTACGAACAGTGGAAATCAACATCAATCTTCATCAATAATAATCATTATTAACTGGGCGATTACCAAAGCATATGTATCACTCAGACACAGTGATAAGGATCCATACATCCCTTGTAGATATTATGTACAGCAGCTCACCCCCCCCCCCCCCCAACACACACATACAATACAGGTTCCTGACAAAGGGCTGGCCCCGCAAGCTTAATCTGCTTAAGCCTGATTTTGATGGAGAGAGGTGGAAGCCCTGTATGGAGCACCTAATTTAATTCTATAGTTCCTAATAACTGGAGACAGAGTTAAAGCTTGGGGCATTTGTGGCATCCTTAACAACATTGTAAATTACCAGTCAATTTTTCCTTAGGAATAATTATTGTGTTTGTAACATCATGACATGGTGTGACTGTTTCGTCACAGCCAACAAAGAGTGGTAGTACAACAACAACAACAATTTACCTAAGTATTCCTATATGGGAAGTTTCTAAAATAGCAAATTAAATACAATGTAATGTATTGTTCTTGTTGACAATAGGTCACAATCATTGCAACAGAAGTGATGTCCTTCTGTCATCATCACTTGATCTTCAATTTTGATAGTTGATATTTACTGATTTGTCAGAACCACCACCAAACATAAAGCAACAATAGATAATCATTTCATGTTTACTTCATCTGACCAAAAAGTGAAAGGGGGGGGGGGGGAGGGAGGGAGGGTCTGAATGCCCTGCGTCAGCTGTGTCAGTATCAACAACCACCCAATCTAGATCTGTCGAGGCCTGGATCGATCTAGCTTAGTTACAGCTGTTGGTATTAACAGGGATTTTTGTTGTTGGCAAGCTGATGTAAGTCAGGTCAAGTCAGATCAGGTCATGGTCATCAGTGAAAAGACAGGGAATAAATTTCAGCCTGATTGTTAAAAACCTTGATATGTAGACATAGGATTAAACAAACTCCTAGAAAATGTTTGTCTCCATAAACAAGTATAACCGAGTGAGACATTTTCCTGGAATTCTTTCAGCAACCTCTTGATATTCTTTCTATTTTCACTCTTTAACAACGAGGCATTTACAGCCTCCTCACCGGAAGAGTCAAACAAAATCCTGAACTCTTGTCTTGTTTAAAAGGTGATTTATTTAATTTAAAATCCTTCATCCAGTGCAGTCAGATTAAGACAGTGTATTTCCAGTCCAGTGTAAAAATGTTATGAGTAGGCGATCGTCGTTGAAATTATATTGATATCATAATGTCTTACTGAAGTCCAGAGAAGAATAAAAACAAATTTCATTTAAGACCGTACCGGTAGCTCTTGTTCGCCTGTAAAATCAAAAGTCAGACAACGCTATCGTACCTGCCCTGCTTTGTGAATGAAAAGCATCCCTGGGCTTTGCAGTAAAACTTCTTTGCTTATCGAGACAGATCCTTACAAAACAATGCTCGTTCGTAACCATATCTTCAAGTTAAAACCCGTTAAAAACATAGCAAACATCAAAATCTCGAGTAGCTTGAGTGCTCCGATCTTGCATCTCCTTCAACACAATAATTTCGACTCCGTGAAATTATGAATATATGAAATTCATATATTTGAACTGCGGAATGAAGAAATAAATGTAAAGAAGATCCTCGCAGTTATTAACGCAGTTTATGCAGTTGCGAAAAGAAAGCCTGAAAAAATCAGGCTTGCCGGGATTCGAACCCTGACCTCTGCGATACCGGAGCAGCGCTCTAACCAATTGATCTATCAAGCCAACTGGGAGCTGGTCATTAAATTGGTTCGTAATATACCCGGGAAAGATGAAGATGAAATTATGAATATATGAAATTCATATATTTGAACTGCGGAATGAAGAAATAAATGATAATTAAAATTTAGATTCCCTTGTCCCAAAATGCTGGATCCGAGAAATACTGAGTACTTTCCCTCCATATCGTCAAAAGGAATATGCAAACCACTACTTATTAGGCGCTTCAGCTACGAGAAACCTTTCCCAACTCTGCCAAGTTCCTTCCACTTTGACACTATGTTGGTTTTGTTATCAAGACGATTGACGTCACATTAGCTAATCACGTGATATTTTGGC
Source organism: Siderastrea siderea (assembly GCA_964030785.1). NCBI lineage: Eukaryota > Metazoa > Cnidaria > Anthozoa > Scleractinia > Rhizangiidae > Siderastrea > Siderastrea siderea. Next base: position 22,295,427 of record OZ034972.1, read on the forward strand.
CGCGCGAGACGGCGACACTTTTGAAGTCAAATTTGCGCTATTTTCACCGCGAAAAAAGTACGTTTGAGAAGTTTGATGCCAGTTTAAAGCTTAGGATCGTTTTTTGTACACATAATACAATAAAAAACCAAAGAAAAAATTTTCGTGTCATATACACTTTAAATTATCTTTCAAGTGAACCTATGGATATAACTTTGCAGCATATAACTTTGCAGCGAGAGGTGCATGGGACAATAAGCAATCATCAATCAGTTGGTCAACCAAAAAAATCATTCATTCGCTCACTCAGTTATCAGATTTAATATCCAGGATCACAATCTTCAGCTCACTTTGTTGCCAATCACTGAATCTGAAGAACATTGTGTCAGAAAATTCTGTTTTGCGCAATAGATTTAAGTACCAATTAACACCTTTCAATAGTGGAACCTGTAATTATTTGTTATCAAGAATAAAATGCCTTCAATCATCCCCTCCCCTACAAAGGCTAAGAATTTTAATTGAACTGGACCCCTTTACTTTTAGAATTCGTCATCACACTAAGATGTATATAACAGATATTTTACGGGCGGACTAAATACCATATGGTGTGGCATCCCTCTGAAGTTAAACTTCACAAAGTTATTTGCCACTGGAAAATTTTCTCGTGAAAAGATCTCTGGGAAGGTTCTTATTATAATTTAATATTGTTTTTTTTATTATTTATCGTTGTTAACATCTGAGAACAAAAGAAACATGGAATGAACATCATTCAATAGGGTTGCGAAACGTGTTCAAAATGTTGAATTCAAGAAATTTGAACGATGTTGGAAAAGTTGAAACCGTTTTTCCGAGGCCTTAGACCGTATTTTCTCGATTAAACGCCAGCGGTGTTTATTTGAAACTAGAGCTAGTAGACCCAGCTTTTATTCGGGGTTCGGCGTTAATTAATCACTCTTTACAGTGTTTTAGCCTTTACTGCGTAAAGTTAACTAATTTAAAGCAAAATGTACCAAAAAACATAAGATAAACAGGCTGAATGAATGTCACCGATTTCGTCTATGTTCGATAAATTCAAAATAAGATGGGCTGATTTGGTGCTCAGTAAGTTTCAGAAGAGTGTAGAGTACATTGCGCCAACTTCCTTTACCTGGAATGAGTAAAAAATCGCACTAATGTACTGAAGTGGTTCCTGAACCCTTTTTAAATTGTTATAACTATTTATCGATGAAAATCAGTTACATAAATGTTCAGTTTTAAATAAACGCGGAACCTCAGATAAGCGCCAGTACCTCGAATAAACGTCAGGGGAGTTTATTTCGAATTTGACCGTGTTGACCCGCCGTTTATTCGAGGCCCGGCGTTTAATCGAGAAAACACGGTACGTCAATGGTGTGGCACAGTTGGGTTGATCCGCTACGTTTTTCATCTAAAGCATTTTTTGCTAAATTTTTCAGCGTGCAACCAACCACTGCACTTTATCAATTCACTAGAACGGCAATTAGGTATCGAGAGCAAGTCTCAAGCTTGACGCTAGTTACATGTATTGACTTCATGCGTTTTGATTGGTTCATGGAGTTGCTTGCATTGATCTGTTGTGATTGGACCGAGTGATAATAGTGGTTTTGGTTTTCATTGAAAACCGCTCTAACCTTTATCATATTTTGTATCTGTCAGTTATAAATTAGCAATATGACTTAATTTATTTGTGATTTAGTAGTTCTTTTTGTCATTTAACTTCTTAGCTGTGTATATTCCCCAGTTTCGAAATTTTTATATTTGATGATACTTGTAACTTTCGATATGTCTTTTATCGATCGAATAAAGATTATTATTATTATTATTATTATTATTATTATTTATTTATTTATGCATTCTTAAATTGCATGTTCCCTGAATGAGTACTTGGTTCTTGTCTGTAGATATTGACGAATGCGCAGATGGCTCAGCCCAGTGTGATCCAGGAAGTACTACCTGCTATAACCTTAGCCCGGGGTACCAGTGTACATGCAAGGATGGATACACGCCGATACAAAATGAGAAATACAAATGCCAAGGTATTGAGCAAGTAACCTTGAAGCCTGCTCCGGAACATGAACCGAAGACGAGACGTGACATAAGAGTTACGCTATCACCCTCAAACGGCGATCACCTTGATTTTTCCAAATCGTCAGAATCCCACCAAAATTTATTCTAAAAAGTAATCGAAACCAACAAAAACACTGAAACGATCTAACTTGTAAAAGTAACTGGGATTAAACTGCTGATATGTGGTTGCCATGACGACAACTATCGTAAGATCTTTCATATGTCATGCTCAGTTGTGCCCTATTCTTTTGGTATAATAGTTGGACTCAAATTCTCCTTTTCACCTTCCCAGCAGGGCTATTCTCTTTCAACCTTTTGGGTCTTTCTAGCTCAACATTCCTTGTTGGTTACATCAATATTTAAGTGTTGACTATTGGAATTATATGTCTACCTTATATAAAGAAGAAACGACTCACCTTATTATAATTTGTTTCCTAGCAATGTCCTATCTCTTGAAAACGTTTCCAAAAAATAACATGTTTAGTAGCCAATCAACATTGTGTTATCCTAAGAAGCAACTACTTCAGAGGAAGTGATCTAAAGCAACGTACATATCTGCCAAGTTTCAGCAAAAACATCGCAAAGTGCGTTGCGCCACGTGTGTGTCGCCGGTGAGGCCATTGAATACCGAAGAATTCCATAGGCCTTGCAGCTACATAACTGAAACATTACTGTAAGCTACTTCAGGAAGCTGTTCTCGATCCTTGCGTGTACGAGGTTGTGGTTCACCATTTTAACTGCCGAGCCACGATCCTTTGGTTGGTCATCGCCCTGGTGGCTGTGAACAGGTTAATAAATAAGTATTGAAGGGTGATTGAAGTGGAAAATTCAAATCGATCCACAATATATCGAGACACCATTGGATTTTTGTTGACATGTGACTCCAGACTTACCCAGAGTTCTATGTGGTACTTTTTCCCACATGAGTTTTGGCAAAATCCCACGATAAAAGTCTTACTTCTTATCCGGGTTTGGAGGGGTTTATTCAAGTTAATATGTTCTTTTTTGTTTCAGACTAGAGGAAATGGAAAGGCACTTTATTTTGGCCTGGGTCACCATGAATTCAAGGCTACTGGCATGAGCATTAACCAAGCACTGAAGTTAATTTTTAAGCCTGCGCAAATTGTAGAATAATTAACTTAACCAGTAAAAGTAAACAAAGAGAATAACATGAATTTCTTGCTTTAAGCAAGAACTGTTTGAAATATTAATTTTAACAGCAACGCTGTAATTAAAGCTTACTGAAAACAAAAACGATGTGTTTTTAACCTTTTACTTAGCCAACAAATAACATTATTCGCAGTCGAGAGTACCAAACTACATGTACATCACCTCATATAACTTATCGTTTGTTTAAAGACGGCTATATTTCAGAATACCCGGCCAATGAAAACTGATTACAAATTATTTAACCACTGGTCTAAAGATAAATATCAAACCTTAAGCTAATAAGCTGTTTACCGAACAAAAATAATAAGCTATAATTACCCGTACCTGACATTGTAGCCTGTTTGAGTTGACAGTTGACCAAAATGTCTGAGCAATGCAGCGAAAAATGAAGTGTTGTCCACTTTCTGAGAACCATTAACAATTCTTAAGTAGAAATGCACGACAGAAAGCTGGCAAATTGTTAGCAAAACACGTTTTCAAACCATTTATCTTAGCTTTTTTCTGCCCTGCACAGTCGCCTCTTGATTTGTAGTTTGAGCTGCGCGGCCGCGCCTAAAAAGGGCAGCAGTCTCCCTCAGCAATCCGTGACATTGGTTCCCAGTTCGCTGCATGCCTGCAAATTCACATCCCAAAGCTATATGAAAATGACAAAAAACTGTTAACGTAGTTAGAAAGAGCATAGTTTGAAACCTTATATGCTGACTCGTTTTTACATTTATATTAAAACCTCACAAGACAGGAGATTATCAAAAGATTAAGGTCCATTTTTGTATCTCATTTTTGCGAAAAGAAAAGTAATAACGGTCATTTCGAATAACTTACAAAAGTTTCTGCAATATGACTGGGATAAATTACGGATTTGTTGAGCTTAATGCAGTTTCAAATCTATTTGAAATATTCCGTGCGCTCTGGTCACGTGACCGCTGACGTGTGAAGTTCTTTTAACCAGCCGAAGTTTGTTTCTTTCCGCATTTAAAAGCTGCCGAAGCTACAGACTCGTAACCAGTCTCCAAAGAAATGCTACAGTACAGAGCCACCTTAACTTTCAAATACCAGATGCAAAGTAGCAATTTTCAAATTGCCCATTTCAATGACCATCGGGGCACGTCATCTGCTTTCGAACTGATAGAGGACTGTTCTTGCAGTAAGCCAAAACATCTTGACTAATGACGTCATCACCCTACTAGTAATATGTGGGACACCTTTCAGGCAGGTGTAAATAACACATGGTACCGCATCCTGTTAGACCAACAGTTAACTAACTTATCTAGCATTGAAAATTTTTCAGGTGCAAAGCATGCTGGGAAGGTTCATATAATTATAATATTATTTTCAATTATTGTTTATCCTGATACAATTTATTGTCAATCTTTCTCTCTACAAGGGTGAGGATCGTGTCTTGGGATATGTTTTTTAGGAAAACGTAATGATTGCAGTGTCAAAACGAAGAAACATAAATTTAACCTTTGAGTGAAAGATGGCAAATAAAATTGCCAAATGTCTCTCATGGTATCCTCCCTCAATGCGGACATAGAGCCACAAAAATTATTCTTCGGGTTTGAGAGTTCTCTGTCGATCTCTTACTGAGGTTAGGTATGTTTGCGTCCCTTCTGTTATTTTTCTCATGGCAAGAGTTAACATCCCAACATGTTTCCACTGAAAGCTCGTATATTACCACCGTTTCCCCTGGGTTTGCATATGTCACCATCTGCTGAATTATGAGCAAGTTTGCGAACCCAACATGCATGAAACGAAATAAGATCAAATTCCCTAAATTATCTATGTATACTTTTAACTCGGCATTCTGCCACCGAACTGACCCTTAATTTTGGCGTGAGCATTTCCCAATTGAATTTAAGAGTTTTGTAGTCGTCCTTTTAAAATTGATACTTCATCATGTCAGGGCTCAAACAATTTCCTCTTGAGTTTGTGTATTTTGTTTTGTATCACAGTAGAGATTACTTGCATACCGGTGAAGAAATGACTCCCGTCGTCTGGTAAAAATTTACCGACTTATACCTTTGCTACTACAAGACATGATACAACGCTCAATTTAATAATAATAATCAAATAATAATTATAATAAGAATAATAAAAATAATTTTTTATTTTTTTAAATAATAATAATCTTTATTCAAGTAATTTCAAAAAGGACTACAATAGTTAAAAAAAGAGATGATACAAATTTCATACCTATAATAAAGCACATTGTAGTTCTACTCTCTATTTCAAATTCTGAGTCTTGTAAAGTTCATAAATCATACAACATTGGCAAAGAAAAGGAAACACTGCCATTTAGTTAATCTGAGCAAGTCCTCTCTCTACTTTAAAGTCCTTGTCCTGTAAAATTTATGTATATATAGTAAACAGAAAAAAGAAACATTTAGTTGATCTCTGTAAGTCATAATAATAATAATAATGATGATAATTATTATGATTATAATAAGAACCTTCCCAGAATCCTTCTCATCAGAAAATTTTCCAATGCCAAATAACTTGGTGAAGTTAAACTCCAGAAGGAAACCACACCACATGGTATTTACTCATCCCGTAAAATATCTCTTATATCCATCTTGGTGTGATGACGTCATTAGTCACTTGACTATTTCCGACAAAAGGTATCTTAGCTCACTGTGAGAACAGGCCACAATCAGATCGAAAGCAATAAACGCGGCCGTCATTTGGAAATGGCCATTAGAATTATGGGATATCAAAACTGTGTTAGCCATAAGAATAAAAGACAAACAGCGGTGATAAACATGGTAAACAAACGGATTTTGATACTAAACATGACGTTCCGTTTGCTAAGCAACATACATTTTCAAAAATAACTGTTACAGTCTTTGAAAACTGTTTAATATACATTTGACAAAAGGGGTCTGGAACCGAGTTTAAGAAAAACGATCTTCGCAGTAATTTAATAGTTCGGACTGTCTGTCCTGAGAAGTTATAGCTAATAAAGCATCAGCTCCTCACTGCTAACGTTAAAATTTAAAGATGGCTGTAGTTCTTGAATGAGCAAAGTTTCCGTTACTTTACAATGAAAGTCCGTTTTAGCCGGATGCTAAAATGTCAAAATGATCCCAATTAATGTTGTGACCAGTGGTTTTTATATGATCAGTAGTGGCTGATGTATGGTCACTTGAAGTGAGGGCCTTGAAATGTTCAGTTTTTCTGTCGTGAAGACTTTTGTCTTGCCTGTATAGAATTCATTGTAATCCTAGCAACCAGCTTTGTAGATAATTTTAGACATTTGAGAGTGGTCTGGCGGTCCTTGTAAGGAGGTTGAGGTTGAGGTTGATATAACTGTAAAATTTGCATACACAGGATTTTAGAAGTTTAGCGACTTATGTATATTTCATATAAACATTAGACAGCGCCAATATTTCTCCAGCAACAAAAACAATTTTCTTAAGAAAATGAGAACCTGTTTAAGAACCTAAAAAGCCTTATTTTCCAGTAAGCACCAGTTCTAGGAGAACCTTTGAGGCTTACTTGGAAGAATGCAGGTCCTTTAGACTTATATGCGGGTTTTTACTGTAGTTCTTTTTGCTATCCATGTTAGGAGTCAAACCTTGAGTCTTGAAAGTGCATGGTGACTTACCTTTTACATGAGTCTTAGTAGCAACCTCAAAATGTGTGGCAATTAAAGTATTACATTGATCTGAACATGCAGGCAGGAGCAACAGCAACATATTGTTGGGAATAGCCCCGCGATGAACTACAATCTTGGACGAAACTAGTTTAGACAAAGGCAATTAGCGCGCGTATTTCTCAATTTCCCTGTATGGAAAGACCGACAATATTGCAGAAAGGCTTTTCCTCCCCCCCCCCCTTCCCCTCCATCAATGTTGTTTGGAGGGACTGAGGAATCATCAGGGGGTTTTTGGTGGCAAAGCAACATTGATAAGGGGGAGAGGAGGGCAGATCTGTCGTGGTAAGTGGTTTTCAAGGTCAAAGTTCTCATTCGTTCCGAAGTGTCTCAACAGTTTCGTCCGAAATTGTAGCTTCCCATCCGGAGGAGTAGCAAGACTCCCATTGGATGCCCCATAGAGTGGCCCTGTGGGATACACCCCACGAATGTAAATAGACCACTTTTACAATAATTTGCATACAAATACAGATGCCATTAAACGTCTTTGCAAGCAAAGTTAGAATCAACTTTGTGATGACAGAAACCATCCTGCAATTTTTTTTTGCGCCAAACTTATTTCGGCTCACCTACATCTGCACCCTTAGGCTTACACTGTGAGGCCTAGGATAGGCCTCACAGCTACTCTGTTTACAATTTCTGTGCCTTTTAACACGGTATTTTTGATTTCATTAAGAAATTAATTATGGAGTAATTTGAAACAAAAAATCGTAAAGTTTACTAATAGACGTTTTATGCAACTCGCCAAAAAAATGTGACCAAGAAAACTCAGACTTTTTGTCAAGTCAACGTTAGCTTGCCCATGATCTGATCTAGAAAAAAAATATTGACTTTCTTGAACCCGTAATTATAATAGGGCACAATATCAGGTAATACCTTGGTGGCCAGGAACGTAAAATATATAACTTTTTATTGCAAGCCTTAAGTTTTCATGGCTTTTTCCATGATAAAATGTGATAAAATAAATATTTGTAGAACAATGTGACTGAAACAGTTTTAACAGTATGCAATATACCCATGGTACATACATCAATAGTTAAAACTGAATTTATCGTGTGGAAAAATACTTGGTTTGATTCTTTGTCAGTCAGACTTCTGTAGAGAACCATTTGTGAAATGTAAATAAAAGAATTTAGCAAAAATAATGTATACTATTATGGTTGGACAAATACATCAAATTAGAATTCTAAAAGTGGAGGGGTCTTGTTCACTCAAAATTCTTAGCCATTATAGGGGAGGGGATGATTGAAGGCATTTTCTTCTTGCTAACAAATAATTGAGGGTTCCATATTGAAAATATGTCAGTTCATTACTTTCTTAAATCTTGTAATTTGTAGTTTAAATTCTTTTCTGTTTTTATCTCAAAATCGAAACATAATATTTTTATTTTTAAAATAGTTTTTTTCAGGGCATTATGTACATTTTTGGGCCCTATCCCAATAGTGATGATTCCCCCCCCCCCCCACCAGCATAGAAGCGAACCCCAGGCATTTAACCCACTGATTTTGTAAACCTATTGACATCAAACTTGTTTTCTCCACTTTTAAAATTAAAAGCTTGTTTAATTAACGCGAACGATTCTCTCCCTGAAAGGCTCCGTACGCACTGTGTATACATTTTCCTGTGCAAGTTGTAATGCTTTTTACATCGGTGAAACAAGCCGACACTTTTCTTCGCGCGTACACGAGCACTTATCATCGGACAGATCTTCACGTGTATTTAAAGATTTGCAGAATTCAGTCTTGTCGTGCTTCCTGTTCGGCAGAATGTTTCACAGTTTTAGACTCTGCGGCTACAAGGTACCAAGTTAAGTTAAAAGAATCAGTGTGATTTAAATGGGAAAAGTCTGGCCTGAATCAACAGGTCAAACATTTTAATTTGACGTTTTCCTTTTAGGCATCTGGATCTTATGCCGTTTTGTTCAGGTGGCGCGCACTCTGTAATTCCGTTTAAACTTTAAATCAAATGTATCGTGTGTTATATAACGTATGCATTGTAACGCTAACGCTACATAAATTCAACACTTCTGTAAACAGCCGTTACACTGACGATGACGGAAGTTGCCATCGAAACATGTTTGTAAAATTACAAACGTCGCACTATTTCTGAAGATTTCAACATTGTTGCTGTTGTCTGTACCATGTCTTAATTTCAGGGACTGATCTGGATGATTGTGGACGCAAATAGCGAGTTCAGTTGCACTTCTGCAGATAATGCCACTATCGAAGTACAGAAGAATTTCCATAACTACGGTAATTTCCATAACTTTCCATAACCCGGCTGATTCTGTGCGGGTCCAAGATCGCTCAGGCTGCTCAAATAGGTCCAATCTTTTTGCTCACCCAAAAGGATAACAGTATTTTACCTAATTCGTTTTATAGAATTACTCCCTATAATATGAACTCTCGACTGACAGTTTTGAAGTATCAAGATTCTGTTGTAAACTCCGTAGATCACAAAATATTTCGATGCGTTGTGGTGGGATACTGTACTTAAATGAAACTCCCAAAGATTCCGATATTTGCAGGGTTTCAACACCTGCCTTGATAGAAAGTTAAAAGAACATTATCAAGGCTATTTTGCTGTTCTTGTTTTCTTTGTTTAAAACTTGCTAACTTTATGTCACGCATTGCTTTAAGAGTACAGGCGGGACGATACCAAGGGAATGTTCGAAAGAACAACGAGCGACATACAGTTCTTAACGATTTTATGTAAGTAAACAGGGAAAAAATTAATAAGGTCGGCCAGCTTTTTCAAGTGAGAACCATTTCCCTTATGGTCATTCATGGCCAAACATTTTTATTGACATCTCTTTGTGCACTAGAATAGATTTGTAACAAAACTGGATCATTAATTTTGGGCTATATATAAGGAAATGTGTGTTGGAATTCCATATGATGCTTAAAAAAGATGACTGCGATTCCTCTACCATATTTGGCCTTGTAACATTGTTAACAGATAAGCATCACCGGCAACAAAAAGGCCAGATTGTAGTTTAAATAGAACTGCATTATTTAACTGTGAAATCTTTATCCTTATTAGAGGCAAATACAAATAGCAACTATTTTCAAGCAGCGAAATTAAATTTTATTTTATCTTTTTTATCATTTACAATGGTATTCAAAATCAGGCGAACTAAGTAGGTCGTTCGTCAACAGATTGTTGGAATTTTAGCTGCCTTTGAGCATTCCCCGATGATTTTATTGATGTCTGGCTCGTCACTGACTGTAACCTCTCCTCTTGCTCTTGATGCACTCATATCCTGGCTGAAATAGTTTTTGATGCCAGCGAACGAAACAAATATCTGGTCCACGGTTGATTACTACATCGAGAATACCGCTGAAAGTTTACTTTTACAGGAATAAGCATACTACAATGAACTAAGGATTGAGAAAGCTGCTTGGAGGTGGCCGTTGCATTTCAGCTTTAAACGTCTAGGTTCCCTAGGAAAAGTTAAAGGATGAAATTATGGTATAAATCGCTGTCAAGTGGAAGCACAGTGGTTAAGTGTTTTAGTGTCGGACTTTGGATGGAAAGAACGGAAGAAGGGTGGCTATACAGGCTTAGTCTCTGTATGGAGTTGTGCTGTTTACTTAGACAAAAACATTACCCCATCTTCTCCAATCAGGTGCGAAAAATGGATACCAACGAACCTTTAGGAATCCTGATAAAATGCTGAGGAATAATCCAGTTTGATGAACTAACGTCTTATTTGGGGGTGGGAGGGGGGGGGAGAAATGCGCGTGGTCTGTGGCCTTATCACAGAGTTGAAAACTCATCTAATAGTTTAACTAAGGCATGGCAACAACAGTACTAAAATGATGTGGATAAGATTATTTTCACTTACTGGGTAACCTCAACCACGTATTTGCATCTACCCAGTAACTGTAAGTAAATTCTCTGTATCCAGGCTGATCTCCAACCTTAATACCAACCTAAAACACAACAGACAGAAATCCAACGAGTTTAACTCTACTTGCGATAGTCTGGTTCCCAGTCTCCCCCATCCGCCCTTAAGGTTGAGCTAGGCTCTTTGGTGGCACAGATTTCTCGCTTACCCACCACAACGGAGACACTCATTATGCACATTGGGCCTCGCTTTAATTAAGAAAACAGTAGGCAACTAGGGATCTGTTGGATCAAATATAGAGGAAGTTATAGCTAGAGACTTCGCTTAATCTGCTAGTTTTCTGGGTGTGTTGTTTGCTTATGTATATGAGCAGCACTTGAATGTTTTGAGGGAGTGTCATGTGGCTTAGAAACAAGTAATGAATCTTTCCATATGACAGGTTTAATCACAATCCGAGCTGCAAATAAGGATTCTGAATACAACTGAGTAGACTTAGCTGTATCGCGGGTGACCCTCCCACCAAAAGCCCAAAGCTATGAGAGAATAAAATGGTAAGAGAGCTCCAAACCACGCCGAGTAAGTCATTTGTATAGGAGAGGTGTGCTTGAGAACATCTTTCTGGCTGCTAACAAATGAAATTAAAATCAGAACTGAAAATTTGAACTGAACGAAGTCGCCAGAAGCCTACAAAGTATGAACTTTGCCTCGGGTAAACAGGCGTACAGGAATAATTATAAGCTTCAATAATGATAATCTTGATTTGCAGATATGATAAAAGCTCTTTTTTATTTAAATCATGCGAGGAATCATGTTATTTTTTTTCGGAAGGGTGGGGGGGGGGGGGGAGATACCAGTCTGCCTGGTAATCACCTAACCGATGTTAATGTTAAAGGGGCTATGTAATGCGGATGGATTATGCTGGCGTTTTGTCAAAACTGTGCTCACGTTATGATTAAATAGTTTCTATTACACACACCAACGGCTCCTAAAATAACAACAGGAAGATTTCAACGAGGTTTTTACGGTTTTTTGCGAGATACAACCGCAGACCTTGAAATAAAGTTCACCCAACGCTTTCAAGTTGTAATTATTTTCCTTTCCTGCCATCAGTAGCCAAAGACCCTTATTAATAGTTATCCATATTTTTACTGCACTGGTAACTACATGGCCTGTTATGGCGATTTCCCACACTCATTTTCTCGCAAGCGAAAATCAATTTTTGCATTTCATTTGCGTTTCGACCCCATGCGTCGGCACTTTCGCCATGAAATCCATGTAGTACCCGACCCCCCAAAGAAGCATATTCCATGCATTGGCACCCCCATGTGCGGCACTTCGCAATGTATCATCTGTCGTAATTCATTTTATTTTTGCTATCAGATGGGGTACAAATGCATTTTTACATCGCGTGACTTCATACAACAGGAAGTTTTAAAACCACAGGGACTTTCCCGAGGAAATGAGTCATCACTGATAGCTATTGTGTCAATGACATGAGACTATCGTATGATCTCGGTCAACCAATCAAAAAAATACCCATAAATTATTTTTTCCGATAAATTTATCAGAAGTTTCTACATTTTGATAAAAATATCAGAAGTTTGTACACCTATTTGAAATAAGAAAGATATTTACTCGAAGTAAACGGTGAGTTCATTTATTATTTGTTGTTTCTTGTAGTTGATCTTTGTTAATGCTTGATCCTTTGGTGTCTTTCCATATCTCGCCATTGTTTTGAATCTCTTTCCATCGATAATACTGTCGATCAACCAACATTTATTTTTTGCGTCGTCTTTGATTGTTAATTTGTTCTCTAGTTTGGCTATTCTCTCTTCAAGTTGTTTTTTATTTTCCATGGTCACCTTGTATTCTATTTTTTTGGTTTTCTTATTTGGATTTGATCTTATGTTTATTAATTCATTGCCATATTTTTCTGCATATTCGTGAATATATCCGTTTTCAACTTGTTCTAAACTCTTTTTGTCGTTACTTGGTGCATTAATAATTAGTTTTATTTTTGGATTATGTTTCTTGTTCTTAAACACTTGGCTTTTCATGTTCGATAGATGCCATTTGAGTCTGGTTTCTAGTTCTTCACATGTTGAACCTACATAGACCATTCCGTTATCAAATGTTACTTTATATATCTTTCCATTCTTGTACAAGCTGTTGAATTTACTGTTGACTAATTCTAATATTGGTTGCCGTTTGTTGAAATATTTATTGTTTATCTCTTTGTTATTCAAATGTATGTACTCTAACTTGGTTGTTCTGCTTAATGCCGTGTACAGTTGTTTTTTGTCCATACGATTGACGTCGTGAACGTTATAATGTTCGTTAATATCTGCTCCCTGGTATTTGTATACTGTCAGACAGAAGCTCGGGATGAAGCTTTCGGAAAACCCTTTTATGTCATACCATTCGTTGTTAACCTTGAATTTATTCTCTTTTATTTTCTCAATAACGAATTCCATAGTGTTGAATATATTTTTGTCCTTCACATTTGTTGTCGCAAGTACTGGCACGTTTTGACATACCTTATAAGTTTCCTTTTTATTGTCAAATTTGAACTCTACCGTTTCATACCTCTTGTCCTTTGTGAATTGGTCGCAACATTGTGCATTTACCTTTATTCTTGTCGAGTTCAGGTAACATATATTTTTATAAAGTTTCTTATCAATAGGTTGGAAATATGTCGAGATTTTACCATGTTTCAAGAATGTTTTTAGCATCTCGTGGGTTTGCTTGTCATACCTACATGATTTCTCTATATATTGAAGAGTTTCAATCCGTGGACACATTTCACTTATCGTTTTTGACTCCAGATAATCGTAATGTATTTGACTACCCCCTTCTACGGGCTCACATTGGTTGGGATCACCAAACATGTATACGGTGTTATTGTATTTAATATATTCGTGATAAATTTTAGTCATTCACTTGTTAGGTACCATAGAAAATTCTTCAATGAATATCGTTTTTCCATCAAGGCCGTGATAATTCCCATTGCTCCATTCACAAAAGTATGAGTCGAATGTGTGACATATTTTGTTTGCTAATTCCTTTTCATATCCTGTTTGAATCATTCTTTCCTTGACATTCTCGACAGCCTTATTAGTAAATGATAAAACTATTGGCTTATCTGTTTCTTGTACCATACTACAAAGTTTAGTCGTTTTACCACTACCAGCCTGTCCATTGTATATACATCCTCTGCCAGTTTCTAATTTATAATCTGACATATCCATGTTTTCTCTGTAATGTTTTTCGAAGTATGTTAATTCACTGTCTGTAACATACGCCCTGCCTATTTTTTTGGTACTGAATTTAACGTCCTTCTTATTTTTGAATTGTACTTTTGGGTTAGTTATATAAATCCCGTCTGTATTATAACCATACAACATACTATCCTCTCCGTGGCACGTCTTTATCAGTTGTAAACACTTGAGTATCGCTTCTGAAACTACGAATCTGTTGATGCTTGTATGATCTGAGAATATACGTTCAGTATTTTGCTCTCGTATCAGGAATATACCATCGTGATGATCGACTGTGACGTTCTTACCCTCAGACAAACCACTAGTCCAACAACACATCGCTGTTTCATATTCTGTGCATGTGAACCCATGATTTGTCTTATTGTATCTCCTGCCGAGTTCTCCGATGAAGCTATTGGCTATTTTCTTCGCCTCATTTTCTGAAAAGTTATCGAATATGTATTTGATGTATTCTCTGAATGTGTCTGGTTTCAGTGCTTTTTTAGTAACGATCTTATGTTTGATCTGACTCAGAGGCATATGTAAGGTATCGACGAGATATGATACCAAATTAGAGCTGTAAAAACCAGCTTCTATTTTTATAGGGTTACTATATATATCGAGTACTGTTTCGTCTATATAGAACTCACCACAATTCCTGAGATCACTTTTGCAGTTGAACGGCTCAACAACGTTGTGAATGCTGTAAATTGGAATTTCGTGATTATTATTCAACAATATGCTCGGATAGCATTTAGCTATATCAATACTCACCACATCATCTGGTATATCATCTGTTGTACACCATTGTAGTGCCCGTGGATAGAAATCATCGAGCATTTGTCGCGTGTTGACATTATAACTTGATTCAGGAATATAACCGTTCAATTGCCTGAATAAGGATGTAGATATACTTGTATAGCTTTGGTTTGTCCATTTGAAGTCATATGTCTTATAAATATTGAACAGTTTGTCGCATATTGTTTTTCTGGTGTCATATTCCTCATTCAAGAGGTACATATTCTTTTTGTGATCAATGAAACCATCGAGAATACCGTTGTTATTCCAATGTAGATATTCGACATAAAAATTTTCACTTCTGCTGTATAAATTAATTGCTTCTCTCATTTTTGCTTCCTCGGGTAATATTATTATGTTGTTTTCTTTGTCCAAACTATATATTTCATTTATATTGTTGAGTTTTGTTATGTTCTCGTGACGCCTAGTCCATTTTATATCAGTCATATGTTTCAATAAGTCATCACATCCACCTTGGTTGGCCTTCGATGCGACTATTTTGAGTTTTTCATCTGTTATTGGATGGCAATGATGGTCTTTTACGATGTATACAAGAGATATATCTGAGCAGTGTTTGCTATGTGTGATAAACTTTTTGTATCTTGCATCAAAGGCGTGAATTGACACGTTATTATGACATTTATCTGCCCAATTAATCAACTCATCTGTACTTATCATATCATCACCTTCAGCTACAAACTCATAAATCTCATTCTTCAGCTTGTCGTAAGTATATGTCTTAAATCCACGTTGACCTCTCACTTGATCCCAAACATAGTCGACAACACAAGTATTTATGCCATGTCTTGTGATAGGTCGTTGTTTGTTCAATAAGTAAGATTCAAGTTTGAGTTTGCCCAATTTATGTTTTTGTGGTCTTTTATTATTCAATCGTGTAATGTCGAATCCGATTTGTGTGACAGATTCGCCTGATAAGAAGGTTATGTTTTTATTCATGAGAATGTATAAAGCGAATTTGTATCCATCTCGTTTGCTCATATTATATGGTTTATTGACTGTGAAAGGTCCGTAAGTGTGTTCAGAAACCGTTTCAATCATTCCACGTAATGCATGAGATAATTCAATGTGTATTCTTATGGATACTTTGTCTCTACTTCCTTGCATCTCATTGAGCCTTTTTCCAAATAGGTCGACAAATGATTTCAATCTCTTGTTTTTGTCATTGCTCCTTTTAATTTCTTCCTTACGAAATTCATCCAATGTTGCCTTTATCATCGGATAATGAGTCACTTTTTTCTCATCTGTAACCAACTTACTGTATCTGTCGTTGATTAATGATGTTTGTTCATTAATTTTTTTATCTTGTTTGTTGACTTTCTTCGTCGTTCTTTCAATTGGATCACTTGTGACGGTGAAATCCAGGAATGGGTCATCATCAAACAGATTATCATGGTTATAAACCACTTTATGTTTTTTATTTGGCTTTTCTACCATGACAGTTTCAGGCTTATTCTCTTGCTTCAGAAGCAATTTGATGAGTTCAGATTTACTGAGTTTCTTGAGACTAGCTTTGTTCATTTCTATATTACTGATAGATATTTCCGATTTCATTCTATATACTATAGTATTGATATTCCTTTAAGTAATTATTTGTGCGTTTAAATATAGTCAAGAATTCAAATGATCCGCAATTGGAACCTTTGAACTATATACATTATGTTAATTATTTTCATTGGCGTTTTTCTTATGCATTTTTGTGTTCAAATGACACCATTTACCAGCCAAAGTGTAATTACAACCTGTATTACAGACGTCGCAATACCATTCTTTATTTAACATATATTTTGATTTTTGTTTTTTTAAAGCCTCCTTCTTCTCCTCTTCAGTTGAATACTTTTTTGGTCTTCCAGGACCTCTCTTAATTTTTTGATTCTCCATATATACATACTATATGTTTATCCTTAAATGACTTTGACTTGTGCGTTTAAATTCATTCAGTAACTTTGTAATTTCGATAAAATTCTTTTTTAATTAGTCTATAGACTCGCGCACTTTTTTTCAAGTGCTTCAACAAACCCATATATTCATCATTTTCATTTTTCATCAATACATCATAACGACGTTTTACATAATCTTCATAAGCATTCTTACGATCCAGACGTGCTTGATTATTTTCATGAATTTCATCTTCGTAATCAGTATCTTCATCATCTGAATCAGAATCGGAATCAGTATTGTAATAAATATAATTATGTTCGTCTTTGTAAAATAGTTCAAAATCTTTTTTAATCATTCTATAGGCTCGCGCACTTCTTTCCAAGTACTTCGAAAAAGGCCTAATTCCAGTATTTTCCATCAATATATAATATCGACGCAACATATACTCTTTATAAACCTCCTTACGATCCAGACTTGCTTTATTGATTTCATGAATTCTAGTGAGAAGATGTTTGTCTTTTCTCTTCAAACTATATTTCTTACAGACTTCGCAATACCACTGTTGTATTTCAGTATCCATATATATATAATCTATATATTATTTTATATTTAAATGATTGTTTAAACATGTTCACCACAACAGATGGTAGCTCCAGTAATTCGCGTATTCAGGATCCTTATACGTCAATTTACCATCTTTATTCTTTATCATATAGGCTCTTTTACGATATCCTAAACGTCTATTCCAATCTTGGTGCTGTAAAAAATCTTTATATCTACTATCACCAAAATGTATATCTTTACCGTTTTTGAGAGTGACAACATATTTCTTATTTCTGCGGTTTGAATATCTCAGATCCTTCGCATCGTACAAGTTTTTGGCTTTGAATTTTAAAGTATCGAAATCTTCTCCAAACAATAGATTCATATAATATGGTTATATATTCTTGATAGCCGGAAACAATTATCTTTTTGGCTACCAAAAAGCATAAGACAGTATATACTGTATCGATTGATATAATATATATTAGATAATTATCTTCAAACCATTTTATATATCCTTCAAGTCCTTCATTGGAATCCAACTGTTAAATTCATCACTGTATCCCTTCCATTTGACAAGAGCCTGTTTCTTCTTATAATCCCTCCGAATGACTTTATCAATTCTGAATACCTCTTGTTTTGCTCTTAATAATTCAGGTTCATAAAAACTCCCTTGAATGTCTTCACCTCTGAGATCCTTTAGTTTGTAAGTTATTGGATTCGTATATTTAACAATTATTCTACGAGGGCGCGCTGGATATCGAATGGTAGATAACCAACGAGGCGCGTAGCGCCGAGTTGGTTATAATCATTTGATATCCAGCAAGCCCGAGTAGAATAATTGTTTTATTAAAAACTTAACCACTATTTAGAAAAAAAAAATCAGAAAGAATGGGAAAAATGAGAAAAGAAATTTAAGCGGAACAAGAATCGATCACATGACTGAACGAAAAAGGCGCCAAAACCTTGCGAAGTGTTGCAGCGTTTCATTGCAAAGTTGAATGAATCAATGAAAACTGCTCGAAAGTGAGCAAAGTAGCACACGTTTTGGAAAAAAATCTTCTAATTATTGGCTCTGAAATATGGTACATGTTTGATTTTTCCTGAACATTGTTGTAATCATCGTTCGAAGCGGATTGAAGCTGTACAATTTCACCATATAGCTGCTGGAGTTGAAACTGAACAAGTTTGTAATCTGTTCGCACAACGGAGCCATCATGTGCGTGTTTGATCGAACTGAAGACAGAACAAATTTGAACAGTTGAACTTGAAGAGGTATTTTCTATGCAGCTCAGAAGCAAGATTACTGTAGCGAGGAACATTAGAATTCACCATCATAGTTTGTTAAACGCAAAGCGTAAAATGCAGTTGTTCTCGGTTTAGAGGTTGCGGACGGAATGGTAAAAACAACATTCAAACAACTGGAAAAGCGATTCAACTCCGTTTACATGGCATCCAATTTCTATTTGAGCATTTCCACCTGTTGGAACACAGAGCTACAACAAGTGCAGGTAAACCAGTGTCCTGATTTTGCATGTTAAAGCCGAAAAACAATCTCGCCCTTCCTTCCTTCTTGGTAGTTTGCAGCTGTATTTTGTTTTAGCACTTGTTTAGGCAGTGCTTCATGATTTTCGCACCGACTCGCCATAAATGTGTGATAGTTTTTATTAAATGCTCCAGCCCCATTTCATTGTGTTTTATTTTATGTCTTGTCTTGATATTTTGAAGTGGAAATCCTTTCTGATAATACCTACCGTTTGTTCAATTTCAATGATCGACGTGACGATCGATGAAAGAAATTAATTGTAAACACAACGCTTAATGCTTAAATTTCTATTTCTGCACAGTTTCTTCAAACAATGTTGACTTGTGTTAGACGACGCTGTTGGTGGTGCTTGTTGGTGACGTTGTTGGAATTTCTGCTTAATTTAAATTTGCTGGCAAGTGATTTTTCTCGTCCATTTTTCTCGCCGGGTTGCTCGCGAGGAAAAAACTTTCAGCTCACTTTGTTGTTGAGTGTTCATTGACCATATTTGGTCGCAGCAGGTATATGAGCTGATAGCCTAGCTCCGATGAACCAATCAAAATGCTAGAAATCCAATATACCTAGTCCAGTTTTTAATAATGGATTTTATTAACTATAAAAACTTCCTCAGACCAATTTGGTGTATATCCTTTATCGAACACATTCCGTTTATACTTAGATATTCGGACCTTATCACCTTTTTTGAATTTCGGTTTCTGTTTTGATGTTTCCATATCACCATATAGATTAAAGTAAACAGTTCCTTCATTGATCTTTTTACTAGCTTCAGTGGGCGTCATTTTGATAGAGCTATGTTTAGTGTTGTTATATTGTTTCACTAATTTGGGTAGCATGTCTAAATACTGTGTATTACCTTGAACTGTAAACTGTTTCCACATCTTGGACTTGATTGTTCGATTCCATCTTTCACAAACTGACGACTTTTCCTCATTCTCAGTTGAGTACAAGGTTATTTTATTCTTATCAAGTAGTTCCTTAACATGTTTGTTGTAATACTCTTTGCCTTTGTCTGTCCATAAATATTTCGGTTTTCTACCTTCTTTAAGGATTGTTTTAAAAGCATTCATAACGGTTTCACCCTTTTTATCTTTTAATGGAACGATCCAACCGTATTTAGAGAATACATCTAAAACCATAAGAAGATATCTGTAGCCAGCGTTCCATCGACTGAATTTTTGCATCTCAACGATATCAGAGCACCATATCTCGTCAATGCCGTTTACTAAAACACGCCGCCGAGTAAAGTTACGTTTTATCGGTTTATGAAGCTCATCAGCTAATTTTTCTTGCCAGTTTTCTTCACTCGACGGCCTTTCCCGTCTTTTGGCTTCTTTTGTTTAACACCAAGACCAAGTTTTTGTTTTGTGTTAATCAAGAACCGAGCGGTTTGTCCCCATTTTGGCATCTGTCCATAAGGTATTCCATCCAATGACTTGACCATTTGTTTGTCACATTCACCTTTGTTTTTCCTCATATCATAACAAATATCATGATGAGCTGCTATTTCATCCACTTTATTGTAAGGTTGTACGTGCCACTTGGTGACCTCTCCAGTGTTCCTATCATACTCTAACTGTTTATCGAGAGGGTTGTATGGTCCCATGTATTTATACTTTCCAGGAGTCCATCCAGCCTTTGGTTTCGGTATTTTCCCAATTAGTTTATGTATATCAACACCAGCGCCATCCAAATCCTTTCTGTCGGTTTTATACTTTCTATTTGGTCTGATTTTGGTTGATAATTGATCAAGAGCTTGACTTCCGACATTTTGAATCATTGGATTCAACTTATCCAGAGCATAATCGATAGCCTTTTTCTGCAGTTTTGGGTTTCTCAAGGCTTCTGATCCATAATATCTTCCCATTTCAACTGCCTTTTTTCCAAGCCAAGGAATACCGTGGTGAATCAATAAATCAGCACCAGTCGATGCTACTGTATCTAGTACGCCCGCCCCTTTCGACGGGCCAACCCGTTTCCCGCCTGTTTAACGAATTTCGTCTTAGTGATTCCACATTCTGCACAAGTACATTTCATCATGGTTCGCCCGTTTTTGGCTTTTACATATCTTTCACTACCTGGTACACATAGAGTGACCTTTTTCTGTTTTACACAATATGATCTCATATATAATATGATTAGATAAGATTAAGGTTCAATATATACGTTTTCATATTTACCAGTTTTTGGATTTTTCACCAAACGCATAACAGTACCCTTCTTTGGTCTAGTCCAGAATTTCTTGCTTGTTATACCTGTTGGTCCTGTGAAAGCATTTTTTACCATTTCTCCACTCCAATATCGATCAAATACATGGTCGGTTGATGGAATTAATTTCCGGACAGCTTTTTCAGCATATTTTGCCGCGTCAAGTGCTTTTCCTAATGGATTTTCACCTCCTTGCTGATTTTTGAAATAATTAATTATGAAACTATGATTGACTGATTTATCATTTGGATCAAAATTGGAATTATGAATAACATTGAGCAAAGGAACATTTTTTTGTCTTTCTGATAAATAGTACAAGGCCCAATATCCGCATAAAACACTATCACGTTCTTGGATCTCATCTCCTGAATAAAATATTTGTTTTCCACTTGTCATTAAATATTTCATCACTTCATTTGGCATTATTAACCCGAAACTATCAAAGTATTCAGCTCTATTTTTACCATTTCTATATGCTACCCAATGCGTACCAGGCCCTATTTGGGAATCCAAATTAACAATTCCAACTTCATCTTTCAATATTTTTTGTGGTAATGCATCTCTACTATAAACACCTCTAAAATGTTTTATTCCCAATTTTTCAACCCAATTCAATAAATCGAAATTACTCAATGGTTTGTTCACGAATTTTACAGAATTACTCCTAGCAATGGGATTCCGTTGAATGGACTGTTTTTTCCGAGAAGCAGACCCTTGCCTTTTTTTTTGATGTTCTTTTTTTTTTGACACCCATGAACCAATAAATGGAGGTGATGTATAATGCGATGGGACATAGATAGGAACAGATCCTCTTAATCCATGTTTGTCAACCTGCAATCCCCTTCCGGGCTGCCCTGTTTTTGGTGCATAAACGTTAGCTGATCGTTTTGATCGTCTTCTGTCAACTTGTAATCCCTTTCCTGTTAAAGCATTCAACAACAGAGGAACACCGATAGAAGCCAAAAGGGTACCAAGAAAGCCCCCAGACTGTGTTTTTGTTGGCTTAACAACGAGTTGACCTCCTGTGTGAAGAGCTGTTACAATTTGTTCTTTCTGCTTTTTTGTCAATAGATCCTTATGCTTTATCAGTTGATTGATTTTGTCTTGTGGAATCAAAAAACCACCTGATTGTCCCTTTCCAAATATCTTGTCAACACCAAGACCTGCCAATCCAGACAAAGCTCCTGTTGCTAAAGCAGGTAAAGCTTTTGATGCAGCCTTTGTTGCATAAGGAAGAGCTTTCGCACCAAGTGTCAATAATGAACCCCAAAGAGAACCTCCCTCCTGTACGAGATGTCTGATCTGAGTTTTACTGATTTTCAAATCAACACCAGTACCATTATTCATGGCTTTTTGTATACGTTTCAACTGTGTTCTCGTAAGCATTAGTTCATCATGACCAGTCAAATCACTTTTTGTCAATCGTATCGTTGTCGCTGATTTATTTGACAAAGCTTTTGCCAGTTTTTCTTTCTGTCCGGCAGATAAATTTACTCCATATTTAACATATGACATATCTTGTATATGATATATGTTAGATTAAATATATGTTTTTATCATATTAATCATATCCACATACTATTCTTTCGATAAAAATCATTCCATTCGTAAAAATTATTCCATTCACTATTCCTTTGATGAAATTTATATCCACATACTATTCTTTTGATAAAAATTATTCCATTCACTATTTTTTTGACAAAACTCATATCCATTTACTATTGTTTAGACAATTATTCCATTTATCGGAAAAGCAGCTTGCCGTTCTGCTGGACTAGTTCAGCTTCCTGTTCATAAAGAGTCAAAGCGTAGACCGAATAGGCTGTAGCTGTTGTTCCTGAAAGCTCATAACGGAAAGTCAGTTTTGTAGTACCATCTCTGATGTCTGCTTTCTGTTTCGTGAGATCGAAATACAGAAATGGGAACAGTGTCTGGAAATTGGATATATTGAGTAGTGATCCCTCGCCGAGTTCATTGTTCTTGTGAACGTATTTCAGAACATCTCTGTACACCCTGCTGAGATCTGTTGCTGGTGTGTAATGAATCTCAGGATACTCATTACCATTGCCAACTTCAAGATGACAATTCTGAAGAGTCCTTGGATTTGTACTGACTGAGAAGGTGTTGTAAAGAAATGGATTGGCTTGCTGACTATCAACATCTGCGTCGTTGATGATGAAAACAAACACATGTCTTGGTTTTGAAATCCCACTGGATATCTTGAAATGACCGGCTCGCTGTGTTGTTGAATTACTTCTCTCGATATTCTCTCTGAGGTATGTCCATTTATACGGTTTCAGAAATTTGGCCATATACATACTTTGTCCTTCACTGTTGAATGTTATACGCGGTACGATCAGTTCCATCTTTGTCAGAATGACTCTGCAGTTGTCAGAAGCCTGCCAGATCAAATTAGCATCTGATTCAATTTCAATGTTAATTTCCACTCGTCCTGATGGCAGCATATTCATTTCAAGAGCTTCAAAAAACGAATATCTGTTAAGAGGCAATTCTCTTGTCACCGTTCTCGAAGTACCAAGAAGCAGTTTCCTTTCAGCAAATCCTTTGTTATAAGTAGCCTCAGCTGGACGTTCTTCGGCTGCCCTTGTGGTATCCAGATGAAAGAACTCGTTGGTTGCAGTCGATTGTGCATAACCTGGAGAATATTCAAGCAGGGATTTGATATTGACACAGTGATTGGCATCGTTGCAATCGTACACCTTTTTCCCGTTGAGTTTGATATCAAAATTCCTTATGAAACTATGAATTGAATTGACAATACCGTTTTGGTCATTTCCAGCAATGTTGGTACCGTCTGCCAATTTGTTCACTTTGAAACTGATGCCGATGCGTGCATTGTACCAGTCAAATGGAGTAACTTCTCCAGAATTATCAACAACAAAACGATATCCGTCTTTCTTTTGAGAACGAGTATTTGCAACTAATGTATTCAGTGGTGTTTCAAGCTCGAAAATAACATCTTCGTATCTCTCGACATATTTTGGGTTTCTATAAGATTCCATATATCATTAGATTATATAATTTTACCTTCTGATTTTACCTCCCGAAATAAGTCGATTAACTCTCTGAGCAATTTCGAAATCAGTTAATGGTTGATCAAGTGGTTCACTTATTGTATGTAGAATAGTTTGTTGTTTTGGTTTTTTTTAGCTCAGCAATTGAACAATTTTATCACCGGCTTTATTTCCAATGTGTTCTCCTGTTTTTGTTGCTGCTTTTGTGGCTGCTGTGACGGCAGCTTTTTTAGCTATTTCCTTGGTTGTTTTACCAAATAACTTGCTTCCAACTGATTTTAAAATATCTGTCAACCCTTCACCGTGTATTTCTCCAGAATGAATATGTTTTTTTACATATCTGCCAATTTCTTGATCGTATCTTCTCTTTAATTCACTATGGCGTGCCATATATCAATATATTAGATAAAACTGGATCGTAGGATCAAAGTCATGTGCCAATCAATGCCATTCAAATCTATGGGTCTTCCAATTGAATCTGTCAATGTGATTCGCATTTCAGAGATTATGGTTTTTGAAACTGGTGAGAAAAGCGCACGTCGTGGTTCAAATGTGAATGGATAGGATCTAGTCAGATTGTCGGTTGGTATTATAGTTAAAGTGTTGCTGAATTTTCCATCTGTAATGGAATCTGTGACAACATCACAATTGACATGGAGAGAGTCGACAGAATTGGTGATATTTGGTAATTTAGTGCTATAACTTGTTGTTGTTATAATTTTAGGTTCGAATCCAATTAAATTACCAAAATTTGAATTCCGTATATCTAATCTCCACTGATTACCAAGTTGAACAACAACCCGATAACTTGACAAGACAAAATAAATCTTCACCCCAACTTGATTATTACTCGGTTGATCACCGTTATCTGTAATAACCTGATTTATAAATTCGCTGAGATCGTCGTAAGAATACATACCGTCAACAAAATTGATAGTTTTCCAAGTAGATCCATTGTCTTTTGAATATTTAATTGTTTTGTTTCCATATTCAGCATTGATGTTATGCCACGAGTACGTCATTGATACTCGATCTACTGCTAATTCATGATGCATCTCAGTATCCAGATGCATGACGGGGTCAAATTTGATTGTAAAATCCTCTGGACGAGATCTTCCAATTTTTTGACGATTAATTGAACTGATATTGATTGCTCGTTCTTGCATATATATATATATTTAGATTAGATAAACAATTACAATTGGATGACATAACTTTTCAACAGATCGTTAAGCTGATTGGCGTTAATTTTACCAAGTTCATATAATTTATGCACTATCTCAGACATTTCACTCTTCGCACCATCATTACCAGCCAATATAGAACCTCCCAGAAGCTCCATCCGATCAATGAGATCATTAACATCGTTATAATAGACTACTCCAGACCCTATTTTACTATATTTCTTACTCGATCTGTGGATAGGTATCTCACCGAGTTTATTCAATTGATTGAAAACCATCTTTGACAGGTCACTGTACTTCTTTTTGCTGTTGAATCTCTTTGTCAGCAGATCAATCGTGTCGAAATCAACCTTTTTATCCAGTACTTTATTACCATCCTTTTTTGCTACTAAATGCTACCTCCAGATGATATTTTGTAAGCATTCCGTTTTTGTTGTGTGTATCCGGTTCCTTCCATATATTTAGGAGATATTTGAATATGTTTAAGTCTTTCCAAATAGTCTTTCAAAAATGGTAATTCATTCTTATGACGGATATAAGTAGTTTTTTGTATCGGTTTTAATTTCACACGCATTTTTCCTTCTTTTGTGTTGTGCCTTTTGATATAATTATTAAAGGTTTCTATCTTTTTTTTTACTTTTCTCATGATTTCAGAAACATCTTGTTTTTCTTTTAATAACTTAGATGGTAATACGTATTCGTAATCTTTCAATAATTGTTCATATTCAGTTGTTATACCTTTATCGATATTGAACAGTCCTATTTTCTT
Organism: Siderastrea siderea; assembly: GCA_964030785.1. Taxonomy (NCBI): domain Eukaryota; kingdom Metazoa; phylum Cnidaria; class Anthozoa; order Scleractinia; family Rhizangiidae; genus Siderastrea; species Siderastrea siderea. The sequence goes on from OZ034972.1 coordinate 22,321,399, forward strand.
TTGACTTGTGATTGGCTCATCATCTTCATCTTCATCTTCATCTCCTTCATCTTCATCTTCATCTTCATCTTCATCTTCATCTCCTTCATCTCCTTCATCTCCTTCATATCCTTTATCCCAATCTAATTTAGGTAATTCTTTGCCGTCGTATGTTAAGGTTTTAGTCGGATCGTATTCAATAGCTTGAATAAGATTAGTTTGATTTTCTTGCAATTGTTCAAGCAATTTGTCCTGTTTCTCATCAATCTTCTGTTTGACATCCTCTTGAGCTGTTACAATTGGCTTATAAACCTCTGATAATTCCTCCTGAATATCCTGTCTCCCATGTTCAATTTGTTTCAGAGTTTTCCTGACATTTCTGACTTGTTTACCGGCATTAATTTTAGCCTGTGATATTTTCATCATTCTTTCAATGTCCATAATATATATTGCTTAGATAAAACTTATCTCAACTTATCTCAACTTATCTCAAGTTATCTAATATATTATATATGGAAATACCAAATTATGACAGTAACAATAATAAAAAGAACAGTTACAAACAGTTGTATGAATATATGCCGAATGACACATTCCGAATGTTGATTTGTGGTGGTTCAGGATCTGGGAAAACTAATCTGCTTTATCATATGTTGATGAAGCCTTTGGTCTATTATGATCAGATTCATTTGTACGCTAAAAACTTGGAACAGGATAAATACCAGGATATGATAAAGAATTTAAATGAAATCAGTCAATCGGTTGGCTATGATGTGCTCGTCTGCAGCTGTGATAAAATAATACCTGTTGAAAATATGGAAAATGAAGCGCAGAAGATAGTTATCTTTGACGATTTCGTATGTGAAAAGAATCAGAAACCTCTGATTGATTATTTCATAAGAGGTCGACATAAAAATTGTTCAGTCATTTATCTGAGTCAATCTTTCTATGGAACACCAAAGGATATACGGTTAAATTGCAGTCATTTTTCTGTGTATGAATTTCCAAGCTCTAACGAACGTAATTTAATATCTAGAGAACTTGGTGTTGATAAGGAACAATATATCAAAGTAACTAAAAAACCGTATTCGTTCCTGTATGTGGACAAACCGAAGAAACTAATAAAAAGAAACTTTTATGGAAAGATACAATAACTAAAATCATAATCTAATCATATAATATATGGGAATTTTTAATGATAATATTTCAAGATCATCATATAAAATTTTACCCGGCAGTCAAGGTCCTCCAGGTCCACAGGGTCTTCCTGGACAAAAAGGTGATAAAGGAGATAAAGGAGATATTGGTCCTCCAGGTCCACAGGGTGCAAAAGGTAATACAGGAGCCAAAGGAACCAAAGGTGATAAAGGAGACATTGGTCCTACTGGGCCAAAGGGTGCAAAGGGTGATAAAGGGCCACAAGGACCCCAGGGCCTAAAAGGCGACAAAGGTGACAAAGGTGATAAAGGTGATCCTGGGTCTAAAGGTAGTGTCAGCGGTTCTGCTGATATTGACATGCAAAATAAGTACAGTATCTTGCGATTAAAAAGCAACCCTTATCCTGTCCACGGTGATCTGACAAAGGTAATAAACTATCAGGACACGAGAAATATCTTTCTTTCAAAAAAGGAAGGCGGAAAAATGGAAGCAAATATTGATATGAATAATAATACAATTTTCAATGTAAAAGATCCATTACAGGCAGATCAAGCAACAAATAAAAAATATGTCGATAATCAGCTTGTGAAAAAATTGGATAAAAATGTTGATATTGATATGACAAATAAATCAATTACTAATCTTAAATTTCCATCAAAGCAAAAAGACGCCACAAGTGTAGAGTTTGTTAACAAAAAACTTAGTGAGACACAAAAAGAATATCTTAAACTTGATGGCACAACAAGTATGTCTGGAGACTTGAATTTAAATAACAATAAAATTATTAACTTACAAACCGATTACAGAGACTCAAAATCCGCAGTTAATGTTAATTTTGTGGAAAATGAAATAACAACTTTGAGAAATCTTGTCACTCAAAAAATTCATGAATCTCAGATTACTAATTCGGGTCAAAAACGAGACGCCTTCAGATACTTGATGGAAGACACTGATGAATCTTCGAGTGAAAACAATATCGAGGTTTTGGGTATTGTTGATTTTCCCAATTCTCCACATCAAATTAATAAAAAAGCTTACCAACTTAAACTCTTGTTTGAAAAAAGCTCACCCAACCAGTACCAGTCACGCCTCGGTTTTAACCTTTATAAACTTCCTGTTGGATACTATACTTTGGTAGTTGAATGGTTTCCACCTGAAATGAGTGAGTTGAGTGTGGCAGTGCAAGGCACTACGATTTCAATTTCTAATTATGCAACAAAAACATTCGAAAACTACACCAAAACAGTTATCAATTTTCACCGATGGGGTAGCTCACCACCACAATTTATTTATCTCGATCTACACGGTACAGTTACTTTTCCATCACTTTTAACAATTGGACATCTAATTGTTTATGGTGTAAAAGAAACAATTTCAAACGTTGACCCAAGTGTCTATGACACCGCTTTTGTTATTGAAAATGGCAAGATGGTAATGGAAACAGATTTATCTTTAAACGGACATCGTTTGCGTGGTTCCGTTCATTACATAAATGGGATTTTGAATACAAAAAATGGGAACACATTTTTATTAAATGGTTGTGACAAAATAATCATTCCAAATCATAGCCACATATTAACTATAACAGTGCTCTATTTCAAAGTCAAAAGACGATATACGCCTATTTCTTTAAAAGTAAAACACAGTGACCATTTAACTCAATCAATCACTTACACTTCAACCAAAGCAACTCGAACACAGACAATAAGTATTAATTTAATACTGGCTTTTGGTCATTTGGCAGTGGAACTGGGTTCAGTTGTAAAAAATGAAGAACTCTTACTGTTGATTGAATATAGAGTGCCATAGATATTTTTTCATTCATTATATATCACAATGCGGAACATATCAACCAAACACTTCAAAGCTGACCGATGTTTCGACATCGTTTCCAGGATGAATAATCTAACTTATATATATATGAGAACAGCTATTTTAATTAATAAAATTCTCGAAAGCATAGAAAGATTGATTAAAAACATCAAAACATTATACTCGAATATATTAAGAGTCATTCAAAAAGAAAAATATAACCGTATAATATATATGGATAGTCGTAAGAATATATTCAATTGGAACCATGTTTCAGAAAATTTAACAGACGATCAAATATCTGAGTTGAAAGCATTGTATAAATTCTATCATAAAAAATATTGGCTTTTCAAAATGACTTTTAAATATTTCAAAAAAGCAGAACTTGCATGTAATATTGGGTCTGTTGTATTGATAGTAACTGGGACTGTGGTTGGTGGTGTAACACTAAACCCTATTCCTCTCGGAATAATATCTGGTTCCGGGGTCTTGCTTAAAACATATTCAGAGGCTAAAAATTACAAAAGAAAGATTGAGATGTGTAAATTCGCGTACACTTCGTACGAAAAGGTTTTAACTGATATACGGTCCTTTATGAGAGGACTGGAGTATAATGACAAAGGATTTCTTGATTATGTCAAAGTTCTTGATGAAATAATCATTGATATGTGCCCTTTAACTGACAAATTTGAAAAGAAATATAATAAAGTGTTCATCCAACAATAGATTTTATTTTATCACCGATAAGAGACATAATACTAGCCCAATATTGATTGTAAAAAGCTAATGTTTTTTTCGATTTACTAATTGGAATATTTTTTTAAGGTATTCCCATCATCTTGAATATCTTTCTCATAATAAAATTAACGCTAATCATTCTTTTCCGGTTTCCATTAATATTTTTAATAATCTTACCTATCTCAACAAATATAGCATCAATCTTATGTTTCTGACATTTTGATATTTTAATGTTATATTTTTCTTCGATATTGAGTAATATGTTGTTAATGTGGTACTCTCGATGGTAAACAGATTTTCTTATAAATCTATGTATATTTTCATAAAAATTAACATATTCTTTCACATAATTATATCCTTGTACTACACCACAACTTAGACATGCTAACATCCCATCATCGTTAATAATATACTGATCATCACAGCATAAATCTTTTTTCGGTTTTTCATTGGAATATTCCAATTTTTGGTCACAGAAAGGACATGAAATTTCTCCAGATTCTTTCAATTCATCATGTAATTCCTTGTTACAATTCATTCTATACTATTATATGATATATTATTTTATGGGCGTTTCAAACGACTTAAATTTTATCTAATTATATATATATATACATGAAAATCACAACCCGAGAAGTAAAAATATTAACAACTATTAATTATAATGATGGATGTACAAAAACTATAGATTATTTAAAAGTTTACTTGGGCAATATGACGACACCTACGCTCAATTATAAGATAGTCGAATTTAGACATCCTGACGGTAAAATTGACGCAGACAGATCATATGATTGCAAAAGGATTGATGACAGCGATGACTCTGACACTGAATCTGAATCTGAATCTGAATCTAACTCTGAATCTTCCCAATGCTAAACAATTGAAAAACTTCCTGTTGTATGAAGTCACGCGATGTAAAAATGCATTTGTACCCCATCTGATAGCAAAAATAAAATGAATTACGACAGATGATACATTGCGAAGTGCCGCACATGGGGGTGCCAATGCATGGAATATGCTTCTTTGGGGGGTCGGGTACTACATGGATTTCATGGCGAAAGTGCCGACGCATGGGGTCGAAACGCAAATGAAATGCAAAAATTGATTTTCGCTTGCGAGAAAATGAGTGTGGGAAATCGCCATAACAGGCCATGTAGTCTGGTATAGTGTTTTTAAACAATGGACGAATATTTAAAGGTTTTAAATTAATGTAAATGTAAATTTTGGCTATTTAAAGTGTTACTAAAATTAGCTGACATTGCCCTGTTTCTTGTCCCTTACTTTTTCAAGATGCCACCCAGACTCATCATTGCGAATTTCCACTCCCCTGATGTTTCCCACGTCCTCGGCCTCGACTGTAAAATTGTCAACGCTACAAAAAGAAAACAAATCAAAATTCAATCGCAAGTTTATTGTTAAATCAGTCTCAAGCATCCATCCGCGTAGTTACCTTCCCTTTTCAAAGTCATCACAACCTGGGTTATCCAGATATGCTGCCGGAGTGACGCCATTATCACCATGAATTTTGATCTGCACGTTTCCGTCCGTGCCAGCACCTGAGTACGTCGAGGTATATACTCTCACGTGGTACACTGAAAATACAAAAATATCCCTTTACAAGAAATTACTAAGCGCTTTGGGCAAGGAGATTGGTCGCGGGAGATTGCGTTGGTTAAGGAGATGGATTTCTATTGCTGATATAACTATCCTCAAAAATGAACAAATTTGCACAGGGAATGACGCAACACGTTAGAACGCTTCGATATTTTCTATTTCCCAAAACTATGGCCTACACTTCCCTGTTTCCCTAAAAAGTGTGTTAGGGGATAGATACGTCCATCTATCTTAAAAATGGAACTCAGTGTGCCGTAATCCTTAAGCCCCGACGAAGCAATCAGTTAATCCAACATCGTGTCGGAACTAGGTTTAATTTACTGCTAAGCCGCCTCTCTCAACTTTGCATTTCAATGGGTTTTACTGTAAGATCTAAATCAAACATTTAGTCACATTGCAATTTTTAGCAGTAACACCTGATGCACAAAGAAAAAGTTATGTGAGCTTACTTTGCCCGATGTTTGGCCAAACATTGTTTGCCCGTTTAGCCACCAATCGGTTTGTGTAACTGTAAATGTTCGACCGTTTAGCCGGGGCTTTGAAGGTCCCGAATTAGTGTTCAGCGTCCCCTGATCCTTAATGAATGCCAGATAAGAATTTATCTTTAATCATTTATTTACAGTAAATTCACCAGATTTACAGAAATATAATAATAATTGATAGTTGCACTAAAATTAAACATTACTTCAACCCTCGGGAATACTAGCAAACTTATACCTCCACCGTGTTACAAAGAGGGAGGGGGGGTGTAGTTGATGGACCTCCTAGGGTTTTTTGATGCAGTATTTCGAAAATATCTTATCTTTGATAGATACTCTGCAGTGATGTGATTTACAAGATGGGTAAAAATCATGGGTTTTTGGTGCTGCTGGGAGCCTGTGACGACTTCCAATGTAGCACCCAAGATGGCTGCCGTCTTGGGTTTTACTCAAAATTAGAAATTTGTATTGAAAAAAAGATATGCGTACAGATAAAGAAAAGGGAGGTACTGCAAAAAATCCTCTTGAAAAAATCGAAGGAAAACCTTACGGGCGCAGGGAGGTATCATCAACCCTCTCTTTTACGCTCGAGGATTAAGTGGAAATTGAAGCTAAGGTAGGACTTTTAAGACTAATATTATAAAGCATTACGAAAAAAATTTTGGGTTAGCAAAATAGAAGCAAAATCATTTGCTATATTTCTTTGAAGCAAGATGGGCATTTTCAGAAGAAGTGAGTAATAGAGAAAGTGTAAGCTGAGAACGAGAGCTTTTATTTATTTCTCAGGTGGATATTCAAAAATAGCCAAAGTGTTCTGACAACATTTACGATTTTCATTTTTCTGTACGTATCCTCACACAAAGGAAACATTCGAAAATGAACATGAAAATTTAAGACTGTTAACTTTTCAAAGCATTATTCTGAACTGTTCATAACCTTTTTTGGTTAAAAACACTGGTACACTACATAGTTCAAGATATTATGGAAAAATAGTGTGTTTAGGATGAACGTTCATGATCACCTGTGGCTTGTCCAGTGCTGCATAATACCAATAGGAACAGGCAGAAGGGCAACTTCATTGTGCTGTTAATTCGAAACATGTTGTTATTGGAGTTTCCCAAACTGTTTTAACACGCCTAGAAATTTAATCCACAAAATTTTACAAAAACACACAACAGCGATTAACAAAAGAAAAAACTTACAAAAATATAGAACAAAGAGTAATCCTTGGCTAGTATCAGGTTTACATAGAAAATATATACACATGTAAGTTCCGCTCTATATCACTTAACAGGTTTTTAATTATTGACATTACTGGCTATTTATTAAATATTAAAAGAAAGAAGGAAAAAAGAAAGAGGGGATATACAGGAAATATTATAATGGAATCCAGTGACTAGTCGATTTGAATGCAATGGTAACCGTCAGTTTTTAAAACTCAATTCAATCGAGTTAAGAAACGAAACGACAATCTCAGAGGATGAGAGGAAGCAACAAATGCGTACTAGTTTATCTCAAGTACAAAATTGTTCAGACATTAATTAAGGTATTTCCTCAATTAATAGGTCGGGCCAGCTATCCTTTTTAAGTTCTTCATTAAGGGCGATCATTTACGCCACGATGTTTTACAGGTAATTGCTTTAAATTTTTTTTTGAAAGCTGGGCAATTATTTGAGCGATTTTACGGAATTTACTTAAAGGATCCTAGTCACCCACAGTGCTTTGCGTGCATCAGGTGAGAAATCCGCCATTTTCTATGCCATCTAAAATCAGGATTTTTTCACAGTGAATTGAAATCCGGCTACATCCGCGCCAATACGGCCAGTTTGGGCCTTCATTTACTTTTCTGGCCTTAAAAAATTAATAGCGGTTACATCTGGCCGGTTATTTTGGTGTTGTTTGCTATTTTTCTCGTGAAATGTGCGAGACAAAGCCAGGACTCTAAGCGGTTTACGTTCTCCTTCGCGTGGCAGTACCAAAACGGTCAAGCTTATGAAAGAAATCATTATTCAAGGACCTTCTTGGTTATTGCACTAGTCAAGCAAAAGATATCCAGTGGATTGAAATGCTGGTCAAGCTTATTCGCTGACATTTTACTTCATTACGGTGCGCGTTCTTCGCGGGCTGAAATGTTTTGGTGTTCTAAATGTGACGACGGGACTCGCTCTGCAGTGCTGGTAGCGACGCTAAAGCGAAAGCTTCAAAGCCTTCGATGCCTAAGAACAACACTTCGATTTTTTCCATAAACTAATCCCTGGAATTGTAGAAAAGGAGGAGAAAGAATGGTTTGCGAACAGAAACTTTGTAAATCAGATCTGTTAGCCGCAGTCGACACCTTAGCTAGCTGCAGTACGTTTTGTTTTCATGGCAATTCGTGTATTTTGAAAATTGAAATGAATATCCATCCTGCGCGATGATAACAAAGAAATAAAAGCTATTAACAAAAGAGTTTCTCCTCTTTGAAAGGAATGTGAAATGTTCTCGCTTTATCTAGCGCTAATTAAAACTAAATGCGGCTCGGAGCGGTGGTCACAGCGGCGTGATCGAGTGAGTTTTGGAAACATTTCTGCCCTCCGTGCATTCGCCTTTTGTGTTTTAAGGCAATGGGAAAGTCAAGAATACCCAATTAAACAAGATTCCAAACCTTTATGATTCTAGATTCGCTTGTAAATCATATTCCGCGAGCGCTCGCTAAATACAGTTTGCTTTTGGGTAAGCGGACTGGGAGGCTGACCGGCTTACGAACACAAACATTCTTTGAGTTCTAGGTTTTTGGACAGCCCCCAAAATGCGCTGAAAATAATCGAAAGCCCTCTTACTGGCACTAAAATCAAAAACAAGCGAAGAAATTTCAGGTTCAGGCTACAGTTTATATTTTTACCAGTTGAACTGTTGACGTTTTGTCACGTTCGACGAGTAATCTGATCGCAAATTTCAGATCAAAACAATAACAAAGGCGTGCCTGACTAGGATCCTTTAATGTAATTTTTGTTTAACCAACTAGCCTTTCAGGCGAATCCCAAATTTCATTAGTAAACTTTGATTAGTGAACGAATTTCTAAGGTATGAATATTCGACAAATTGCTGGTCTTGTTCCTTTATAATCTTTGATAATATCACGCACCAAAATAGAATACAAGAACATTTCCAAACTTTTCAATTAGTCATTGCTAAGTCATTTTCCCCTTTTAGTCTTGAAAATTTATTTGTGCAAAATACTTCTGGAGGCCAAGAAAGATTACCAAAACGTAAGAAAAGCCATCAAATTGAAAAAGGTGCGATATGTGCATTTTGGTTTGTTTTATTTAAATTTTCTTTGTCCTTTATGCGTTCAACGGTAAAAACGAAAAGCCTAGCCGTTATACCTGTTAACAAATCAAAAACCGGTAGAGTGTCTCTTGATTCATTACTTTTCTTCTTCAAGGTTTATTTGTTTCTTTTACTTTTATTTTTTTTTTTTGCTTTTCGTCAGTTTCCGGTAACTACGTTTCATGGAATCCACGAATTACCACGTTTTATTACTTTTCTTTTGGGAGATTTTCACGACAGTTTGCCCACTTTGTTAAGAAATATTAACTTTTATGCTTTAGTATGAATGTGAAAGTATCGAGATGTTATGTCTTTTGTTAACATAAACGAAACCAAATTGTAGCCTAGTATTAAATTTCAACTTTGTTGAATGTTAAAGAAAAAAAGGATCCTTAAAAATCTTTCCCCTTTCCTAAATAAAATTGTTTTCTAGCGTTTTCAGTACCAAAATTGAGAGAGAACTGTTACTTTAGGTAACGGTGGCTGACCAACCTTAATTAAGTACGGTGAGTTTGATGTCCTGTAATCTGCGTCGAGTGTTGATATGAAAGACACATTTTTTGCTCAAAGAATATATTCAAAATTTCGAATTCTTACGTCACAAACTATCAGCTTGTGGGCTGCTTTGTGTAAGGAGAAGATAGGCTGACCGTGGCATCTGAATAGGCAAAGTAAGATTTCACTATTTTGTCATTATAACTGTTTTTTTAAGGCAATTGTCCTCCCTTTTGAAGTTAAAAAAGGAAAAAAAACTATTTTTGCGATCAACACTACACATTGTTACAGAGATGTGCTTTTTCATGGGTGAAAGAATGCAGATAAAACAATTTGGGATTCTTACGTCGGTAGTTGTCAGCATGTGGGCTGCTTCATGTGTAAGGAGCGGATAGACCGACCCTGACATCTGAATAGGTAATCTGGGAATCTTTTTTTATGTTACATTTATTATTTTTTTTTTGCTCGTTGTAAATATGAAGTGTTGTGGCAAAAAATGTTTAGAATGTTCTTTAAATATTGCAACCTGTGTTCTCCGATAAACGCTTGATTTTGATATGAGAGATACGTTTTTTGTAAGAGAATGTAGTTTAATTTTGAATTCTTACACAACTGGCATGTGGCTGCTAGATAGGCCGCCCTGACATCTGAATTGGCAAACTGAGATTCCATCTTGTGTGGCACTCTTATCGGTGTTTTTAGTTGTTCTAGATATGAAGTACTTTGTATAAGGCATGTGCTTTTTCTCGTAAAGATTTATACTTGTGTTTTTGTTATCAGCACTTGATGTTGCCCTAAAAACGTTTTCTTTTTTTTGGTCCAAGAACATGGATAGAATTTGGGATTCTTACGTCAGGAATTGTCTGCATGTTGGCTGGTTTGTGTAAGGAGCGAATAAAGCGAACCTGACATCTGAATAGGCAAACTGATATTTAGCTATTTTGTCATTAGAATTTTTCTACTGAAATAAATAAAATTGTACTTCCTTTTTTTCGTGATCAAAAAGCACTACACGTTGCTACAAAGATTTTTTTTTTTCGGGCAAAGAATGTTGATAAAATTTGGGTTTTTACGTCGACCATGAAATGTCAACATGTGGGCTGCTTTTCTGTAAGTAGCGGATAGGTTGACCGTGACATCTGAATAGGCAAGCTGAGATTCCATTTTATGTGTTGGTCTTCTTACTCGTAAAAGACTCGATATTTAGAATTCTCTTTAAAGATGGCAACCCGTGTTCTCTGATAAACGCTTTATTTTGATATGAAATAGAATGTCGCTGCTTTGTGTAACGAGCGGATAGGCCGCCCTGACAACTAAATTGGCAAACTAAGATTTCATTTTACGTGGCACTCGTATGGTTATTTCTAGTTGCTAAATATGAAGTACTGTGGATAAGTCATTTGCTCTTTCCCTTAAAGAGTTATACTTGTGTTTTTGTCATCAGCACTCAATGTTGCCCTAAAATGTTGTTTTTTTTTTGGTCAAAGAACATGCATAGAATTTAGGATTCCTGCGTCAGGAATTGTCAACATGTGGGCTGCTTTGAATAAACCGAACCTGAATAGGCAAACTGAGATTCCATTACTTTGTGGCAGTAAATGTCTCCTACTGGTGCTTTTACTCGTACCAAATGTGAAAATAAAGTGAAATAAAGTGGATGTTATTTACCATTCTTAAATATTTCTGTAATCAGCACACTATATACAAAAAATGATGATTCCTTTTTGTCAAAGATCTTAGGGATAAAATTTGTAATTCCTACGTCATGAATTGTCAGCATGTGGGCTGCTTTGTCTAAGGAGCGGATAGGCCGACTCTGACATTTGAATAGGCAAACTGAGATTCCTTTTTTTGTGTTATTTTTATTGGCTTTTTTAGTTGTGCTAAATATGACGTACAGTGGATAAGGTATTCGCTATTTTTTTTTAAGATTAAAACTTGTGTTTTTGTGAACAGCGCTAAATTAATGTTGCTACAAAGATACGTTTTGTTTTCTTTCTTTTGGCCAAAGAACATATAAAGTTTGGAATTCTTATGTCGGGAATTTTCAGCACGTGGGTTGCTTGTTGTAGTAGTAATATAGTAGTAGCAGCAGCAGCAGCAGCAGCAGCAGCAGCAGCAGTAGTAGTAAGCTTTATTTCAACACGGTAAATCCATTCTTATTATTAAAAGACAAAAAAACGCTAACTACACTAACTAATAAACTAACTACTAGTTAAACCTGCTTTACAAGTATGCCGTGTGTGATGCCAGGACATTGCTAAATTAACCCTATTCAGATCAGGTGGTGGTGGGGGGGGGGGGGGGGAGGCGATTGTGCCCGCACTGACTTTGGATGTTTATAGCTTGTTCAATAAGCAAACTAAAGCCGCCAAACTTGGAACTTTTCTTAAAATTTATCTGGCAACAATTTGGCGACTTGGCAACTTGTCCATCAAGTTTGATGTTACCATGGCAACCACTTTTTGACAGGCTGTTTTTTCAGTTTTAAAACTGTTAACTTTTCATTAAAAAATGATAACTTTTCTGTAATCAGTTTTACCTATTTTTATGTTCTTTTATCGATTTTGGTTACTTTTTGGTCAATGTTGGCAATTTTGAAAGGTTCTGAAAAAAACAAGAAATCCAAGATGGCGGATCGAAGATGGCCGACATTTTAGAACCTGACGTCATTGTTACGTCACATGACACACACACACTTTACACACACACACACTTTATTTTCACTCGAATTTACAGAGTAGCTCTGTTGAGCTAACATCTTCCAGTAAATAATAATAGTATCGTCGTCAGCTTTCGATAAAGACTTCAAAGGACACATTTTTGGACGTTATATCTGCCCTCCAAGTTTCGTCGTTATAGCTTCAATATTTTCGGAGTTAAGAAGTGGGGGCCGAACAGCCACCCCCCCCCTTCCCAGTCCCAAAAAAATCCCGTTCTGAATAGGGTTAAACAATTAGTAGAAATTCTGTATTCGTCATATTTTAAGCGAGTTCTAATTTCCTCTAGGTCTGAATTAATGCATTGTTTATCTCTTTGACATTATTGCTCGCGAATGTAATACTGGTATCATCAACATACCTTTATGGGAGTACTGTAGACAGTTAGGTAGATCGTTACTATATAAAAGAGGACCTAAAATAGTTCCTTGTGGAACACCACATTGAAGAAGTCGCTCGGGTGATTTATTGCAATTTACTAGACAGGTTTGCGAACGATTTTTAAAATAAGAACAAAACCATTTTAAGGTGGGTCCTCTAGTACCATAAAACTGTAATTTACATAATAGAATATTTGGTCCAATGTATCAAATGGCTTTTTGAGATTAAGAAAGACAACAACATATTTGACAGTTCGAAGTATCAACATTCTGTTGTAGATGTGCGTAACTTTCAAAGACAGAAGTTAACGGAACCAAAGGTCGTTTAATCAATAGAAGGTAATTAAATTTCCGTTCAGGAAAACTTTTAAACATTTAAGAGCGGTTTGCTGTAAGAATCGACTAAAGGTATGCAAGATAGAAAAATCCGATTTTCTCAAAATCTGCCAGAATAAAGGCTTTGGTGAACTAGTTCTAAAAATATAAGTTTCAAGTCGTTTAAGTTTTTATTTATTTTTTAGTGAATATTTTCGTATTTTGCCCTGCGCGGCAGTCAAAATCAACGCCAAAATCGTGACTTTTCCGGAAGCTCCTGTTCAAATATTCAAAGCGTCCTAAATAAGATTAACCCGGGGAGTTAAAAGATCTTATATTCTATGTTTATTAGCAGTGTCAAAGCTTCATGAAAAGCGAACGTGAATTTTTAACGGAATTTTAAAATTTATACCCAACAACGGTCGTTAGCGACAACCCAATTTAGGCTAAATTCAAGGCTCAAAAAAGCACTCTGGTACATGGCTTTACACAAAGAGACTATACTCTGGGAAAGAACAATCACTTCAACTAAACATCGGCCGAAAAACATTTTGGGACAAATGAAACGGGGAATTTTGAGAGCGCTTTGAAAACAGGCTACTTGAGTGATATGAGCGACCCTTTGACCTTTCATGTCAACCGAAGTCAACACACAGCAGCTCTTAAAATGTGACTTTCCTTCGCCAGAATACGAATTTGCTTGTTTTTCTAGAATGTTTTCAAATAGAGAAAACTAGGATTTTGAATTTGGGGGCCTTTGTTCCCAATAATGAGCGATGTTGAGCAATTTAGAGAAGTATGTTATGAAATTGACCTACTCTGTTTATCACCGAATTATACATTCAAAGTCTGTTTACAACGTGAATGCGGAATCAATAACGAAGTAAAAAACCGATTCTTGAAATGTTTAGGAAATAACTCTTACCTAAGTGAGCTTTTCCTGGCTGGAAACTGCAACTTTCATTGCAAAACACATAGCAAGATCGCCGAGCCGTGTTGCACGTTAGTTGTCAAATGTTTCTACATTGAGGTTCCCTATGTTAACGATTAACCAGATTTAGGCCCGCATAGCGTGCAGTCGGAAACAACACTATGGTGAGGAACGCTTGTGCTTGATAGGAAAAAAAAGTAGGGGAAAAAGGAAAAAGAGAGCTTTAATTACATATATACTTATTATTATATACGTTTTTTTTTTACGTTCAAACCGGTGACACGTACTACTAAGCAAGTTCTCCCAATGTTGGTGGCCTTTAGGGTTTAATAGAGCCTTATAGTGCTAGCCCGCTTGCTGACGTCTCCTATTTCCTTTGCTTCACAAATGTCTTGTTCGATGATACAGCAGCCACACCCGTAGACAAGCCTTTTCATGCTGTCTTCCCTATGGATGTTGCACAGGTTCGAGTCAGTCATATGCGATGAGGTTGTGAAAAATCAGGAGCCCATGAAAAATTTACTTTTATACTTAAAAAAGTACTTCATCCAGTACAATCTGGCAGGTATCACAGAGATTTTTCTCACTTAATATCTCCCGTTTGGGCAGCGGTTCCTCTGCCTGTCCCTGGAAAAATGCTGAATACTTCGCAAATCATCAGGACAATGATTCTCAACAAGCTAGCATGCTTTACCGGTAGGAATTTTACTGAATGCAATAAAATCTGTTTTTAAACAGATTTTACTGCATTCAGCACAGTAACCATATGTTAAGACCCTTGCCCACCTGCATTGCCAGAGCGAAAAATAAAAACAAAAACAGAAGCAACAACTGCCCGTGTCGCCGGCATCACAAGAGAACTCTGCTGTATAACTCAAGGGATCAAGAATCCCACAATCGACACCGCTGTCCTACGACGTGAGTACGCTGGGTGCTATCAACTGCTGTGTAGCATCATGTACTCTAAAGAAGACCAATACCTGGACGGGTGTTTGCAGAGTGGATTTCGGTTACCCAGAAAGAGAAAAAGGGGCTTGTGACATAGAGGTAGACACTATCGAAACCCTAGCCTGTGCAGCAAGCGTTTCTGTGGGCCTAGGGTTTTTCGTACGTTCGAAGCATTTTTCGCTTTTTGGCCGCGCAAAAATTGGGCCGAGCGCAAAAGAAGTGGGAGAAGGGGCCGGGAAAAGGGAGGAAAAAAACGTTTGTCCGCAAACCCCACGATTTTGAAGAACCCGTACGCCAAAGAACGTCAATCAAATCAGTTAAGTTAATTTGAGCGTGACCGCATCAACGCAACTAACTGTTTCTCTCCAGCTGGAAAATTTCCATGGCCAGGTTTGACTCTAGAAGGCGGCTGTTCGGTGGCTTCAAATCTCAGGGACTTTCGGGAAGCTTTCTCTTTCTACAAAGACTGTTGCCTGATGGAGGTTTGAGCAGCCGTTTAGACAAGTTGATACGCTGATTTGGCGGAGCATGGGAAACAGGAGACTCGATATACTTATTGCATTCCGAATAACTTCGAATAATGCCCTTAAGTTCCTAATTTTTCGCGCACAAAGATTGCAGACACGTTCCGAAAATAGCTATACAAGTTTTCAACAACTTCCACTGTAACCACTCTGAAGATATCAGCAAGAATTGCTCCTTAAGAATCCTTTCTTTCCGACGCTTTGAAAAGGTTCCCGAGGAAATAAAACCGATTTTCCTAGCAGAGATAAATTTCCAAATTTATTAACTTTGAAATTACAACGACAAATCCTGAAGCGCCCTCCTTTGAGTTTCCAACTTTCGAGGTTTCGACATCACATCTCCGAGTGCTTCGTCTCTGCAGTTCGTGGGTTTGACTTACGTGGAGCATGTTTTGATTTTGACGAAAGTAAATTTGTAACATCCGGTGATCTGTTATTTGTTGCTGTATTGTCAAGCTGTCACGCTATGAATTCATCAAACCTTGAGTGCTAAAGGGACATTTTTCAAACTTGTGGCGTTTGCGGGCAAGCGTTTCCTTTTTTTGCCGCCCCCCCCCCCCCCCCCCCCCCACTTCCCGCTCCTTCCTTTTTTGCGCACGCCTTAATTTGCAAAATGCCTCAAAAAGGCGGAAAAGTCCTCGGAAGTGCCTGCTACGCAGGCTATCGGAACTCACGAACTTAGACACATGAATGATTGTTTCGATTTACAAATAGCTTGCGACTGTCACTTGCAACTTCCTGAAGTAAATTCGACGGTGTAAACATGTTAATCAATTTTGAGTTTTCTTGTGACACGGCAACAGTTTGGAGAGAGAGCGTTTGACGTTGGCAAAGGAAAATACTGGCCTAATTTTTTACTGAAACATTTGCCATGAAAAAGAGACTACTACTCAAAGTTGCGCAACAAACTGGGAACAGGCAAGAACTTGACATATATTCGAGTTGCTGAGAAAGCAGATAGGTCGAGGTTGTTCTCCAGGTACTAGTTCCTCACTGCACGATGGATGAGTTGTTCTCTTCGAGAATAATGTATAAGCTGTGTCACTCTGATAGGCGAATTGGCTTTTTACTTCGTGGTAAGCGTTTAAGTCATAGTGCTGCGCTAGAGAAGCAAAAGTTCTATACTCGATAGATTGTATTAGATCGGGCTTGTACAGTTATAGCACGCCATCGCTTACAACACTGACCTGAACTTGTGCGACTTGCATAAGAAAGGCAGCGTGAAAACGCTAAGCATACCCATGCTTAGGAGTGTTTTTTTTTTAGTATTTTGGCTTGGGCAGATGTATTTCTCGCATGGCGCAGGGTGCAATATCTTTCTTCCTTTGCGGACATTAGACCTTCTAATTAAAGACTCCTAGCAAAGAAATAAAATGTAGCCTAGTCCATGGTTGAGTTATGTAACCAAGGGTAGGGGGAAGGGGGTAAGAACGGTAGAACAGTAGTATAAAATTATTATTATTATTATTATTATTATTATTATTATTATTTTTGCAATCTTATCGCTTATGACAAGTTGAACCTGTGCGACATGCATAGGAAAGGCAGCAAGAAAAGGCTGAGAACAGCCGTGCTAAAGACTGTTTGTGAGTATTATGGCGTGCGCACATATGTATCCCATGCAAGGCACAAATCACAGCACCTTCTGCCGTAGCGGAACCAGTCGAGGGAAGTGGCTGCTGTTTTATCGAAAACTAGAGAAAGACATTCAGTCTGATTTGTGGGTTTTATGTGTTTTACTTACCAAAAGGTAAAATGTCTCACTAAGAATGGGAGTTTGAAGAGCCTTCTGAAGTGAATAATTGAACGAATTTTGTGTGTTTACTACGCTTCAGTCGCTTGTTCAACAAGACGCTAACCTTTTCTACTACAACGCTACATTTTAGCGTGCCCCATTTGGTCGAAATCGATCACGTGACGCGATACTGTCTCTCCTCAGTGGCACCTATCAACGCATATTGGCAATTTTCGCTCAAAAATTAGCGTTGGGCGATAAAAACAATAGAGGGATTCTGTCTCAGACCCTATGTGTGATAGGTTCCCTGGGAAATTTGATGTGCAAACTTCATATAAGCCCTCAAACTACGTTCTTGGACTAATATTTGTTGTGAACATCAAATTTCCTCCGGCAGCCTATCAGCAACAGAAGAACTCTATTGCACGTGTCACCGGTTTGGATGTAAAAATATATATATAATAATAAGTATATATGTAATAAAAGCTCTCTTTTTCCTTTTTCCCCTTCTTTTTTCCTATGAAGCACAAGCGTTCCTCACCATAGTGTTGTTTCCGACTGCACGCTATGCGGGCCTAAATCTGGTTAATCGTTAACATAGGGAACCTCAATGTAGAAACATTTGACAACTCACGTGCAACACGGCTCGGCGATCTCGCTATGTGTTTTGCAATGAAAGTTGCAGTTTCTAGCCAGGAAAAGCTCACTTAGGTAAGAGTTATTTCCTAAGCATTTCATGAATCGGAATTTTACTTCGTTATTGATTCCGCATTCACGTTGTAAACAGACTTTGAATGTATAATTCGGTGATAAATAGAGTAGGTCAATTTCATAACATACTTCTCTAAATTGCCCAACATCGCTCATTATTGGGAACAAAGGCCTCCAAATTCAAAATCCTAGTTTTCTCTGTTTGAAAACATTCTAGAAAAACAAGCAAATTCGTATTCTGGCGAAGGAAAGTCACATTTTAAGAGCTGCTGTGTGTTGATTTCGGTTGACATGAAAGGTCAAAGGGTCGCTCATATCACTCAAGTAGCCTGTTTTCAAAGCGCTCTCAAAATTCCCCGTTTCATTTGTCCCAAAATGTTTTTCGGCCGATGTTTAGTTGAAGTGATTGTTCTTTCCCGGAGTATAGTCTTGTTGTGTAAAGCCATGTACCAGAGTGCTTTTTTGAGCCTTGAATTTAGCCTAAATTGGGTTGTCGCTAACGACCGTTGTCGGGTATAAATTTTAAAATTCCGTTAAAAATTCACGTTCGCTTTTCATGAAACTTTGACACTGCTAATAAACAGAGGAAATAAGATCTTTTAACTCCCCGGGTTAATCTTATTTAAGACGCTTTGAATATTTGAACAGGAGTTTCCGGAAAAGTCCCGATTTTGGCTTTGATTTTGACTGCCGCGCAGGGCAAAATACGAAAATATTCACTAAAAAATAAATAAAAACTTAAACGACCCGAAACTTATATTTTTAGAACTACTTCACCAAAGCCTTTATTCTGGCAGATTTTGAGAAAATCGGATTTTTCTATCTTGCATACCTTTAGTCGGTTCTTACAGCAAACCGCTCTTAAGCTGTAAGCGGAAGGTGGGGGAGTCGAGGACTAATAAACTTACAAACGCTCCAGCGTAACTCTGTAGATCACAAAACACTAAAATGTTTCGATGCCTTGTGGCGGGATACTGTACTCAAATAAAACTCCTAAAGAATCTGATATTTGCATGGTTTTAACGCCTGCCTTGATAGAAAGGTTTCTTTTTAAAGGAGCAATATCAGGGCTATTTTCATGTTTTTGTTTTTTTTTCTTAAAAACTTGGTAACTTTATGTCACAGATTGTTTTAAGATTACAGGCGGGACGATACCAACAGAATGTTCGAAAGAAGAACGAGTGACATGCAGTTCTCACCGATTTTATGTAAGTCCCCAGAGGAAAAATTAATAAAGTCGGCCAGCTTAGTCAAGTGAGAACCATTTCCATTCTGGTCATTCATGGTCAAACACACTTATTGACATCTCTTTGTGCACTAGAATAGATTTGTAACAAAACTGGATCATTACTTTTGGGCTTTATATGAAGAAAGTGTGTTGGAATTCCAAATTATTCTTAAAGAAAGATGACTGCGATACCTCTACCAAATTTGGCCTCGTATCATTATAAAAGGTAAGCATCACCGGCAACAAAAAGGCCAGATTGTAGTTAACAGAATTGCATTGTTTAACTGCGAAATCTTTATCCTTATTAGAGGCAAATATAAATGGCAACTATGTTTCAAGCAGCGAAGGTACATTTTATTTATAGTTTTTTTCATTAACAACAGTATTCAAAATCAGGCGGACTAAGTAGGTAGTCTGTCAACAGATTGTTGGAATTTTAGTTGCCTTTGAGCAATCCCTGGTGATTTTGTTGATGTCTGGCTCGTTGCTGGGTTCAAGCTTTCCTGTTGCTCTTGATCCACTCATATCCTGAGTGAAATAATTTTTGGTGGCAGCGAACAAAGCAAAGCTTTGGCCCATGGTTTAATATTGTATATATCTCAAGTTAGATACTGCTGAAAATTTATTTTTACAGGAATAATCATATTACAATAACCTAAGGATTGAGAATGCTGCTTGAAGGTTGCCGTGGCAGTTTGGCTTTAAACTTGTAGGTTCCCTAGGAAAAGTAAAAGGATGTAATTATGGTATAAGTCGTTGTCATCAAATTGAAGCCCAGTGGTTTAGCGTTTTAGTGTAGGACTTTGGATGGAACGAACGGAGGAAAGGTGGTTACAGGCTTAATCTCTGTATGGAGTTTTGTTCTTTCCTTAGACAAAAACATTGCTCCATCTTCTCAAGGCAGGTGCGAATAATGGTTACCAGCGAACCTTTAGGAATCCTAATAAATTGCTGGGGAATAATCCAGTTTGATGGACTAGCGTCTTATTCAGGAAAGGGGGGGGGGGGGAGGAGAGATATTAATGGGCGTGGTCTGTGGCCTGTTTAACTAAGGCATGGCAAAAACAGTGCTAAAATGATGTGGATAAGGTTATTTTCACTTACTGGGTAACCTCAACCACGTATTTGCATCAACCCAATAACTGTAAGTGAATTCTCTGTATCCAGGCTGATCTCCAACCTTAATACCAACCTAAAACACAAAAGACAGAAACACATGAAGTTTAACTCTGCTTGCGATAGTCCGGTTTCCAGTCTTCCCCTATCAGCTCGAAATTAAAGGGACTGTGTAACATTTATGGATTATGCCGGCGTTTTGTCAAAACTGGGCTCAAGTTATGATTAAGTAAGCTACTATCACACACACTAACTGCCCCTACAATAATAACAGGAAGATTTCAAGTGAATTTTCGCAAGGAATGCAAATTATAACGAAAGCTTTTACGGTTTTTGTGAGATACAACAGCGGACCTTGAAGTAAAGTTCACCAACGCTTTCAAGTTGTAATTCTTTCCCTTCATCATCATCATCATCATCATCATCACCACCACCACCAATCACCACCACCACCGCCACCATCATCATCACCACCACCACCACCACCACCACCATCATCATCATCATCATCATCATCATCATCATCATCATCATCATCATCATCATCATCATCATCATCCTCATCATCATCATCACAAACTTTATTTAAGTGTCGAACTTCTAGCAAATTACATAATTTACTAATTGGGGGCACTGTAAAAAAATACTCTAAAAATACTATATGAACACCATATTATAGAAATACTATATGCATTAAAAAGGCTGCTGCGTGTTTCCGACAAAATATACTATACTTTTACGTAGATAAATAATTTACAAATTAGAAAGAATTATAATAATCTGTTTATCATAACAATGTTAAATATTAAATATAAAATGTACATTAAGTACTGCAAAGAAAACAACTATCTGGACAGGTCGTATCTACAAGCCTAGTCAAACTTTGCTTAGCTTAGCTTAGACCATAGGAAAAGGGCCCAAAGTACCGCAGGGAATGTTTACCAAACCTAGTGGTATTAACTCTAGGTAGAGCGAAGTCCCTTCCCTGCCATTAGTAGCCAAGGACCCTTATTAACAGTTATCCATAGTTTTACTGCACTGGTATAGTGTTTTTAACATTGTCCTTTTAAATTATCATGTTTCTTATCCCTTACTTTGTCAAGATGCCACCCAGACTCATCATCACGAATTTCTACTCCCCTGATGTTTCCCACGTCCTCAGCTTCGACTGTAAAATTGTCAACGCTACAAAAAGCAAACAAATCAAAATTCAATCGCAAGTTTATTGTGAAATCATTTTCAAGCACCATCCGCGTAGTTACCTTCCCTTTTCAAAGTCATCACAACCTGGGTTATCCAGATATGCTGCCGGAGTGACGCCATTATCACCATGAATTTTGATCTGCACGTTTCCGTCCGTGCCAGCACCTGAGTACGTCGAGGTATATACTCTCACGTGGTACACTGAAAATACAAAAATATCCCTTTACAAGAAAATGCTAAGCGCCTCAGGCAAGGAGATTGGTCGCGGGAGATTGTCTTGGGTAAGGAGGTGGATTTCTATTGCTGATATAAGTGTCCTGAAAAATGAACAAATGTGCACAGGGAATGACGCAACACGTTAGAACGCTTCGATATTTTCTCTTCCCCAAAACTATGGGCTACACCTCCCTGTTTCCCTAAAGTATATATGTTAAGGGATAGATCTCTCCATTTATCCTAAAATGGAACTCAGTGTGCCGTGATCCTTAATCCCCGGCTAAACAATCAGTTAGTCCAACATCGTGTCGGAACTAGGTTTAATTCACTGCTAAGCTGCCTCTCTCAACTTTGCATTTCAATGGTTTTCCTGTTAGATCTAAATCAAACCTTTAGTCACGTCGTAATTCTCAGCAGCAACACCTGATACACACACTGTTAACTTTTCAAAGCATTATTTTTAACTGTTCATAACTTTTTTCCGGTTAAAATACTGGTAGACTACATAGTGCAAGATATTATTCAGAAAACAGTTTGTTTAGGATGAATATTCCTGATCACCTGTGGCTTGTCCAGTGCTACATAATACCAATAGGAACAGGCAGAAGGGCAACTTCATTGTGCTGTTAATAAAAAAATATGTTGTTACTGGAGTTTCCCAAACTATATTAACACGCCTAGAGAAACCCACAACAGTGAGTAACAGAAGAAAAAAAGTTTCAAAAATATATAACAGTGAGTAATCCTAGGCTAGTATCAGTTTTACACAGAATATATACACATGTAAGTTTCGCTCTATATTACTTAACAGGTTTTTCAATTATTGACATTACTGGCTACTCATTAAATATTAAAAGAAAGAAGGAAAAAAGAAAGAGGGAATATACAGGAAATATTACAATGGAATCCAGTGACTAGTCGATTTGAATGCAATGGTAACCGTCAATTTTTAAAAATCAATTCAATCGAGTTAGGAAACGAAACGACAATCTCAGAGGATGAGAGGAAACAACATATGCGCACTAGTTTATCTCAAGTACAAAATTGTTCAGAGATTAATTAAGGTATTTCCTCAATTAATAGGCCGGGCCAGCTATCCTTTTTAAGTGCTTCATTAAGGGCGATCATTTACGCCACGATGTTTTACAGGTAATTGCTTTAAATTTTTTTTCAAAGCTGGGCAATTAGTTGAGAGATTTTACGGAATTTACTTAATGTAACTTTTTTTTAACCAGCTAGCCTTTCAGGTGCATTGCAAATTTCATTAGTAAACTTTCATTAGTGAACGAATTTCTAAGGTATGAATATTCGAGAAATTGCTAGTCTTGTTCTTTTATAACCTTTAATGGTATCACTCACCGAAATAGACTACAAGAATATTTCCAAACTATTTAATTAGTCATTGCTATGTCATTTTCTCCTTTAATTCTTGAAAGATTATTTGTGCAAAATACTTCGGGATGCTAAGAAAGTTTTAATTACCAAAACGTGAAAAAAAACTTTTATAAGGCATCGCATTGAAAGAGTTTAAAAGGCGCGATAGGTGTTTTGTTTTATTTAAAACTTCTTTGTCCTTTATGCGGTACCGGTAGTGTCTCTTGATTCATTACTTCTCTTCTTGAAAGTTTATTAGTATCTTTTACTTTTAATTCCTTTTTTTTTTTGGCTTTTCGTCAGTTAACTACGTTTCATGAGATCCACGAATTATACCACGTTTTATTACTTTACTGTTGGGAGATTTTCACGATAGGTTGCCCACTTTGTTAGGAAAATATCAACTTTTATGTTTTAGTATGAATATGAAAATATTGAGATGTTATGTCTTTTGTTAACATAAACGAAACCAAACTGTAGCCTAATGCTAAATTTCAACTTAGTTTAATGTCAAGAAAAAGGATCCTTAAAAATCTTTCCCCTCCCCTAAATAAAATTGTTTTCTAGCGTTTTCAGTACAAAAATTGAGAGAGAACTGTTACTTTAGGTAGCGGTGACTGACCAACCTTAATTTAGTTCGGTGACTTTGATGTCCTGTGGTCTGCGTCGAGTGTTGATATGAAAGACACGTTTTTTGCTCAAAGAATATAATCCAAATTTCGAAATCTTACGTCACAGACTTTCAGCATGTGGGCTGCTTTGTGTAAGCAGTGGATAGGCTGACCGTGACATCTGAATGGGACAAAGTAAGATTTCACTATTTTGTCATTATAATTGTTTTTTTTAAAGGCAATTTTCCTTCCTTTTGAAGATTAAAAATATAAATATACATTTTTGTGATCACCACTGCACGTTGTTACAGGGATGTGCTTTTTTCAGGGGTGAAAGAATGCAGATAAAGCAATTTGGGATTCTTACGTCAGTAATTGTCAGCATGTGTAAGGAGCGGGTAGGCCGACCCTGACATCTGAATAGGTAATCTGAGATTCTTTTTTATGTTTCTTTTATTATTATTTTTTTGCTCGTTGTAAATATGAAGCGATGTGGCAAAAAAAAAAAAAAAGATTAGAATTATCTTTAAGATTGTAACCTGTGTTCTCTGATAAACACTTGATTTTGATATGAAAGATACGTTTTTTGTCAGAGAATGTAGTTTAATTTTGGATTCTTACAACAGGAATTGTCAGCATGTGGCTGCTTTGTGTAACGAGCAGATAAGCCGCCCTGACATCTGAATTGGCAAACTGAGATTCCATATTGTGTGGCACTCTTATCGGTGCTTTTATGTGCTAGATATGAAGTACTTTGAATAAGGCATGTGCTTTTTCTCGTAAAGATTTACACTTGTGTTTTTGGCATCAGCACTTAATGTTGCCCTAAAACTGTTTTCTCTTTTTTTGGCCCAAGAACATGGATAGAATTTAGTATTCTTATGTCATGAATTCCCAGCATGTGGGCTGTTTTGCGTAAGGAGCAAATAAAGCGAGAATGACGTCTAAATAGGCAAACTGAGATTTTACTATTTTGTCATAAGAATTTTTCTACTGAAATAAAGAAAATTGTCCTTCCTTTTAAAAATAGAAAAAAATGTTGTGACCAGCAAGCACTACACGTTGCTACAAAGATGTGTTTTATGTTCCTTTTTCTTATCCTAAACATATGCTAGTGATGGCGAGGAGTGTTGCTTTGGGTGAGCTCCGTTTGCTGGGATAGAAATAAATGACACATCCTTTATGGATGAATTTGGCCACTGGTGTGGCAGTTTATTTAAAACAATCATAGAAAACTTTTGATATCCGAGGGCACACCCGCCATCCAGAGGCTGGAAAATGAAACCAAATGAGGGATAGAGGGCGGGAAAATGATCTTGACTTGCTTGACTAGGCAAGAATCTTAACACCAGTGTCTCTTCCAACCGACAGAAGGTAGTTCGCTATCATTACATGCTTTATAAAGACTGCACTGTTGTGCCCCGGATGGCAGCATGCCCGGATGCTGGTTACAGATTAACTGATTTCGTGACAGTCACATAAAACAATTTATTCCTTCTTCGGAATAAATTTCCTTTTTGCGGGCAAAGAGTGTAGATAAAATTGGGGTCGCTTTTCTGTAAGTAGCGGATAGGCTGGCCGTGCCATCTGAATAGGCAAGCTGGGATTCCATTTTATGTGATGGTACATACACACTTTTTTTTAATAAGAACGTCTAATTTTGTGATCGAGGCTGAAACGAAAGTGGATCTTCTTATTTTTTTATTTTTTGACACCGAAACGTTCTTGAGTATGTTCTTAAGTTACGTGGTATAGAATTTCAGAAAACTGAAATGAACCTGACAAGGAACCCAACAAAAAGACCATTGTGCGCTGAGTCATATTTAGAAAAAGAAAATGTAACTACAAGTTCATGCTGTTTGCAAAAATGCGTTCAGAACTGAATAAAAATGCTTTATCTTGTAGTCTCTAGGTACGTTCGTAGCATGTTCTTAAAATCTGCGTCAATTTTAGCCTCAACGTTCTTATAAAAAAGGTTCTTATAAAAGAAAAAGAGTGTATTCTTACTCGTAGCAAATATGAACTGCTGTGGAGAAAAAAGTCACGATATTTAGAATTCTCTTTAAAGATGGCAACCCGTGTTCTCTGATAAACGCCTTAGGGACCGGTCAATAAGTATGGGGGGGGGGGGGGGGGTGGGCCGGAGTGATGTACCCCTCAGCACCCTGCAAAGTATCTAATATAAAAGTGATCATTTTAATTTAGCAACGAATACAGCTGTAATAATTTGTAAATTTATACTGTGATGATCAAATTGTAGTATTTTCATAATATCTGTGCATATTTAACCTGTGCATATTTAACATGCGAAATTAACTGAAATAATTAATTAAAAGAGGATATGGACAAAAAACATGATGAAGTGTTGTCGTGATCTTGGGGGTGGGTCATGTTATTTTCAGCCGATACCCTGGGGTGGGTCAGAAGAATTTATGCCCACATAAGGGGGTGGGTCATGCATTTTTGAGCCACCACTTTTCCAGCTGCTCCGGCCCACCCCCGACCGGTCCCTTATTTGATATGAAAGAGAATGTAGTTAAAATTTGAATTCTTATATCAGGAATTGTCAGCATACCGCTGCTTTGATAGGCCGCCCTGACAACTAAATTGGCAAACTGAGATTTCATTTTTTGTGGCACTTGTATCGTTATTTCTAGCTGCTAAATATGAAGTACTGTGGATAAGTCATTTGCTCTTTCCCTTAAAGAGTTATACTTTTGTCCTCAGCACTCAATGTTGCCCTAAAACGTGTCCTCAGCACTCAATGTTGCCCTAAAACGTGTTTTTTTTTGGTCAAAGAACATGGATAGAATTTGGGATTCCTGCGTCAGGAATTGTCAACATGTGGGCTGCTTTGAATAAGCCGACCCTGAATACGCAAACTGAGATTCCATTAGTTTGCAATTGTAACAGTTAATGTCTCCTAATGGTGTTTCTACTCGTACCAAATGTGAAAGTAAAGTGGATTTTATTTACCTTTGTTAAATATTTTTTGTGATCAGCACAGTATATACCAATAATGATGATTCCTTCTTGTCATAGCCTGTTCCAGGCTCTCGGTTTGTGGGGAAAGAGCGAAAAAGCGGGCGAGCGCGGAAAAGACGAGCGGGGACGAAGGCGAGCGAAGGAAAGAGAGCCTGTAAGAATTTCTTTAACGGCCCTCTGTCGGTATAGCAGGAGCTGCTATACCCTCTGATTGGCTAATTTTGACAGGAAATGTCAACACTTCGTCAACACTCCGATCAGGTATCAGTCGGGGTCAGTTGACAAAGATGGCTCGCGCGGATCGCGCGATATCCGCATTTCCTGTCAAAATTAGCCAATCAGAGGGTATAGCAGCTCCTGCTATACCGACAGAGGGCCGTTAAAGAAATTCTTACAGGCTCTCTTTCCTTCGCTCGCCTTCGTCCCCGCTCGTCTTTTCCGCGCTCGCCCGCTTTTTCGCTCTTTCCCCACAAACCGAGAGCCTGGAACAGGCTATGACAAGAATAGCCTGTTCCAGGCTCTCGGTTTGTGGGGAAAGAGCGAAAAAGCGGGCGAGCGCGGAAAAGACGAGCGGGGACGAAGGCGAGCGAAGGAAAGAGAGCCTGTAAGAATTTCTTTAACGGCCCTCTGTCGGTATAGCAGGAGCTGCTATACCCATCTGATTGGCTAATTTTGACAGGAAATGTCAACACTTCGTCAACACTCCGATCAGGTATCAGTCGGCGTCAGTTGACAAAGATGGCTCGCGCGGATCGCGCGATATCCGCATTTCCTGTCAAAATTAGCCAATCAGAGGGTATAGCAGCTCCTGCTATACCGACAGAGGGCCGTTAAAGAAATTCTTACAGGCTCTCTTTCCTTCGCTCGCCTTCGTCCCCGCTCGTCTTTTCCGCGCTCGCCCGCTTTTTCGCTCTTTCCCCACAAACCGAGAGCCTGGAACAGGCTATTCTTGTCAAAGAACTTAGAGATAAAGTTTGTAATTCTTACGTCATGAATTGTCAGCATGTGGACTTCTTTGTGTAAGGAGCGGATAGGCCGACCGTGACATCTGAATAGGCAAGCTGAGATTCCCTTTTTTGTGGCAATTTTATTGGTGTTTTTAGTCGTGCTAAATATGACTTTCAGTGGATAAGGTCTTTGCTATTTTTTTAAGATTAAAACTTGTGTTTTTGTGAACAGCGCTAATTTAATGTGGCTACAAAGATACGTTTTGTTTTTCTTTTCTTTTGATTAAAGAACATAGAAAATTTGGAATTCTTATGTCAGGAATTGTCAGCACGTGGGTTGCTTGTTGTAGTAGTAATAGTAGTAGTAGCAGCAGTAGTAGTAGTAGTAGTAGTAGTAGTAGTAGTAGTAGTAGTAGTATCAGCATCAGCAGCAGCAGCAACAGCAGCAGTAGTAGTGACCTTTAATTCAACACCGTAAATCCATTCAGGCGACAAATTTTAACAATTACACTAACTAATAAACTAACCACTAGTTAAACCTGCTTTTCAAGGACTCCGTGTGTGATGCCTGGACATTGCTAAATTAACCCTATTCAGACCGGAAGTGATGAGGGGGGGGGGGGGGTGGGAAGGTGATTGTGCCTGCACTGACCTTGGACGTTTATTGCTTGTTCAATAAGCAAACTAAAGCCGCCAAACTTGCTAACTTCTCCTAAAATTTATCTGGAAACAATTTGACGACTTGGCAACTTATCCATCAAGATTGATGTTACCATGCCAACCACTTTTTGTCAGGCTGTTTTTTCAGAATTTAAAGTTTTTACCTTTTCATAGAAAAATATATAACTTTTCAGTAGTAAGTTTTACATTTTTAGTACTATTATGTTCTTTTATCGATTTCGGTTACTTTTTGGTCAACTTTGGCAATTTTCAAAGATTCTGAAAAAAAAAACAAGTAATCCCAGATGGTGGACGAAGATGGCCGACATTTTAGAACCTGACGCAATTGTTACGTCACATAACGTCATTAGCTTATGTTGCGGACTTCAAAGGAAACATTTTGGACGTGCTATCTGCCCTCCAAGTTTCGTTGTTATAGCTTCAATTTTCACCAGTCCCAAAGACCAAAAAAAGCCCGGTCTGAATACGGTTAAACAATTAATAGAAATTCTATTATTGCTCGCAAATGTAATACTGGTATCATCAACATACCTTTATAGGAGTAATGTAGACAGTTAGGTAGATCGTTACTCTATAACAAGAATAAAAGAGGACATAAGATAGTTCCTTGTGGAACACCACATTGAAGAAGTCGCTCAGATGATTTATTGCAATTTATTAGACAGGTTTGCGTACAATTTTACAAATAAGAACAAAACCATAAAACTGTAATTTAGATAATAGAAGATTTGGTCCACGCTATCAAGTGGCTTTTTGAGATCAGAAAGACAACAGCATTGACAAATCCACGGTCGATAGTTACCGACCAGCTATCGGTGGCTTCAAGTAACGCTGTGATTGTGGAGTGAAGTGATCAGAAACCAGATTGGTGGCTAGATAGCAGGTTGTTGACGACTCGATAATTATGCAGTCGATCATAAATTACGCGTTCAAAAACCTTTGCCGCAACAGGAATAATCGATATTGGTAGGTAATTGGATGGGTTCAGTCCTTTTCCCTGCATTTTTAAGGAGTGCAGTGATCCGGGCATTCTTCTATTCGTCCGGAAAAATTCCAGTTACTATTGAAAAGTTAAATAATCGAGTGAGCTGTCGGGACATTCTCTAAGACGCCTAGCCCAAATAGAATCAAGTCCCGTAGCCTTGGATCTACAGAGCTTAGTTAGGCGCAACAGAACTTGTGATTGAGTTATAGTTTCAAAGTAAAATTCTTCATTGGTTTCCCGGAGAGATTTCGTCTAAGAAGTGAAAAGACCGATCTTGACATCTGAATAGACAAACTGAAATTCCATAACCCATATTTCTGTGATGAGCGCAACATGTTACTACAAAAGATGTGGTTTTTGGTCCTTTTTGGTCAAAGGAATTGTCGCTACATGTGGGCTGATTGATGGAAGGAGTGCATAGGCCGCCCAGACATCTGAATACTGCAAACTGGGATTCCATTATTTTATCATTTCCATTGGTGTTCTTTTCTTGAATTAAACAAAGGTACCGGGAAAGGATTTTTTAGAAGTCCGTGGTGCACTCCGCGTGTTGAAATGAAAGATACGTTCTTTGGCCAAAGAATTGTAATTAAAATTTAATATTCGTAGCTGAGGAATCGTCAGTACGTGATCGAGTTGTTTTGTTTAACGGAGGCAATCAAAGGTTCCTTAGCCACTATTAATTTTGGTAAAAGTACTTTAAAAAGGTATATAGAGGATATTACACGGCGGCGCGAAGATATGAATTTTATTTTCAAGTGGAAAATAAAATACCACGCGAAAATAAAATTCATATCTTCAAGCCGCCGTGTAATTTTATTTTTATTATATAGACAAGAGTATTTTTGTACAAACAACAGTGTAAAAGCTGGAAATGACGTCATCGATATCGGATGTAGTTTCATATGAACTTTACGAGTGGTCTATTTTCCACTAAAACACTCATGTCTATACAATAAACTAGTAGTTTTACCCAGCAAAAATTACCTAGCCTGTGCTGAGTCTAGTTCGGTACCTAGATGATCCGAGTGGTGTTCGGAGGGTCGGGGGCTCATAGGTTCGACTCCCGCCAAAGGCTCATAATCAGATTCTGCTTCCCGAGCTTGTAACGTTTCTTACATTTTCTGACACTTAACTGAGCCAAACACATTGACCAACATTGTTATGTAAATTACCTCTCGATAAGAGGAAACAGGCATTCTGATAGGCTCTCCATCGAACAGGCCATCAGCTCATATCATTTGATCCGAAAAGAAAAGAAAAATACAGCAATAAAATTCTATTGACTCTTTCCTGAACATGACTTTCGAAAAACCAATTTGCAATTGTCACTTAATTTAAGATCAATAAAACTGAGATTAGGAGATTGGTTTTATTTTAAATTACCACGTGAATAATAGTACCTTTCTTTATAATCTAGCCACAAATTAAATTATATAAAACAGGGAGGGGTATTCTTTTAATAGATCGCAAAAATTGAAAACCCTCTTTCCATATAATGTTTTTCTTTGCGAAGTTGACAGACATTTTGATAATAAAGCGATTGTTTCACGCAGCTTTTCATTGTAAATGATCTCATTGCTCGGCGCTGCGCCCTGGTAAATAACAATACAACCAGCAGGAGGTCAAAGTCAGGAGAAAGAGATAAAACAGTCACACGGCACGGCTGAAACCTATTCTTCTTACCAGTTTTGCATCGAAAACGAGGCATTGCTTAGATAAGATAGCGATAGTTTCACGTAATCCAAATCCGGATTTTGATTCTTGTTCCACTTATTGGTCATGGTGACTGAATTTAGATTCAGTTAGTATGTTCCATTTAGCGAACTTAGATCTTGTATCATATAGCACATGTCCATTATTAGTGGGAAAAAAAATTGATCGACCTTTTTTGCTCAAGCTGACACGAAAAATCCAAGCTTTTAGTGAAGTTACTAATAAAACCTGAAGATCGCTTGACTATAAAAGGGAACGCAACTCGTCCGAGTATAATTAACAATTATTACACGAGCGCACGTTAGATCTGAGGTGATAAATGACCAACAAGGTGTGCAACATCGCGGTTGGTTATGGGTCGCCTCATATCCATCAAGCGCGAGTGGAATAAGTGTTTTATTTAAAGACGAAGTTTGGTATGAAAGGGCCTTGGCCTGACCACAGACACCTCAGTTGTCAATCAACGCGGGAGACGACATAGACATTGACGTGAGACGAGAGTCACTAGCATAAATAACACAGAATTCTTATTCGGTTTATAAAGGTTTTCCTTCACCACCGACAAAACAAGTACGATAAAATTGAACCTAGTTTGAGCAGGTAAAAAAAAAAACTGAAAACAGGTACATAATTGCATTCGAAGTAAGTACGAAGCACGTGCACCAAGAGTGAAAAAAAAAATGCTACATGACTCAAGACAGCGTCAATTTTAAACTGCGCCTTAGACTCCTCCCATCCTTGGAAATCCAGGGGTAGATAGTCGGGGCGAGAGGCACGTAAAACGGGCGAAATCGGTGCGAGCAAAAGCCTGGTGCGAGCGAAAGTTTACAAGACGGGCGGGAACAGCCCCAGGGAGGATACCTTTAACGGACTTGATCAAGAGCCCATTTGCGTTCTTGCTTCTGATTGAGCACAAATTTTAAGGCATTGTATGTTTTGTACCCAATCAGCGATCAGCTTATTTCCCCGTTCCTTTCGTGACGTCTTATACAGAGTGTAATGTAATTCAGTGTAATAAATAAATTTTATGTATTGTTGTGAATTTTGTTGGAATAAATTGTGAATTGTGAAATTGTGAAAAGTGTAACTTTGCTAAATGTTGTACCCGGATCTCATGCACTCGTGCGTACTGAAATAAACTTTCTGTCTCGCTTGTTCAATAGGCCTACCATCGAAGAAAGTTTCAGTAAAATGGGGCCCACAAAGCCGGGAAATCGAACAATTTGGCAAGGGTACTCAAGGAAAAAGGAAACAACGAGTATGAAAATCAGTTCGAGGTACTGTGAAAAGTTCACACCTTAGGTGTGAACCTTGAGAAGCAAGCATTATAGAACCATGCAGTTAGGATTTACGTGTGATTCACAACTTGTCTTTGCGTTTGCTCCAAACTGCGCGCTTCTAAAAGTTCACAACTAAGGTGTAAACTTTTCACAATACCTCAATCTGCTTTTCGTGCTTGTTTTCTTTTTCTTTGATAACCCTTACCAAATTTCTCGATTTCTCGACATTTTGGGTTCCAATATTACTGAAACTTTCTTCAATGGTAGGCCTATCGAACGAGCGACACAAAAAGTTGATTTCAGTACGCGCAGGTGTATGAGATCTGGTTGCAATATCTAGCAAAGTTACACTCTGTGCAAGACGACACGAAAGGAACGGCGAAATAAGCTGGTCGCTGACTGGGCACAAAAAATACAATGACTCAAAATTTGTGCTCAATCAGAAAAAAAAAACGCAAATGGGCTCTTGAACTAGTCCGTTAAAGGTATCCTCCCAGGGGCTGTTCCCGCCCGTCTTGGGTAAATAAAGTTTATTGATTGATTGATTGATTCAGCTTGCACCGATTTTGTCCGCTTTATCTGCACTTCTCCCCGACTATCTGCCCCTGGGTCTCCGAGGATGGATTCCCCCGGGAAATTTAGCGTTTCAAGCACGTATTTGTCGGCAAATAGGTTGGAAGAGACGACGTCCCTTTTCTGCGTGGAGCACAGGAAATAGGAGACGTCTGCACGCAGGCTAGGGCTTGTCCTTTTTGTACCAGAACTTCGTGCTTACGGACAGTGCCTCCTTTTGTTACTGCGCATACGTTCTGCGCATCTCGGGTCTGGTCCGAGATATTCAAGTTTCTTAAGGAATTTGCTTACTAATACAAAGGTATTTTTGCGCGGTTTATGACTAGGTGGAAAAAGGCAGATCTTAGCAAGGGCTATCAGAATTTAAAAAGAAAATTGAGGGTAACCACGCATTTTTTAGAGATAATTGAGCTTGAATTAGGAAAGAAATTGCCATACATTCTTTCTATTTCGGCTAACAAGATTAGCCTTCCTCAGGGCCAGAGCTATACTGAAGGAAAATGTTATAACCGCGCGAAAAATTTGAATTTTAAAAATACACAAATGGTTAATGATTAACTAGTTTTGAAAATATATATATATATATATATATAATAATAATAATAACAAAAAGTGATAATAATGAAAAAAAATCCTAGATAACATGGTATACATACAGGGTACAATATATATAATACAAACAATGTTTAGATTTGAGTGATCAATGTTCATTCCGTCGGTTTATTCCGTCTGGTGATATGGTTTGACCTCTACGTATGAAGTAAGCTTCTCGTGCTTTCCGGCGGGATGCGCTGGGTGTAGGTTGTAGTTCAAGTGGGATAAGACCCATTTCTGTGATACAGTGGCCAGGTAGATTGAAGTGGGAAGGGAAGGCTGCCGCTGTGTTAGCATGAAGTGGATTATTCGTTACTTGTCTGTGTTCCAAAAAACATTCACGAAGCGTGCGTTTAGTTTCACCCATATATTGTTTCTTACACTTTTTACATTCAACCAAATATGTTAAGTTAGTAGAATTACAAGTAATATGGTGTCTTATTTGTCTTGTTTTGCCCGTTAGTAAAAGTGTATGACGTTCTTCCATTCTCAGTAAATGGGCAGTTGAGGCATCCATGTTTTGAACCGCAGCGGAATGTGCCAGCGGAGAGCTTGGGTGTCTTGTTAGTGCTTGCAACATAAGCGCGAACGAGTAGGTCGCCAAGGTTGGGTGAACGGCGAAAAGCGACGACAGGAACTTCTTTGAAGATGTTTTTCAAACGTTCTGTGGAGTGTAGAATAGGTTGTTTCTTGCGGAGTATATCTTGAATGTTGGGTAAAGCTGGGTTATAGGTGATAGTGAAAGGGACTTGGTCAGATGTATCTTTTGAGGCTTGTTTTTGTTCCTTTAAAGCTTCGTTTCGAGGTGTCTGTTTTGCTCTCGAGATTTGTTCTTGAATGAAACGCCGTTTGTATTCCCGTTTGGAAGCCAGTACGTGTTCCACTTGTGACGTGATCACTTTTTTGCATGGAGAGACGACTTTGATAAACAACGTATGCAGGATTAAGAAATCTGTCAAAGCGTACCTAAATTAGAACGACTCCGGGAGTTGGGCCAGAATTACACGCGAAAAACCAAGTGTTTGTTTGTAGTTCGGCCGAACGGTGTTTAAAGAATTCGTCTGTGGAGCAGATGCGGCGTAAACGAAGAGCTAGGCCGTAGGGGATGGACTTTTTTTGTGTGATATGAGTGACTTGAGGAGTGTAGCAAATATGGGTGTTTATCTGTAGGTTTACAAAAAAGGTCAGTTTCGATTTTACCATATTGCATTGCTTCAAGATTAAAAACGGGACGATACCAAGGGAATGATCCAAAAAAGAACGAGCGACATACAGTTCTCACGGATTTTATCTGTCTAAGACGACCCTTTTTGCGCACTAGAATTGTTATTTGTAACAAACTGGATCATTAACCCTATTCAGACCGGGCTTTTTTCGACCATCTGGGGCCGGGGGAGAGGGGGAGGGGCTTCAGAAGCCCCCCCTAGGTAACTTTAAAACCGTTATGGCCACCAAGTTTCTACAGGATAGTGTACGCGCTAATTCTAACCAGCACAGATACTGTGATGTCACTGTGTCGTGATACGACGTCATCATGACATCATTTGTTTCTCAATGTCTCACTTAGAAGCTCTAAAGCAATAAATTCACTGAATACTGTGCCGGAAGGAGTAAAAATACTTTTCTGGGATATAAAGGGCATCAATAATATATTTTCTGAATGTATATTTTTGGAACACATGAAATTTTGCAGAAAAAAGTTCATATTAGAGATGAAATGGTCATTTTGGTGTCCGCCATCTTGGATCCGCCATCTTGGATCTGCCATCTTAAATTTCTTTAAATTCATCTGCTTCATTTAATAAACAAGAAAATGAAGCCAGTTGATTGTAAAAAGTTTATTTAATTAGTTAACAATGTCATACACTTGAAATCTATGGCGAATAGGGAATTTTTAGCGAGAAATCCCCTTTTCTACCAGTTAAGTCCGCATTCTTGGATTTTCACGTTTTAAATTTCACGTTTTCCTCAAATTAGCACTAAATTCCTTTTTTTAGTGAGCGGTTATTCCTAAATGATAAACTGTTGCTACAATTAATGTAGAAAATACGAATTCGATTAGAAAACGTTAACATAGCAGCGATTAAAGCGAAAATCGTGAATTTTAAAAAAACATGGCTGTCACAAAGCGGCTGCCATGGCAACGTCAAGTTTGTTGGACAAAAGACACCCATGCCAAAATGTTCCCAGTTAAATTTTAGGAAAATTCACAAAATTTAGTGGTACTGGCATAAACGGTTACGAAATTACATAACTTCAAAGTTGAGGCCTCAAAAGCCCCCTCCACCGCCCCGGGTCTGAATAGAGTTTTAAATACCTCTTCCAAATTTGGTCTCGTCATATTATTAACAGGCAACCATTACCCGCGACCATAAGGCCAGATTGTCACAGCGTGGCATATAATTTAACCTGTGAGATCTTTTATCTTAAAGAAATTAATAAATACTGGCGTCGGAATCCATATAGGAGGCAAAATTAATATAAATGACAATTACTTTTCCAAGCAGCAAAACTACATTTTATTTTTATTGATGTGTTTCTTTAATTTACAACGGCATTCAAAATCAGGCGAACTAAGTGGACCGTTAGTTGCCTTTGAGCATTCCCCGGTGAATTTGTCAATGTCTGCCCCGTTACTGGCTTTAAATTCAGAGGCTTACTGCATGGTTGAATATTAAGCTCGCGATGAATACCACTGAAAAATTACTTTTACAGGAATAAGCTAAATTTGGTGAATGCTGCTAGCAAGTGGCCGACGCAGTTCGGCTTTAAACTTGTAGGTTCCCTGGAAAAAGGAAAAGGATGTAATTACGGTATAATTCGTTGTCAAATGGAAGGGCGGTAGCGGCAGTTACAGCGTTTGACTTTCGTTTGAGAATAGGGAGTGGGGGGGGGGGGAGGGTAGGGGTCTAAGACTTGTTCTCTGTATGAAGTTGTGTTGTTTCCTTGGGGGGGGGGGGGATTAATGCACGTGGTCTGTGGCTTTATCGCAGAAAAAAACTTTACAACTAAGGTCTTAGCTCTACAGTTACTATTCCTTGTGATTTGTCCCAAGTAACTTACTCGGGGACTTTTAGCGCCAACTTTAATTTTATAAACTCTTTTTGATTCTCTAGAAAGCTTTGGCATCATAAGGGTAAAGTTCAAGTGCTAGTGCGAAGCCCAGATAACTGATCATGAATTGTAGGAAAAGGATAAAATGATATTCCACGGCCATTTGCACCTTGGCAGAAATCGTTTGCCCTAGAGTAAAGTGCGGTGTCAAAAAGAGAGCGTGCTAGTTCAAGGTGTTCGTCAAAAGTTTGCGCTTTATTCAACAATCGGAGAATAAAATTATTTTTCCCTTTCTGTTTTCAAAGAAGTTACTGAGCCACCATAGTTTTCTTAAAAAATCGCTGCCCGGTAATCAGAGTACTACTGTGATGACGTCACTGCATAGATTGGACGGTAAGAGTTGAAAACTCATCTAATGGTTTTATGGTTATTATTATTATTTTACTAAGACATGGCAAAAAAGTACTAAAATGATGTGGATAAGATTATTTTCACTTACTGGGTAACCTCAACCACGTATCTGCATCTACCCAATAACTGTAAGTAAATTCTCTGTATCCAGGTCGATCTCCAACCTTAATACCAACCTAAAATATAACAGACAGACGCCCAGCGAGTTTAACTCTACTTGCATTAGTCTGGTTCCCGTATGCCAAATGTTCTAAGTCACCCTAGGCCTACAAAGTAATGAACTTTGCCTTTCGTGTATTGGCAATCAGCTTGACGGAATAATCGTAAGCTTAAATAGTGATACTCTTGAGTTACAGAAGGATTAAGACATTTGTGTGCAATGGCGCCAGAAAGAAGATTTCGTTTAACTCTTTTTGTTGAGAACATTTCAATTTTTTGGGGGGTATGAGAGAGGGGGGGGGGGGGGCGAAATTGAAGGGACTATATCACGCAGATTTTACTGGCGTTTTGTGAGAACTGTGCTTATGATTAAGTAGCTTCGCTCTCACAAGAGAAAGCTATAAAGAGAATTTTCCCAAGGAGAAGAAATGAAAAACCAGTTTAAACCAGTTTGCTTGGATGATACGAACGACGATAAGAAGCGAGATTAGATAATTTTGCTCTTCTCACTTTTTGAAGATTCCATCCAGACTCGTCACAACGAATTTCTACTCCCCTGATGCGTCCCACGTCCTCAGCTTCGACTGTAAAATCGTCAACGCTACAAAATCAAAAAGATCAAAATTCACCGTTTAAACACTTAAAAAAACCAGCTCCTAGTTTCAGCAGTTTTGCATATTTATTACCATACATTTCTTGTGGCCTTAGTTATTGAACAAGTTATGAAAAACAACAATTTTCCTCAGTTGATAATTGCTTGACGGCAGTACCTGGCAGCTAGGCTGGGGTGTTCGTCTGCGAATGCCCTTCACAACCTGAGAAACAACTAATTCTATGTTTGGGAGGATAAGTGCACCGCTGTTGTAGGCTCATAAGTTCGAATTCCGTTCAGGCCTGAATTTTTTCACTTTCTTTTTGCTGCTGCTTGTGTTATTGCGCACATGACTGCGTCATGGTCCTTCTTTTATTGAATCTTTTTCTTCTGCATTTCAGTATGATTAACAAGTGTACTTTATGTTCTCATTGGCTACACAGTTATGGACTATAAAAACGACGTCATTAAATGTTCAAAACTCAAGTAAAACAACGATCGCAGGCGAGCTGTTTTACTCTAGCTGCCATGTTAAAGTGTTTATCAGCTCCTAATAGTGGGCTTAGTAATGTTCGATAACTTTAAGGAAGTGTTACAGATGCGTACAATCAGCTCAACAAACATAATACTGATCAGTACCGTGGTGGTTGAGAACAGTTTTCTGTTTGAGCAATGACTGTCGAAATCAACCGCTGTGGTGCCTTAAGTAATATGGAACCAGTCGAC
Source organism: Siderastrea siderea (assembly GCA_964030785.1). Taxonomy (NCBI): domain Eukaryota; kingdom Metazoa; phylum Cnidaria; class Anthozoa; order Scleractinia; family Rhizangiidae; genus Siderastrea; species Siderastrea siderea. The sequence goes on from OZ034972.1 coordinate 22,359,701, forward strand.
CGCTGGCGAAAACTTCTGGGAGCAATCGTGCACAACCTATTGCTTCACTCAAAAAGTTTAAAGATGGAAATTCCTTGCTGTTGTAAATTATTTCTTCCTTGTTACTCTTCCTGTTATTTCTAGTTTATTTACAGTTTCCTTTGAATTGGTTGCTGTCCGTTGCGTTGCTTTGTAAAGTTGTACACTTGAGGATTGATCTTGAAAAGTGTCTCTCGAAACTCAGCCCCCTCTTTTGATAATTCGCGTAAGCAAGAGCAAGCCTAACTTTGAATTAATACTCGGAGCCCTGTTCACTTCTTGTTAAATCAGCTAAAAGCATGCGTCCGTATAGTTACCTTCCTCTTTCAAAGTCATCACGATTGGGGTCATCTAGCGCTGCTGCAGGAGTGACGCCATTATCACCATGAATTTTAATCTGCACGTTTCCGTCCGTGCCAGAACCTGAGTGCGTCGAGGTATATACTCTCACGTGATACACTAAAATACAAAAATAGCCCTAAGCGCCAGCGTGCGATACCGTCGAGGTATATTATCTCACGTGATACGCTGAAAGTATAAATATACCTGTCTTACACGAAAAGGATAAACCCTCCCAGGAAAGGGAGTGGCCCACTGTGCATGGGGGAGTGTCTGTTAGATGCTATGTTTTCCTAACATTTTACCCTTTTTTTCGTATTATTTTATCCTCACCATTTTATAAAATACAGTTCCATGATCAGGTTTGAAATGCAAGCAATCATAAATCTAATTTTTCAAATGTTAGAAAACGATTATAGAAAACGAAAACAATACAACAGTTGGTTTTAAGTTTGAAAAACATGTTTCGGATGATCTACATCCATCTTCAGTTTCGAAGGCAAATTAGACTGCTAGTCGGTGGGATATAAATACAGTGTACAAGAATATTAATCACTAAATAACAACATGAATATGAAACACCCCACCCCAGCATCAGGTACACCATGGAGACGGAGGTCAACCACAAACTACCTTTCTTAGACGTTCTCTTAGATAATAGTAATCCTGCCCAATCTCTCTTCACATCTGTTTTCCGCAAGAGCACCTAAAAAAAAAAACCTACACAGGCCTTCTCGCCAATTTTCTAAGTTTTTCATTTTTTTCCTACAACTTAGGTTTAATACGAAAGTTGATGGACAGGACTTTTAAAATAAACAACACCTGGACTGGATTCCACAACAACATTAAGGAGCTCATTAATATTTTAGAGAAGAATCAGTTTCCATCCCGTCTTGTGAACAGCATTGTGAAACAATACCTTAGCAAGTTCTTTGCCTCTACCTCGCGTGCTTCCACAGTAACCAGTTTAAATGAAACTCACACGCACTACTACAAATTACCTTTTGTAGGCCCGTTCTCAAGTACCGCTATGTCGGCGAGACAAACTGACATCTTGCTACACGTGTTAGTGAACACTTAACATCTGATAAGAATTTGCACATCTTCTAACACATAAATAGGTCAGAGATATGCAAAGCTTTGTGTTCAGAAGATTGCTTTTCAATTCTTGACACCGCCTCCACGTCTTTCCAACTCAAAATCAAAGAGGCTTTGCACATCGGGTGGGAAAACCCTTGTTCAACAAACATGTCGATCACCTCAATCTATCACTTTCATTTTAATTGTTCTTGCTAATTTCACTTTTTTCAGTTTTTTTTGGCGTTTTCAACACCACTGTATTTCAGTTATTCATATTCTTGTTGTTATTTATGTACATTGTATTTATATCACACCGACTAGCGGTCTAATTTGCATTCGAAACTGAACATGGATGTTGATCATCCGAAACATGTTTTTCAAACTTAAAACCGTGTGTCTTTATTTGAAGATTATTTCTTGCCTGCTGTTATTTCGTAATTACGACAGTTAATGGCATAAGATCCACAAGAATGTATTTCTATTTTACGAATAATCTAGAACTGTACTCCAGTAATTACGTATAACTTCGACTAGAATAGCATTGTGTAAACTTCTATCATGAAATAGTAAAGGAGGCAAAATCATTTGTTACATTGCTATAAACAGGACAAGCATTAAGGAAAACAAGAAAAACATAGAGAAAAACCAGCTGAGTGAGTGCTTTCTAAGCTCCTAAGGTGGAGGTTCCAAATACCAAAAGAGCTAATATAAAACATGGCATTGCCTTCTTTGCATCTTTAAACGAAAACGAAATTTAAATAAAACGAGCTTTCAAAGCTTCATTTCTCAGTGTTTTACGTCTTCTTCTAATAAAAGCAATGGTAGCTCTATACATTCCAAGATATTCTACAGTCAACATTTTTGCAGATAATGGACCCATTGCCCCTTACAAGAAAACGAAGGACCGTCATTGAGTGATTAACCTTTTCACGTCCAAGCAGCCATATAAGGCCACTTAATGGTCGTGCTCATTGTACCACTTGTGACGTCATCAATTTAAATGTCAGTAGATATTCTTTATAAGCAAATGGTAGAGCTAGGATAGCTCTATCCGCAGAATAGTTGGTTTTGGATATCGACCACATTCTGACATAGCAAATTGAAAAACAACGTTGTCAGTTTTGGTGCAAAAGTGGTAGTCAAATGGCCCATTATACCTATAATTGATCAAGCCTATTTCCAGGCTTTGCTCATAAATCAACACTCAACTTTTTACGGCAGCCAGAAAGAATATGAAAGGCAAAAGGTAGCGAGAGTAAAAGGGCCGAGAGAAACGAAAGGGAAAGGGCAATGAAAAGGTTCATAAAGGGTAATGGCAAAAAAAAAAAAAAAAAAGGTCCAAATTTTGGCTTATGCGCATGCACCAAATTAAAATATTCCACATTTTTGTACCTAATCTTGGGGAAATCTACCTATTTGGTAAAAAAATAGGTTTTTCAGCAAAACTGAGGCCCATTTTGCGTCATGGCAGCCTAAAAACTGATTTAACGGTTAAAAATGGCGACTTTTTGGTAAAAGCTTGGGAGTGAAAGGCTTAAACAAAGTTCTCAATTGTATACATTTTTAAAGACAGCGTTGTGTAAATTCATTAATGTTCAATTCCTTGTGATCCATCTTCTGACATTGCAAGAGATATTTGGTAAACAGTGAAGCGTGATTCAATTTTCTAACTCTAGCACCACGAGCACCGAAGCAATTTAACTTACGGACCGAGATCTTTAAAGACTTTAGGGAAAAGTATACGAGGCATTTTTTCATTGAACCACTCAATAATAAATTATAGCTATAAAATACTTTGTATTTTTAAGAAAATAACGGGGAGTGAATGCTCACCTGTTGCTTGTCCAATGCTGCATAATATCAATAGGGATAGTCCAAGGAGTAACTTCATTGTGCTGTTTAGAAATAGAATCTCTTGTTGTTAAAACCCCTCAGATGTTTTGACAATGTAAGGAATTTTAGATGGGATTACCTTATCAAAATGTGGGGAAATAATTTACTTGCTGGGGTGTCCAGGTCGATTAAATTATGAATGGTAAATTAATCCAATTTAACGATGGGGTGACAACCTTATTGAGGTGGGGTGGTTTGTGTCTTCATGACCCCTACAGCTATGTCGGCTTACGTCCTGTACTCCTGGATGGCGCATCCAAGCCGTAAAGGCCTAAAGGTAGAGACCTGACAGAGAGTAGTCTCCTGGGACCAGGCTGGGGGTTTAGTGGTACTCTTAGGTACTTGCGGTACTCTTGCAGAGCATCATCTTGTCAACAGAAGCTCTTGCATCCACAACTACGCTATTTAACAACCCTTGGGCGGAACTCGATGGGGCGATGGAGACATACCAACAATGAGGAAGCTGCTAAGCCGAATCTACTGCATTTACCCGGAATCACCAGGGGGATTGGAACATGGAATGTTAGGACAATGCAAGAGCTCAGGAGATAGCATTAAAAATGTTTGGATATAACATCTCATTATTATTTAGCTGGGCATGGGGAACACTGGAGACTTCAATGCAAACGGTTGCAGCGACAACTTAGAGAGGAAGTTGTGAGTAAACATGGTGACATCATCAACCCAATTGGAGAACATTTTGAAGGTCTGTGTACATGTTGGCAACTGAGGAAATCATTTTCCCCACATGACAACATGAATTTCTCCTGACCACACTACTGAGAATTGAAATGACTACATTTGTGTTAGCACACAGTTAAGGAGATCGGCTCATGATGTCAGACTGCACAGAGGGGCTGATATCGCATCGGATCATAACCTTGTTATAGCAAACCTGAAGTGACAACTCAAAACGTACAGCACCGAAAAGATAGGGTAACGCAAACAACTCGACAACAAAAAACTATTCCAACAGCTTAAGGGGCTTCTTAGATTGAACTGTCTGATTAGTAGTTCGCCTTGTGAGCTCTTCAGAATGAGAAATATCAGGAGCCAAATGTGTCCAAATGAATGCCCTATACGCCACCGAGGCTACATGGACTTTTTCTCACTCACATAGACAATATTTCTACAACTAAACTAGATCACACAAACCCTTAAAAACATTTAACTTATGGCATATGAGCAATGCTTTGACCTTTTTTGTGATTTACACACAATCCTGCAGTGTTAACCAAAATCACACCGAACCATTGTACTGTGACTACAACAACATTCAGCAAGTCGGTGAACATCTCAACAGTTGCTAAGTTACCCTGTACAAGTTTGTAGCGATTGGAAGCACTACGAAGATCTCAGAGTAAACAACTCAAACCAAAACAACAAATTTAAGAAAGGGAAACATTGTATGTGTAGAGATTACTGTACGTGCATTTTTTATAATAGCTGAGGTAATAAAATTGCTTCAAAAGGAGGCAGTTATTCATGGTTAACTTTATAACGTTTTAAGACTTTAAGACTTTTATTAAAGAGGGAGGATTATTTGAGGGGGAGGAGAGTGGTCATTTGATGGACGGCTATTATTCGAGGAAATAGAGTACATCATTCAGGTGCTTGCGTACGATTTTTACTTACGACTGAGTAGCGTAGTATCAGTAAAGGAGCAACAGGGGCACTGCATGCGCATGGATCTGTCCCTTGCTGTTCCCCTCGTGTTCCCTTTTTCGTGGATAGTAATTACTCGGTGTTAGGCAAAGTTGGGCTTCCTTACTAAATGTTTGTTACCTGTCAGTCTGAACCCCCCCTCAAAATATATGAAAAGATAGCTGTTTGGGAGCCCTGTTCTGAAAATGTAGGGGCCCCTGTGAAAATAATTTGCCTCGACTAATAACTGAGGCCATGCAGTTTGTACATCGGGAACTTTCTGTAGCTTGCTCTTTTAATTATGTTTTTGTTTGTTATCGTCATTATCTTTTTAACTTTCATTATTACTTGGAATTTGTTAACATTCTGAACACTCGTATTTTCTCTAAAAAGAACACAGGTAGTCAGTCTACATGTTAATGTAACAGACTCCTCTATGAACAATGAGGTGAAAAGTGTCGATTTTAGTCAATTCACTCTCACAAACAAAGTAGCACCTTCTCCAATTCTATTTTAAACTGAGATCCTACCAAAACAGAAACGAACAAAAGCTGAAAAGATTCGATTCTTTACGAATCAAGTTTCTAAGAGCGACCCAAAAACTTAAATCAAATTTTCATTGGTTGGATACTGGTACCAGTCGTAAACTGGGCAACATACTGTATATGACGAATTGCTGTGAGATTTCACCAACGAAAGTCAGATCGCAAATAGTAGTAACAAACCAGATGTGGCTGTGATAAACAAATAAACAATAAAATGTTGAAACCAATGAGATGTGATAAGAAGGCAAATTGGGAAGCTGGAAACTTACTCGCCTTCTATCGAATCTTAGCTTGCTTTTTTCCGTGTTTGCTCAGTTTTGTTTCATTTTTCACATGTTGCCTACAATTTATTCAAGGAACACTGCCCCATGTCTTTTTTCCGGATGCGGTCGTCATTTCGCTGAAAATTCATAGGAGAGTTCCGTTTCCCTTGCAATGCGTGCACCCTTGCTGATCTTCTTTGTTCTCATTAGTAACGTTTTTCTGTTTTTGCTTTGACAAAGGTCTTACAGAAACCACGAACGCCGGGTCCCTAAATATGTCACCCGCAACGGGAAGTTTGGGTGACCGTTTTCTCAATTAATGCTAATTAGCGATAACTTGAAGCCAGCAATAGAGCTTAAATTGGACAGACTGTTCTCTTTGTTCCTGAATTATTGACTGAAACTCCCACAACCCTTCTTGCTAAAAGACGCACTGGACCGGACCGGACTTCTAAAACATTTTCAAACTACACTGTATTTAATCTGGCGTTAACTGGGTCATCGTCGCACCATTTTCACCTCCGCTTGTCGTTTTTCATTCTATTTTTCTTGTGTCCTTAAAAGGAAGGACCTAATGACAGGTTGCATTATATGACGCGTTCAACAGTGTTAAGAAAAACCTGTTACAACAGCATTTCAAAACCACTGAAGTGTCTCTGGAATTTAAGAAGATTAAAACATCTCTGCCCTCTATTACTTTTCTTCCAAATCGCAGTTTTTTCGATATGACGGGATTTTAATTTTTGTTTTGATGTGAATAGAAACGCATTTAAGGATGCGACATGAGAAAGGCCTTAACTAACAAAAGTGGAATAGTCAGGGCTATTGATAAAAATAATTACTAAAACAAGTTACATACAATAGGAACATAAATAGTAACATATATAGTGTGCACGAATAAACAAATAAACAATTATTGATTAAACTTCACAAGTTACAGTTAAAGGCCTATCCGAATTAAGCTGTCGAAATTCATTTGTCTCTACCAAAATTCATAACAAAATTTGACTCTACCAAATTTAGGTTTGGCCATCGTGTCCGCAGCTAAAAGCAGATTAAGCCTTTAAAAACCACTCACACCAATCAAAATGAAATCAAACATCTATTTTGAACGACACAATACTGAGATTAAATTTATTTGACTGTCGTCGCCATTGTGCTTCGACCTTTGACAAAAATTCGTCGAGTACTGAGCCAGGACGACGGTTGTTTTGAAATTTGGCAAGCTTTTGGCAACATTTTGTAGAAAAACGGGGTCTGCACTTGACGGTTTTCGACCAAGAAAGAAAGCGCCAAACAAACAAACAAACAAACAAACAAAAAATAGAAAAAAAAATTCAAATTAATTAAAATTTTTCTAGTGGAGATTAGTCCTAAATCATTACCTACATTGACTCGGGAAATGTTAACTCCGAGATACCTACCCCTTGTAATTGTTTCCTAGCTATTTTTAGTGCAAAAATAGAGAGAACCATTGCCTTAAGTTATATTTCTCACTACTGACCAACCTTAACTAGGATCGTGGAGTTTGATGATCTGTGATCTTCTCTAGTGTTGATATGAAAATGGGTTTTTTGGTAAAAGGATATAGCTAAAATTTAAAATTCTTAAATCAGGAATTGTCAGCATGTGGGCTGGGCCAGCCTATCCGCGCCTTACACAAAGTAGCCCGTTGGAGTGACACCTGAATAGGCAAACTGCATGAGAGTCCTTTATTTTCTCATTTCAGTTAGTGTTTTTATTCTCATTAAGTATGAGTGCTGTGTGTGGAAAAAGGTATCGACCATAACCTTTAATGACCACCTTTTTTTGTCAGCTGATATGAAAGACGTGTCTTTTGGTCAAACAATATACAGTTAAAATTTGGAATTCTTACATGACCGTCTTACATGTACGGCAGGAATTGTCAGCATGTGGGCCGCTTTCTGTAATTTGCGAATAGGCCGACCCTGATATAATAGGAACCTTGCTATGAATATAATTATTGAACGAATAGAGGACATACTGAATTGCATCTCTAAGTCGTAGAATAAAGGTGTCGATAAAAAATGTTTTTTCAACTACTGCTTTTCCTTGGAAAGCTAACAGGCATTCTTAAAATAAAAAAAGCAGTTATTCCACGCAATCTCGGTGTAAATAACAATACAATCAGAAATAAGGTCAGAGTCAGCGGCAAGAGATAAAAGAGTCACACGCTACAGCTAAATCGTGACATTCTTACCAGTTTTGTTTTAAATTTAAGAAATAGTGCTCCTTTGACCAAATCTGAATCCGGGTTTTGATATCTTGTTTCATTTACTGGCCATGGTGACTGGATCTGGTTTCGGATAGTGCGTTCCATTCTACGAACTTAGATCTTGTCTCATATAGCACATTTCCATTTAGAGTGGAAACAAACATTGATCGAACTGTTTCCCCAAGCTGACACGAAAATCCAAGCCTTCAGTGAAGTAACTAAAACCTGAAGATGGATTGACTATAAAAGGGAACGCAACTCGTCCGAATGTAATATAAACTAGTGGTGCTCAGTTAAGACAAGGTATTTTACCACATTATTCCAAGGTGTGTCCACGACTAGAGAAATTTTGTAGCGAAAGACAAAAAGTTACGAAGTTGTTACTGTGGAACAAGGAGGGAGCGGGGGGGGGGGGGGGGGGGCTGCCCGCACGGACTTTGCACGTTTATAACATTTTTAATATGCACGCTTAAGCTACCAAACTTAGATAGATAGATAGATAGATAGATAGATGGATGGATGGATGGATGGAATCTTTTATTTATACACGAATCTTATCAAATTTAAACATACAGGTTTAAATTTGGTTTCCATAAAATCTGTGAATTAACTAATTAATACAATACTTTAAAATATGTACTTAAACTTAACAATTTACAAGGCGATCTTTAACTCATTACTTTACAAGTGCCGGTAGTAAGCCTCTTTTAAACTTTTCCAAAGACCTTTCTTCTTTGAGGTAGCGAGGGAGAGCATTCCAGACCTTGACGCCACTGAAAGCAAAACTATTCTTATAGTAATTTGTTCTGCATTTGGGCAGTTCTAGGTCGTAATTAGAAGATCTCAGACCGTAATTGTTTAAGGCGTTATTAGAAGTGAACATTTCGGTAAGGTATGGAGGTGCCAGGCCGTTAACGATTTTAAACATCATAATGGCCTTGTGAAATTGTCTCATGGAATTTAACTGAGTCCAGCCTAATTGCTCAAAAACTTCTCGAGAAGGCTTACTATAATATAAGCAGCACCAGTAACAATACGAGCCGCCCTATTTTGAAGCCTTTGAAGACTATTACTTAATGTGTCACCTATTGAGTCGAAGACAAGACAACAATAACTGAAATAAGGCTCAATAATTGACCTATATAAAGTATCGATGTTCTCACTATTAGGAAAGGTTTAACCTTTTTCAGTATTCGTAAGTTGGAGGACACTTTTTGCTTTACACTTTGCAAGTGACCTTCCTATGTCAGGTTCTTATCAATATTGACACCTAGGCATTTAGTGGACTCTACTTGCCTAACATCCGTATTAGACAAGGAAAGTTCTATGTTACCGTCAAGAGCGGCAATTCTTTGTCTAGACCCTATTAACATAAAATCTGTCTTTAACAAATTAAGAGTAAGTTTGTTGACATTAAGCCAGGCGGCAATTTCATTAACATCATTACTCATTTTATTTTGCAAAACAGGCAGACTGCAACTTGTGAAAGTTAAGTTTGTGTCGTCGGCGAACAATCTCGCTGTTCCGTACCCTAAGCATTTGGGCATATCATTAACGTAAATCAAAAACAACAGAGGTCCTAAAATGGACCCTTGAGGTACCCCACAGGAGATTGTCTTAGTAGAAGAGACGACGCCGTTAACACAACACACTTGCTGTCTGTCTGCAAGATAAGACTGAAACCAATGTAGAGTAATACCTTCAAAACCGTAATAGATAGATAGATAGATAGATAGATAGATAGATAGATAGATAGATAGATAGATAGATAGATAGATAGATAGATAGGTGGATGGATGGATGGATGGATGGATGGATAGATAGAAGCTGTTATTTTCCCACGGAATTTTATCAAATTAAAATATACAACATATTAAAATTTGTTTTACATAAAATCCGTACACGATATTATCTGGATGGATGGATGGATGGATGGATAGATGGATGGATAGATAGATGACTTTGTTTATACACGGTAGATTCCTCAGTTATATACAAGCAAAATTACCCACAAAAATACGAATTTAAAACAATACAATAATTATAAAAGTAATTATAAAGTATAAAGACCTTGCCTAAACTAACTAAACTAACTACATATTCAAATAGAAATAAATGAAAACAAAACATACTGCTTTTCAGGAATGCCGTGTCGTAAATTCACTCAAAACTGAAGTTACTTAGCTTTGTCTTAAATTCACCTGTTTTAGATACTCTAATATCAGTTGGAAGGCTATTCCACAGCGCAGCACCGCTATAAGAGAAACTTTTTCGAACATAATCGGTGCGAGGTTGAGGAAGAGCCAGCCTCATTTCACTTTTTGTTAATCTATATATAACTAGTTGTATCATTACGAAAGATGAATTTAGTTGATAAATGAAGTTTCAAATTAATGTCTGGAAACAATTTGGCATAGCAAGTTCAAGTTCTACAGGTTTATATCATTTGTCATGAGTGTTCTTTGATTGATTGTGGCTACGTTTTGTTTTTGTTGGTGCTTTTCGGAGGTTTTGGTAAAAAATCAAGAAATCTAAGATGGCGGATCCAAAATGGCGCCAATTAAATCATGGCGTTATTATTGCGTCATATGACCTCATTAGTTCATGGTGGGGACCTCAAAGGAAACATGTTTAAACGAACTAGCTGTAATGTAAGTTTCGTTGTCATAGCCTCAATAGGGACTTTAAGATACGGTGACTACGGACTACGGACTACGGTTGGACGTGTGTTTTTCTTTGCTGAAACACTGGGCCGAGTACACAACGATTGGCGTGAAAATGCGAAGTTAAGACCGCAGACTACAGACAACAGACTACGAACGAAGAGCGAAGGTCAACTCTACACTAAACAGACACAAAATGTCTTTTAAAAAGATTCGAGATGCTCTGGTTTTGAGTTGTAATCGTCGCACTGCAATTCAAAATGTCATTGCACGTGAGGCTTGTGTGCAAGCTTAATCAAATTTTCAGGGCTCGTTTTCAAATTAATCCGCTTGAAAAAATACTTCAGAAGCAAATTTGACATAGTTTACTAAATTTGACATAGTCTACATTACATTTGACATAGTCTACTAAATTAATTACTTCTCAACTTGAAGGGAAGCCATTTGTATCTAGAAAGAGCAAAGAGAAGAGTTGATATTACAAGCTATATTCAAAGCATCAAATTTAATTTCATTCTGGAAAACAACGCGGCGGCCAAAATCAGTAAACAAAGTATAAAGCCGTACATTTTTCGCTGTTCTGAGTTCAGATGCACTTGAAATTGTTCCAAATGCGTATTGGTTTGTAGTTCAAGCGTTAAAGTTCAAGAACAACACAATTTTCGAACTTTAGACTACTTTTTCATACCATCTTCAGTTCCTCGTACTCTGCACTACGTGAAATCTTCCACTACGCACCGTCGTGAGCTTGTGACGGTGGGGACAACAGAACACATATGTCTCGTCCCAGTCCTAAAGTGCCTCCCGTCCGTAGTCCGTAGTCCGTAGTCCGTAGTCCGTAGTCACCGTATCTTAAAGTCCCTAATATTCTTGGAGTCAAGAAGGGGGCGTAATCAGTCCCCCTCCCCCTCCCCCTCCCCCTTCCTTCTCCAGTCACAAAAGACCAAAGAAAGCCCGGTCTGATTAGGGTTATCTCAATATTTCAAATCCTAGCCTGAGTCCAAGGTCGCTCAGGCTAGTTGAATCCCCAATAACTCGAAAAAGTCGAACTTTGAGCAGTTTTCTCTTCTTCACTTTTATCAATAACTTAACCCCCGATAACTGTTTACTCGAACACCTCTGTGCTTCACTTGTAGAGCCGACTTATTGAGAGTCTAGTCAAGTACGTACCTTTGCAGTGGTTGAATTATCTTTATTATAGAAGTTTTAAAACTAATTTTCCATCCAGAAAAATTTGAAAACATTTGAGCGTTTAACGGAAGGCGTACAAGTTGAGGATAAATAATGATAAATAAAGAGTCGAGCATAAACACTTTGTGGTTGGAATGGTGGGAGGTTTGTAACTCTGTTGTAACCGGGAATAATGAAATCAAAATTTGAAATGATCTATGACCGGTAAGATAGAACAAGAAAATTTAAGAACAGGTGACCGAGTAACGGTAGAGGAATACAAAGTTAAGAATAGGTCTATCTCGAGAAGAAAAAGATATAATGAAAACGATGGCAGAGGCCCGTAAACGGTGGAGACCAGGGGCCCGTTTCTCGAAACTCCCGATAACTCTCCGCCTTTTTTGTTTTTTGAAATATGTGGTATGCTATCTTTGATATTAAAACCCAAGAGATGCTAATCTCTTCTTGGTTTTAATATATTTCGGACTTTATGATCGGGTTTATCATTTATGAGTTAACACGTCAACAGTCACATGAAGGGAAGCTCAATGCTGAAGGCAATGGATGAATGCACAAGCCATGTGACCGAATGAAAGACCACAAAACGAACGAACGGAAGCAGTGAATGAACGAACGAACAAGATAACGCATGAACGAACTAACAAACCCGACAATCGAACGAGCGAAATGCCAGCCAAACAAACGGAAAATGGACTAATAGCACGAACAAACCCCGCACACCCGGCAACTCAACAAATGGCTTGAATACACCTATCTCTTTTCAAAACAAACAAAAGCAGTGCCAGTTTGGTTCACAATATAGAAAAGTATTTTTGGGCGGCTTTAAATAAGATTAGTAGAAATTGATTTGGTAATGCCATTGAGAAAAAGAAAAAAACGGAAAATGGAAGATTAAATGTGTATTAATTTTTTACAACTATTTTAGTGAGCTCACCAAAACTTAGGTTAGATACCGCATAGAATGATAACGAGAAAACTGTTTAGTCTGCTCAGAAGGTCTGTCATTCTCGTCAGGGGCACAGTGAACAGACCCGGTAGAGAGTTATAAAACGCAACCGAAATTTTGTGATGCGCGGAAGAAAAATTACTATTTAAGTGCACAATATTCTCGACTAGCTCGTTTATTTATTTATTTTTATTGATTTTGAAAGGTAACTTTTAATCTTTATTATTTCGTGAAGCATATCGCTAAGTTGACAAATAAATGAGCTCGAAAAAATACCGGGCCCGGAAAGTTATCGGGAGTTTCGAGAAACGGGCCCCAGGGCTTGGTTGGTCAAAGCAGGATTAAAGTAACCCAAGTCTGCCTAGTGATGAGGATTCTTGTAAATCTGTTTTGCCTTAACGTTTTAACTTTGGTTTAGTTAAAAAAGAGCCAAAAAGCAGAAAACTTGGTTAAATTTTAATCCCAGATGAGCGTTGACCTGACTTCGAACAACCAGACCTAGGTGGTTAGTGCTCAACTCAATAGACTGTCGATCGGGAAATCGATTATCGGAGGATAGGTAGTTCGAGGCTTGGACCCTGTATCGTGTAGTTTGGTTTCTGATGTCTAAGCAAGACGAATTCACCACCACCTAACATTGTTTGATACAACTTTGCTGTACGAATGTTTGATGGCAATCAATCTTTGTTCAACACCACTGAACATCATTCAACATCCTTGAGTCATCCAATAAGGTTCCTAGACTGTAAATTCAAAACGTTCTGTTTTAGTCTCAATATTAAAATGGTACCGTTTGGGTGAGTAACATACTTTTCCATTTTGGGGCCTTTCCTAATTTAGGCTATAATAGTCCTATTTATGACCTGCGAGTAGGCTCGCTTAGTGAATTAGTCGCATGAGTAACTTGGCGGCGCAACCACGATTTGCAAGCCCGGCGAGAGGAATGGGCCGAGGAAAAGTTAGCCTGCTTGAAAGCCGCGTTTGTCCATATACTCAGCATTCTGTTTGGTTTGAAATGACGCGGGAAGAAAGACTCCATTATTGTGACCTAAATCAACCAAGGACCTGAATTGTAATTGTTTGTCGCCTTTCTCGGTTTGTTGTGACCTCGGCTTGTTGCATCTGGTTAGCGATTGCTGTTTTATGCCATTTTGGAGATATCAGCTACGTTTGTTGCGTTTTATTTTAGTGTGTGATAACTTGTACAGCCTCTCTTCTTGGCTTCTCCGTAATGACAGGATCTGTATCATTTCATTTGACCATGCAATGAGCATTATCGGCTATTTGTTATTGTGGCAAGATGGGATAATTTGTTTCTTGTTACAGATGTTGGTTTGTAACGCATTTTTAGTTTTCTTCGGTCGCGACTATGTCCTTATCATCGACCCACTTCTCCGTCTTTTCCTCGCCCCATTCTTCTCACCGACTCGCTTCGCTCGCCAGCTTGCGAATCGCGGCTCTGCCACCAATGCAAGTTACTCGCGCGAATAACTCATTAGTGTGCCTGCTTGCAGGCTATCCTATTTACAGAAACTGGCCTGGCACCAAAGGGCCAAATTGGGCCCCAATGTGGCTGTTTTCCCCATCTGTGACCAAAACAGCTCCACAGTGGGCTGCATCAGCTCTACGAGCCTCAGGACTAATTTGGCATTTTGGCGCTGAAAGAGATCTTTTGAATTTACGGTGTAAACACGTTTAACTTGCCGACTTCAACAATATTAAACTGTGTTAAATGAAAATGTTAAATGTCAAATGTTGTTTGGCAAGGGCCTTTGACAAGTAACGTTTCTCCATAAACGTGTAAAAATGGTGTATAGTGAGAAAACTGCTAGCTGCAGTAACCCTGCATTCCGTTAGAATACAAGCAGTCTCTGTTCCCGCTCATGCAGGGATAGTAGAGCGAAAGAACACGCGAGTGAGTGCAAAAATTGTCTGCCGAAAATCGCCTGTCTCACTATACTAGTCTACTAGCGGCTCATCACGAGTGAGTCCCCTTTTCACGCTCTAGGCAATTTTCATGATCGATCCCGTGGTCTTTTTGCTCGACTATCCCTGTGCGAGAAAGAGAGGCTGCTCATAGACTAACAGTCCATATAGAAGGGGGGGAGGGGGGGAGGGGAGGGGAGTAATTATAGTCCATGTTGCTTTATTCAACAGAACTGGAGTTGAGGCCGCTGGTGAGAGACTCCGTCATCAGTATTCATTTATTTTAAGCGTATGCACGAAGTGCGAGGAATGATAGCGACGTTGCGCGAAATATTCATGATAGGCTCTTCAGTAAAACATTCAGTTCTGAATCAATAATTGCACGTGTGTTAAATCGTGTGACACCGATGTCTTGTGACTTTCAAGCATTTTTAGATTAAAAAATGATGTCGAGGTTCGGCTTTTATTTACGTTGAAACTTTTTAAAAGTTGCCCACCGAAACAAAACAAAAGCTAAAATGATACTCCTTACAGCTAACGTGAAGCTTCGGAAACGCGGAGCTATTGCAGAATACCCCGCATCTCTAGCTACACGCGTAGCCGGCTACGCGTCTACGCAGCTACACCGTCATAATTTATTCATAGTTCTCAAGTTCTCTGGAAAGTGGTTACACGTCTACGTGGCTACGCCATTATAATAAATTCAAAAGTCTCTAAGTTCTCTGGAAAGTGGCTACGCGTCTACGCAGCTACACCGTCATAATTTATTCATAGCCCTCAAGTTCTCTGGAAAGTGGCTACGCGTCTACGCGGCTACGCCGTTATAATAAATTCAAAGGTCTCGAAGTTCTCTGGAAAGTGGCTCCGTGTCTACGCGGCTACGCCGTTATAACAAATTCATAGCTCTCTAAGATTTCTGCAAAATAGCTACGCGTCTACGCGGCTACACCGTCATAAAATAATAAATCATTTTATACCTCTATTGGTTCTCAGGAAAGTAGCTTAGCGTTTATAATCGCTCTTTGGATAGACGTATTTGGTTTCGTTTCTGTTCTTTCTTCACTGCAACATTTTAAACATTTTCTTAATATAGGATTGAAGATTTTAGAACGAGTCATTTAGACAATAAGCTTATACTTCTGGTTTACAAAGAATTTTTTTTTTCACTTGTCGGCTATTCTCAAGTTATAGACACACACTTTGTTGCAGAAAACCACAAGACAAATCATAGCCACTGAAAATGCTTATTCTATTACTCGAAACGCGTTACATCTAGGTTGGTGATTCATTCGTCCATTCGCCATTGTACAAGAGATCGCAATTCAAGCTTACAAATACCGAATTACACAAAACCAGCTCAAATAAGCAGTCAAAACGATAACTTACATATTTTTGGGCATCTCCAGGTTTTATGTTCGAACATCAACGTCATGAAAGCGAACAATCTTCGTATCACAGCTTAAAGCACAAACTGCGAAAACCACACGACTGATCAAGATCACGTGATCCACACAACGGAGGTACAGAAAGTACAGAGGGGCGCGGGCAACAAACTGTTATTTGACACACCGTCTTCATATGGGTGCAAAATTGAAAGATCCCTCATAAATATTGTCTATTTTAAAAACTATCAACCAGCGATTAAAAAACTTTGAAATAATTGCTTGATTTGTCTGCACTATACAAATAACTTATTACCAGTCCTTTACTATACCCGGTACTTGCTCCGACGGCGTAGCCATTTTCGGTGGCTGCGCCGGACAGCTTCAGTTACGGGATATTCTGCCATCTAGCCGGAAACGCTTATATTCTTCAATCCAAATATTTTGCTATCTCTAAATTTCAACGTATTGTTCCTTTTTGGACAGTGAACAATAGCTGCTAGAATTTAATTTCCATAATTAGAATAATCTTATCTTAAACATTCGTGTTTATTCGGTAAGCCTTCGGAAGCCCTAAAACCACCAATTTTGTGTCCAAAAATACAGCGCGGATACTCAATTTCCTGAACTGACACAACAGGGAGATAAACTAGGCGTATTGTAGATTGTCACAACAGAAGCATTTTTTTTTAAAACAGGCTTTTTAACATAATATTGAAGGTTTCAAAATTAAACAAGGACGATTTTACTCGTTTGAAGGCTTAGAACTTTCAATGGAACTCGAAATCTCATACTCGGCTTCTGTTGTGACACAATAGAGGTTTTAACTGATCAATGCGTGGTAAAATCAAGAAGCGTTGTCTTCAGTCTCCACGAGCAGAAAACTTGGACACGGAGTCGCGTTTTACAAAATCTTAACTTTGGAAGCTCAAAGCATCGCAAAGAAGCGCAATCTACCAAACAAAAAACAACCTTGTTGCACTTCCACCATGCCCCAAGCTCTCTGTTAAGTTTCAACGGAATCGGCTCCCAAACGGTCAAGATATAAAGCTTTTTAACGTAAGACCTCCACCAAAATTTTGCCTTCTAAATTTTTTCATGAGCAGCTAGTCACCCGCGGCCTTAAGCGTGGTTGAGTCGGCCGCTTGCGGTCTGTGTGCAAGGTCACTTTTATCTGTCTCCTGTCGTGAATGTGCACCCAAGATATCAAGCCTTTGTGGTAGCTTACTGGAGGTGGTCCTCCTGTGGACGCCCAGTTTTTGAAGAAATTCAAAGAAAATTCAGATAATCTCTTATAATTTTATGGGAAAACATGCCTCCTGGACGCCCAGTTTTCAATGCCTGGCTAAACGCCCGGCCGCTACTCACAAATGTCTAAATTTTGAGTCCTTCATTTGTGGAACACGAGATGGCGGTCGCCCGCATACGTTTGCTTTCCGCGATGTTGGTATCAGCAGTACCACTTTTGCTGATCCACTGGCAATTTGCTTCAGCCGAAAACGTGTCACTCTCGTGAATGTACTGCGCGAATGCCTGGTTACTTCGTCGTCTACGTTACGAGTTATATCTATTCGATGCCGACCTCGATGGAAATACTTCAAACCTGGTCCTTCAATATTTATGACGTGGATAGCGCTACTTCTTTTTTCGTACTACTTGTTATTGGAGATATTAGCCCTAACCCTGGACCTGATAGGAGACGCGGAGCGAATGAAAACGATAGCTCTGCTCGTAACACAATTTCTGCATTACACGAGGGTGACATTTTGAAAATACCGAAATACAGTGTGATATTTTTTAAAGTAGTCACAAATGAACCATATTTCAAATCTTCGGAACATCACACAGCCATAGAATTTCCAGGGTGATTGCTGAATCGAAAACCTTTTGCCTTACGAATTACCTAATAGAGCCTATGGGAGAAGTTTCATGACAAATACAAATGCTCTGTTACCCAAGCTACTATTAATGGTCTCAAGTGCTAGCCACTAACAGTAAATATTAAGAACTGGTAATGTCTGGTTTGCCTGCTCTTAATAAGTCATTTTGTGATTTTGTTAAAATCACCAGACCCAACGCGAAAGTTCAACCCTCACCCATACATCAGGGTTGTTGTACTCTTATCGACGGTTACCAACAGTAGGAAATTTAAAAATTTAGCCCCAAAAGTGGTCGCTTACGAGAGGTGATTGCTTAAGAGAGGTTCAAACTGTAGTAATATGACTGGGAATATTATGGGAATATTAATCGATGGTTGTACCAGGAGGTTACACAGTGTAGTCAGTATAAGCACGTGATTTCAATAATGGTTCCCCTTTTTACGTTTCTCTGTGTTTGACAAATAGACATCCTTCAAATCCTTTACTCAAGGAACCTTTGTCACATTATTTGTTTTGAAGATCCTATATAACTTTATTTGTTAAAAGTTTACGTATAATTCCGGGGCGTTGTTCTATACGTCGTGGCTTGGTTGGAAGGCCAAAAATTCCTTAGGTTCTCAGTCAAGTATCATTACCGTATTTAATGATAAATAACATGTATATGCAACTTATAATTTTAAATTTATGAAATATACATGCTATTTTATTTTCACCTATTGTTTCTTTTTCATTGCCTACTGTTTTGTTGTCCATATTCTCTAAATTGTGTTTTTGTTTTCATTTGTATATCGGTTAGTTTTTTCTTTTAGCAACAACCGCATTCGACGATTAGTTCTGCAGACATTTGACTACCATAAACGAGGTTACTTGATTCGTCTGAAAGTATCAATACCATCAACAAATCACTTGTTGTGGCCATGTTTTATGCTACTTGTTATTTTTGCTTGGTTTCAAGCCACCCATTCCCCTTCGGACAGACGGTGGGGAGCGTTCTTGTTGTGGTGTTGCTGGTTTCGTTCTTTTGGTTTGTAGAGGACTTGGTGAGTATTCATTTTTTCCAAATTCATATTTATTTGATATGGTGGAACTTGCTGAATGGAGGCGCTGCTCTGTATCTTGTGAACTGCCTTATTGTTGTATGGTACGGAGTCTGAAATACCAAGTTTGTGAATAATCAATAATCAATAATAATGTTAACCATGTCTGTATGTCTGTTATGTGTATAGGAAGTCTATATGGATACACGACTGACCAGTTATGAAATGAAAACATCAATCCATCCATGTTCATCCATCCGTCTGTCCGTCCGTCCATCCATCCATCCATCCATCCATCCATCCATTCTTCCATCCGTCAGTCAGTAAATCAGTCATTGAGTCAGTCAGTGAGTCAGTGAGTCAGTCAGTCAGTGAGTCAGTCAGTGAGTCAGTCAGTGAGTCAGTCAGTCAGTCAGTCAGTCAGTCAGTCAGTCAGTCAGTGAGTCAGTCAGTCAGTCAGTCAGTCACTGAGTCAGTGAGTCAGTGAGTCAGTCAATGAGTCAGTGAGTGAGTCAGTCAGTCAGTGAGTCAGTCAGTCAGTCAGTAAGTGGATCCATATCTCAATCAATTAATCTGATTGACCGATTTATTGATGAATTGCAGCAGTGTTTGGCAATAAAACTGACTCATGATAATTTGGTGTTGTCCGCTTCGAGGTCCTAATATTTCTTCCACCAAACTTACAGGAACGTTTGATCAAATCCCTTACCTTGACTAGCAGCGTTGGTGAACGGCTTCACGTAAGCACCAAAAACTGTTCCTGGTTTCCCAGAAGGTTGAAACTGCTGTGCAGCATCACCGTATTTCCTGGGTCTGGATCCACAGTCCACCCTTTCAGGCAGATCACAGTTCATGGTGTCGGCGCGGAGGAGCTGGGGAGGAGCACACTTTTGTCTGTGTGCCTTGCCAATATTGCAAATGATGAAGCCTGCGCAATCT